>CM021108.1:424642738-424970193 GCA_007115665.2 Sequoiadendron giganteum
CAAGCATCAACCAATTTAAACACGAGTTGAACTCAAAACTTCATCATCTTTTTATTCATGAACTCGAAATCATATACATGGTTGTTCTGCTTGTAAGAAAACTTTAACACAAAGCTCTATGTTTCATTATAACAGTAATCTCAACACACTCTGTTCTATCTCTATTCTCTAGTCTGAATTTCAGCCTTCAATCATCTAGTTTCCACTCATGGAGATTCCAAGATAGCGACAACTATTTAATAATATGGGATCTCTGAAATGCCAGAAATTTGAAGGAGCAGTTCTCATCGTCTGGTTACTCTCATGGTGGGAGAATTATGATCACATCTACCTGGATTAGGTGATCAATTTAGTTTCTTTCCAAATATTTTGAATGAAAGAATCCCTCAAACTGAAAGCGGAAGCTATCCTTTGATGAAACTACTTTTTCTGCAAGAACTATTATGTTTTCTTGTGCATTGACCATTCACTGACTTTAACAACCTATAGAACCTTTATTAGAAGTGCAAAGGTACATCATAATAACTGATACTCTTGTCCACACACACATCAAATTCATCTTACTTATCCAAAAACTACGTATATCGTATCAGTCAATTGAGAAGTCAAAACAGGGTAATGAACATAGACATACTAAGATATTTAGGCTACAGGAATATAGGAATGCCTGTCATAGAATACTACCCATTAACATGAAAATTTTTAAAACCACAGAGTTTAAAACATCCATAAAAGAGAGCAAGGGTTTTAAAAACTATAACATGATATCCAAATTATGAACATATTCTGGGCTCATCATCAGGCAGAAAATTAAAACAATAAAGGGGCTCGACCTAGACGAAGCAATGGGGCATAAGTTGTTTTAAAACCTACCACAAAAAGGTAACAGCTGAATAGATCCCACCCAAGGCATAACATAGGATATTAGGATTTTCATGAAGGCAAAACTAATGAAAGACCAGAACAAAGGAAGGATAATAATGGAATTCAAAGAACAAAATTTGAAGCTCCATCAGATTGTAGAGAGGACTTTTGTATTGATGTACTTCCTTGAAGATTAATACAAATATTGGATCTCATTGGGTATGGATTTTTTTACCGCAAGGGTTTCTCCACGTATATATTGTGTCACTTGTGTTTGATGACTTTTGGTTGCACATTTTCCTTTCATTGTTGCAATTGTCAATCACATAATATTTCTATGGTACTCTTGAATATATAATTTCAGATTTGCAACCAATTTAATAATTTCATATTTTTGCAAGTTATACCTTGATTTCCAACATTTGGTATCAGAGCTAATGGTTATGTTAAGAAAGGGACACCTTTCTTTTAAATTTTGAAGGTTTTTTGGTTGTAGTGGGAGCTTGTGAATTGTGGGTTTTACAAATTTTTGAAGAAGATTGTAAACCATGGATTCTAGCTCTCATTTAGATATTTATCAATTCAATGGAACTAGTTATGACATGTAGAAGATGAAGATGGAGGATCTCCTTGAAGAGAGACATCAATGGTTGGTAGTTTGTAGCAAAAAGAAACCAGAATCAACGTATGATAAATATTGGAAGAAAATGGACAAGGAACGAGGAACCATTCAGTTGTGTCTTGAAAATTTCATCCTCTTGAATGTTTTAGAAGAATCTACTGCATAAAAGTTTTGGAAGAAGATAGGTGATATATACCAAACCTAAATTCTAACTAATAAGTTATAGCTCAAAAGGCGTTTGTATTTTTTGAAAATGAAGGATGGCGATTCTATTGCAGAACATTTAAACTATTTTAATATGATTATAAGTCATCTTTCATCTATAGATGTTAAGATAGAAGAGAAAGATAAATGTATTTTCATGCTTTGTTCTTTAACTTAACCTTGGGATATCTAATTGTTTCCATAAGTGGTGGTGGTATAGAACCGAAGATGGATAGTCTCATTGCAATAATTTTTTC
Organism: Sequoiadendron giganteum; assembly: GCA_007115665.2. Taxonomy (NCBI): domain Eukaryota; kingdom Viridiplantae; phylum Streptophyta; class Pinopsida; order Cupressales; family Cupressaceae; genus Sequoiadendron; species Sequoiadendron giganteum. Next base: position 424,644,686 of record CM021108.1, read on the forward strand.
AAAAGAAATGAGGAGAAATTCCATGAATGTGGGCTCCCAAGATGCCTTGCATGTGTGAGGAAGTTCCAAAGAAAAAGGAGGGCCTAAAGGGGATAAGAAGAGAGACAATTCTAAAGGACATTCTAAAAACCCCAAGAAGAGTAGATTAAAGTGTTGGAATTGTGGTAAGAGAGGGCATGTGAAGGAGTGTAGAAACAAGAAAAAGAGTTCAAATACTTCTATGGAAAAGTCCTTAAAATATGGTGATTTTGATGATTTTTTTTATTTTTACTAACACTATTAGTGATGATGCTTGCCTTATTGATTTAGGTTTCTCCTATCATATGACTCCTCACAAGGAGTGGTTTACTTCATATTTAGCTTACGATGGGGAAAAAAATTTCCTTGGTGAGAACAATATAAAGAATATTGTTGGTAAGGGAAAGGTAAATTTTTGTTTCAGTGATGGAAGGGTTAAAACCCTTGATCATGTTTTACATATTCCAAAAATTGTGAGAAATTTACTTTTAGTATCCAAGTTGAATGATTCTTGAATGCATGTGACATTTGACAAGTCTGGTTATAGGTTTGTAAGAGGGGTTTTGGTGATATCTAAAGGATCTCAGATCAGGACTTTGTTTAGGCTTAATGCTTCCACTTTTTGTAATTTATGTCTTTTGTGGCACCATAGATTGGGTCACATAAGTGAAAGGGGCCTTAAGAATATTTTGAATAACAAGTTGGTTGATGATCTTTCTAATTATTCTATTGGTAAAAATGATTTTTACGAGCATTGTGTATTTGGAAAATAGAATAGATCATCATTTCCTAATGGGACTAATAAAGCTAAGAGATTTTTAGAGATCATTCATTTGAATGTGTTTTGACCAGCGAATGTTGACACTTTTTGAAAATCTTGTTATTATGTTACTATCATTGATGATGTGTCAAGATACATGACCTAGATTTATTTTATGCATGAAAAATTTGAGGTTTGCACTAAGTTTAAGGAATTTAAAGCCTTACTTTAGTGGTGTTAAGCTTGATAGATTCTTTTGGGAAGAAGTTGTAAGTATTGCATGTTATTTGGTTAATAGATCTCCTTGTTCAACTCTTGTTGATAAAACTCCTTATGAAGTGTGGATAGGTAGAAAGCATTTTGTTTCACATTTAAGGGTCTTCAATTGTGAGGCTTTTATTCATGTGCCTCAAGAGGAGAATTCTAAATTGGATCCAAAAGCACAAAAATGCATCTTTTTGGTTGTGGTGAGAATGTAAAAGGCTATAAGCTTTGGAATCCACTAACCCATAAAATGGTTTTCTCTACAAATGTTATTTTTAGTTAGTTTAGAGATTACTCGGGTGAAGAACAACCAAAGCATAAAGATAAGACAAAAATAGTGCACTTCAAGACAAATATTGAAAATAAAGAAGATGCACATGTGGAAAAATAACCAAATGGCTTAGAGGATGGAGAAGAAGAGGGTTTAGAGAGTTCAAATGATGTATAGGATGAGCATGTGGAAGAAAAGCAGCAATAACCCCTTACTCCTACCTTGAGAAGATCCACAAGGAAAAAAATATAGTTGATAGTTATAGCCCATCCAATTTTCATTGTGTACTTTCTTTATTGAGTATTGATGATGAACCTAGATCCTACAAGGAGGCTCTTTCTTCAAAATAAAGTAAGTCTTAGATGCAGGCCATGCAGGAGGAGATGATGGCTTTGGACAATTGTGATACCTAGGATCCTGTGAGTTTTTCCAAAGGAAGGAATCCCATTCGATGCAAGTGGGTATATAAGAATAAATTTGGAGTAGATGGTTGGTTAGAGTGGTACAAGGCTAGATTGGTTTCCAAGGGATACTCCCAGAGAGAGGGAGTTGATTTTGGTGAAATTTTCTCTCTTGTTGCTAAGTTAACTTCTATTAGATTCCTATTATCTATTTTTGATGCTTATGATTTTGAAATAGAGAAAATGGATGTTAAAACTACTTTCTTGCATGGGGATCTTCAGGAAGAGATTTATATGTGACAACTTGATGATTTTGTTGTGAAAGGAAAAGAACACTTGTTTTGCAGGTTAAAGAGATCTCTATATAGTTTCACTAGTAAAGAAATAATAATATATGACTGAAAAAACTAGAAAAAACTACATATAAATGACTAAACATGATCACGTGACCATTAGCAGTTTATTTCCAATCATTTATAACGCGACTAGATTGATGACTAAACCATTTTTATTCATTTATTGGTTGTTTTGATTGATTGATTTGGTAGTGTATTTAGTCATTGATTTAGTCATTGGTTGCTTTAATCTGGTCACTTATTTAGTCATTTTTTATTCACTGATATATTTCTTCATTGATTGTTGTAATCTGGTCACTTATTTAGTCATTTTTATTCACTAATTTCTATCCATTGGTAGTGTATTTAGTCATTAATTTTAATCATCATTTTGATCAATTTGGTAGTATATTTAGTCATATTTATTCTTTGTTCACTGATTTTTGTCAATTAGTAGTATATTTAGTCAATTTTATTTTATTTTATTATTCGTAAGATTTTATATAATCATCATAAAAAATCAGGAAAAATAGGGCCAACCAACCCAACAATAATTAAGAAGAGAGAAATGGAAGAGACGTAGGAGAAGGTGAGAATAGCCTAAGAAGACTAAGAAGAGGAATAAATACACCTCTTTTTGAAAATATCAAAAGAAACCAGAAACAAAACCCACAAGACATCCATCCCAAACTCATAGGGAAGCTAGGATTTTTTCCCATGCCATGAAAGGAGGGCCTCCATAGTCCACTGAGAGCCTCCTTCCATATAGAGTTTGTTTGCATCACTTTTTGACCTTTTTCTTTACAGTCCCGCAATCTGGTTTAATTTTAATGTTGTCCTATTGAGCAATCTTGAGTTTTTGAGGAAGACCCAAAATGAAGTCAGGTTCAAAGAGCTCAAAGTTCTCTTCCAAATCCTCCAGGAAAGGGTAAGTTCCCTCAGAATCTGAACCGTCATCCTTTGAGACAGTTAAAGGTAGGTGATCATCAGCAATGTTGTTTGTTGATGCAATAGTGGAGATGAAGTGGGCACCATGGGAGACTCAGGCACGAGATCAAGAACAAAGTGGGAGGAAAATAAATTTCCATGATTCCGCCAGATAAAGTCAACATCAGAGCCTTCTATTTTTTAGTCCATTTTTTGAGACTAATACATCTTGAGCCATGTAATTTCCGAGTAGTATAGGCCTCAACTTTGTGGCCTAAGTTGTTGCAGTGGAAACATATGAAGGGAAGCCCTTCAAAGTTCAAAAATTGTGTCCAGTTACCTTTAGAAGAATGAATCTAGATGGAGTGAAGCGGGGGGGGGGAAGGGAAATTTCCATCAACACACAAACCCTGATAAACCTGTGAGAGGTAGCACTCCCATCTGAATCAATCTTCACAAAAAAGCCCACTTGATTAATTTTTTATTAGCTTAGAAAATTGCATGACAAGAGGTAGGTTATAAAGCCTGATCCACATGGGGATTTCAATGACCTTGGTAGTGGCTAGGTCAAAAAAAGGTGTCCACAGAGAAAGAAAGATTCTAGAATTCCCAAAAAACCAAGGGCCATGATGCATCACGAAATTGCAGTCATTAGTCGAGGTGAAAGAAAACAGAAAAAAAAGAAAAACCAAAATCCAAAGATTCTACCTTCGGAGTGGGGGTATTGTTGTAGATTATCTTTACCCACTCAAATACCAAGTCAATAGATGGTTGCCTACACATAAATATCAATATTAAAGAATGGGCACCAATGTCCAAAGAAACCTTATTGATGCAATCATCTGAGATAAGGAGGTCTACTGGTTCATTGGTGAAGACAACCTCTGCATCACCAATAGAAAAAGAGGAGCCCACATCACAATGAATTTGATCCATTTTGGGAGGGGCAACAAGAGGGGCATTAGGAGTCAATGATGATTTGGGTGGAGATGGGTTAGGGGCTTTTTGCCGAATCTATTCCAAGAAAAAAACATTGCATTCATAAAACGTATTTGCCCTATTTTTGCAATTCTCCATGGGTTCTGAGGTCAGATCCAAAGATGCTATCACCATTTTCATCTCCTTCACACCAGAGCTAGCACCAATGGGATCAAATATTTGAGCAGGAGGCAGGGAGGAAGGAGAGCCCTCAAATTTCTGAGAGATGGCAGAGCGAAGGGCATACTATGACCTCCCATCCCCCACAACCCCACCACCCCTCTTCTTTCTACAAATTATTCCCTTCTTACCTTTGGATATATCTATCACCCTTGCGTTAGAATATTGAATTTGCACACCATCGCCCACTTCACGAGGCTCAAAATCACGCTGAATTTCGGTACCTTCACACATTATTTCTTACAATCAACTCATGCATAGTTCTATCACTTTTAAGTTTAGGAAATTGGTTTGTTTACAACATTGTTTTCTTCTTATTCAATTTAATTATTAATTGACATTAATTAGTAGTATATTTAGTCATTTTAATTGACTAATATTTGAGGATTTAAACATAAAACATATAAATACACATCAATCATCAATTGAACATAATAAGATAGCCATTGAGAAGGAAAAATCATTGAACTTTATTAAAAGAAAGGTGTTCTTACAGCTTGCACAAGTCTAAAATATATATCTTGCTTGAAAAATGCTTAGAAATAGAGTATTACAATTTTTATTTTCAGTCACAAGACTGAAAATATAAGTTACAATACACAAAAATGACAAGAAAGAAACTTCTCCAAAAAAATTCTGCAATGATGGAAATGCATGCTTGGAGACCTTCAATGTGAGAACATGCCCCTTTCATCTCTTAAAACTTCTACAACGTGGGAAATCTTCTTGGAGCAAGCTATAATGTGTAGAATCCAAGAAGGAGAGTGTTGATTGTGTCCCATATATGAAGCTCTCTCCTTCAATGCAGTCAACAATAACCCTAGAATCTTTCCTCCTTTATATGCAACGTGACATCTGATATGAGCAATAGGGTGTTGCCTTTTTTCCACGAATGAAGTTGTGCCTCAATACAACCAACAAAATTACTATTAGTCTCAATTCAGAAAGAATAAATCTTACAAAAGTAAGTCCAAACACAGTAGAAAGATAAATCAATTAAAAAAATGTAGGAGACATATCACATCCACAAACATGGGAGAGCTATGAAAAATTGGAGAAATTGGCTTGGAAAATTAAGGAAGCAGGGTATTTTTAGATTCAAGACTTTTACTTAAGGCTATGGACTAGAAGAAAAAAGAATCATTTATCTACCACCATAGTGAAAAGTTAGCAATTGCATTTGGTTTGTTAAACATGGCCCCTGGTACAACTATTAGAGTTATTAAGAACCTTTGAGTATGTTCTAATTTTCACACTACATTTAAATTCATCTCCAAGATTGTTGCGAGAGAAATTGTTTTGAGAGATGTGAACCATTTCCATCATTTTGAATAGGGACAATGTTCTTGTGGAGAATATTGGTGATGCTAAATGAAACAATCTAAAAAATAGGCTTGCACTATAATAATGTGCATTGCATTAGATATCCAGTAATAATGAAGGCACATCCATCAAAGCATAAAAATAAGGATTTTTTTGTCATATGTTGTAGTTACAAGTGCCCTGCTAGACATACATGAAAATTTGGAAGCATAAATAGGGCAAGCAAACTGTTTTAAAAAATTCCTCAAAGAAATGTGATATCATGGAATGTCATGATTGAAGGATATGTTCAAAATGGGTTTTTCTAAGAAGTCCTTAGAAAATTTTAAGAAAATGCAACCAGTGGGTGTAAATCCCAACTCCTCAACCTTTGAAAGTGTCCTTCCTACCTGTGTGTGAATTGGATCTTTGGATGAGGATATGAACATCCATCAAAAGCATATTTGGAAGTTTTTTTATTATCAAATATTGTAGTTGCAAGTTCCACTTCGGATCACCAAATCCTTCACAAAACCTTCTACACAACCACCACAATACTACACGGTTGTTGTTGGGCCTTCGTGGTGATGCAGGGTGTTGGCCTCCTATAATGTTTTAACTAAGCCTTTATAGTTGTGATTTAGAGATTAGACATCTAACCTGAATAGCTATCTCAATCATCATGAAGGTTCATTTAAATTTTCAACCCAAGGATGTAAACTTGAAATGGTTCAGCACTATATGTGCACTAGGAATCCAAAGTAGCCATATTCATCCTCTAGATAAGAAAGACATAATGCTAAAAGTAAATTTATTGGAAGGAAATAAAATGAATGTTGACCATCAACCAATAACTAGGCTAAACTAAAATTCATGACATAAATGAAAATATGAGTGAACAAACAGGAGACTACTCTGTCTACTTTGGTTGTAGGAATAGTCACAAAATGGAATTCTAGTGGTTGCAGGAACATTCAATGCCAAATTCTCAACTAATAACTGAATAGAAAATAACAAATAAACTAAAATAAGCTAAAGGATGGAATACTCACTAAGTAGGCCCCCTTGGATAAGTATTCCCTAAAACTAAGATAGAATCATATGCACAAACTTATAACTTCATTTCATTTATTGGAAAACAAGAGTACAAATGACCAACATGACTGTATTACTGAAAAGCTCAAGAGTGCGATTACATCAAATTAAAAAATCTTCTATATTATGTCTAAGATCTCAAAAGGAACATCAGAGCCTTATTTATCCAACCACATAGCAAGGCGGTCAACTCTAGCAAACATGGAGGATGCCACATTAGGGGAAGCATGAAAGAGGGAAGAGGCAGCTACGCATGCACAGAACCTGTCAGGCATGATTTCCTTAATACTAATCTGGCATAGCAATAACACCACTGCATGCTCTATGTAATTTAAGACCATTATAAGGTGGTTACAATCCGATGTGCATGAGGAATCTCCAACCGCCAAGAGTCTTCTCTTCATTAAATGACCACCTTGTTGATCGATATGGCACACGACTAGCTAGCAAAATCTTCTTGAATTGCAGGCCTCAAATTATCTGCATGAAAACGTTAGAATGCACAACAACTACATACCCATAGTCATCTTAAAGTGACATTCATTAATCACATGCAAAAGTAACACAATCATTTTAGATAACATGTCAATATCATTTGAAAGTTATGAAAATGAGTTCATGTCCAAAGTCAATGGTTTCAAGGAAATATTATGAAAAGATCAACTCCCAAGTATCAAAGTCTCATGACAATTGCAGTAAATAGATAGCAACCCTATCAATAATTAAACCATAAACTAGACTCATCATTCCCCCCAACCTAATATCTTGTTGGTCCTCTAGTAGAGGAAGAATTGTGCTTTTGTTTGGTCAATGCCCTGAATTTGGCAACTGCAAGTTGTCCCACTTTAGTTTTTTTTCTATATGAATTAGGATCCCAATAGAATCCTTGTTGTCTCTCCGGCTTGTTCCATCTTTTTCTTTCATTAGCAATGTCATTCCTATAAAACCTATAGTTTGGCACAGGCCACAATAGAATAGGTGGCTAAAAAATTAGTGGAAGCCAGAACTGCCCTTTTGTTCTTCCAAGCTGCATATACCTATCAACTCTTTTGAGTGTTGCAACATATTTGTGTGGGGAATGAGGCTCTGCTTGCTTCAATCATCAGATAGGCTATTCCACCCCTAAGATAGGTATCCCATTATAGAGTCTCTTGTGGTTCTTTCCATCTCTTCATATTCTTTGTAAACTACCTCTCTCTCAGGCAGGATCTTGTAGCTATAGCTTGGTCAGTATAGAATTTTGTGCCAATCCTTAAAAATATCTCTTGGATGTCTAGATTTAGCCCTAATGGGTAGGGGAATGTTGGATTCAACTTTCCTATAAGCCCTATACTACGTTCCCCAACTTACTTCATTTTGTATCCAAGACATGAATGCCCGTAATTGGACATCCCCAACATATAGCAATGGATTCCACTCATGGTATTTGGTTACAGAAAAATTATGTAAATAAAATTCACACAACAAATTTTTCATCTTAGGAGGAGCAATCCGAAAAGCATTGAAAAATTCAGTAGGGGTCTCAATGGAGGGGTTCAAACCTAAAACAATATTTGCAAATTTCAAAGAAAGATGCTTCTCCTTTAAATACAGGATATAGATGCTCGGAGGAGCTCTACATTCTAGTATATTTGGTACTAAAGTTGTCATGTCATCCACCTTATTTTTTGAAACATCAATTTTTGCATTCTTATCCTCAATATCTCATCTTTCTATTCAATTTCCTTCTTCAGCCTACATTTTTTTCTTTCCATTATGCTTCCCTTCTTTTTTATATCTTTCCATAAATTCAAGATTACTATGTTCATTGAAAAATTGGAGGGCCTATTTACTCCTACCATCATTTTACCTGGCATTTGTGCTTGCTCTTGGTAGAGTACCAATTGTAGAGCTTCTATTTGCTCAGCTAATTTTGGTTGTAGGGCTTCAAGTTCTTATTCTTGCTCATGTTGCAGGAACTCTTGCTATAGGAGCTCCTGATGTTCCCCACATACCTGGTTTTCAACTTGCTCTGTAATATTGGCAAGATCAGCCAGTGTTAAATTTGTTGCTTCTTCTAACACATTCTTTTCTTCAACATTTACCTACTCCATTGGAGCTTTTGTATGCTCCCATGGTGAATTCCCAAAATTAGGGCTTCCCTTGGGAGATACCCAATGGCTGACCCAGCTAACTTTAATTTTCTGGGAGGGTTTCTTCATCTTTCCTTTGCTGCAGGAAGAATAGTGCCAGCCTTCCATTTCCTATTGCTTGGAACTTATTTTTCTACCATTTTATTTTTAGCTTTCCTTCCTTTAGTTCTGTCTTCCTCTTTTGTGCCCTATTTTTCATTAAGGTGCCAAGAGGAACATCATCATTAGAGTTGGGAGAGGAACTCTCTTTATTAGAATGCTCTACCTCAGAAGAACTAATCTCAATAGTTTGTGTGGCTATAGGAGAGTTTCCACTAGGGCTTGCATCAAAATTTGAGGCACCAGGAGTGGCCCCAACATTTCTCCTTCTCCTCCCAACCCTACAAGGTTGAGGAAAAACCCTAGGTCACAAATTTTCTAGTCTAATTTGATCAATACTCAAAAATTCTTCCCAAGAAATATCAGACACATCATGTAGAGATTTTTCAACTAATAATTTAATCAAACAATGGTGGGAAATAGAATTGTCCCTACCTTTCTGGGTCTCTGCTGCCATGATTGAAAGAATATGGAATAGAACATTGGTCACATTCATTCTCCTTTCATGACTCATGTGGTTCAGGAGATTAAACAATATCTCTGTCAAAACCATTCAGCTTTAAGAAAAATTCTAGCCATCCATAGTTTCTAAACTCAGCCAGGCAAGGTGCATCCTATAGTAGTACATCGTGAACTATGGGTTCATTTCCGATTAACCCACCTCCCATTTTCTGATATCAAATAGTTACTTTGCAAAAAAAATTTCTTCCTACAATTCTTGTCTGAATATCAAACTTCTTCTTCCTGCAATTTTTTCAAACTTCCAATGCTTGTGTCATTTGAATTTTACCTTTTTTCTTAGGATTATGACAAGAACAATTGAAGCAATAAAGGAGTAATAAATGTAGGCTATGATTAAGGAAAATAGTGGTGGAGGATTTGCATTTCGCATATACGAGTCATCATCTCAGAATTCAATTTGGCTCACTGACTTAAATCTTGCTAACATGAACCAGCACAAACAAACATGCAGACATGGCATTAAAATGTCTCCCCCCAACCTAAATTTGCACATGTGTTCTCACATGTGAGGTGGAATGTTGATTTGATAGGGGCAGGGAATAATTTCATGCTATGGAAAATGTTCCATATTAATTCAAAGCAATTAAATAAATGCACTAAAATAAAATTAAGATATATCAATTGATGTGCGCGTACCTGAATTCATGGAATATTTATTGCAAAGATCATGGAGAAAGTACTAGTCACTTTTCAAGAAATGAGTTGAGCAATTAATGAGAGTGGAGCGGAATGAGGTGGAATGAAATGAAGTGAAGTGAAATGATGTTGGTGAGGTGGAAGAGAGAGAAAGGTGGAATGAATGGGTGGATGGGTAAAGAAGTGGACCCCCACAAGGTGGGAATCTTTATTATGAGAAGTTTCATACCTTAATTAGCTAGAAGGGGGGACACTAGGTCCACTTCCTTCGGTTGCAAGAGGTTTGGGTGTTGCATGCTGAGTGAATTGTTCCAGGAACTCTTCCTTGGAAGTTTTCTTGTGATACAATCTCAGGTGATGACCATTCACCACTAGCTTAAACTTAATAGGATCAATGGTAGTAAGTTGAACAACTCCACTTGAAAATACTTCAACCACCTCATATGGTCCAAGCCATCTTGTCTGTAATTTTCCTACATTATCCTAATATCTTGAGTCATAAAGTAGTGCCCAATCTCCAGGCTGAAATTCCTTATCCTTGGTGAATTTATCATGACACTGTATTCACTGGGTCTGCACTACCTCTTGTGATGTAAAGTTGCCTTCCTCATCTCATCCAAAGCATTCAGCTGTATGATTCTATCTCTTTGTGCTTCATAAATATCCATGCCCAATTCTACTATAGTCCTAAGAGTCTTATGCTCAAATTCAATGGGCATCATGGATGTCTTTCCATACAGTAGCTCAAATGGAGTGAATTCATTAATTATTTTCCAGGTGGTTATGTAGGCCCAAAAAACTTCTGGTAGCCTTCTTTCCCAATCCTTTTTATGGATAGCCACTATTTTGGTCAGAATGGCTTCAATTTTTCTGTTAGTCACCTCAACCTGGCCATTGGCATGGGGGTGATAAGGAGTAGACTTTTTGTGCCTAATGTTGTACTCATTGACTAGTTTTGTAACAAGGGTTGAAGTGAATTAGTCCCTTGATCAGTCACTATCTCTTTTGGAACCCCATACCATGTGAAAATTTCTTCACACAGAACTTTTGCAACCTTGTTATCTCTTGAATGCTTCATGGCCTTAACTTCTACCCATTTAGTTACATAATCAGTGCATACCAAAATATAGGATTTACCTTTGGATGGAGGATCAATGGGACCTACAAAATCTAGTCCCCACTTATCAAATAGGGTTATTACTACCTAGGGGTAAAGTGGCATCTCATCAGATTTGGTTGGTTGGCCCATCCTCTGGCATCTGTCACACTTCCTTGTATATCTCTCTGCATCCTAGTGGAGTGTTGGCCAGTAATACCCTATGTTCAAAATCTTCATTTTTGTCCTCTTTGATGCAAAATGTACTCCACAAGGTTCATTGTGACATGCATGCAAAATATCAAATGTCTCATCTTCTCTCACATATCTCCTCATGACCTAGTTAGGTCCAGTGTAGAAAAAACATCCAAAAATCCATGAGAAAGGAAAAGATTTTTCAATGAGCACTCTCCTCTCTTTTGGAGAGAAGTGAGGAGGGACTATCTCTGTGACCAAAAAATTAGTTATGTTATCATACCAGGGTGTCTGCACGTTGATGGAAAATAAGTTCTCATCAGGTAAATAATCATCTATGACTTGATTGTCCTCTGATGTGGTTATCCTTGAAATAAAATCAGTAACAACATTAGCCTTCTGTGGTTTATCCACAATAGTTATATCGAACTCCTACATCAGCAATAACCATCTAGCTAGCCTTCCTCAAATCAAGGGTTTTTTCATGAGATATCTAATGGTTACATGATCGATGTGAAAAAATATTTGGTAGCCCATTATGTAATGCCTAAATTTTTTTAGAGAATAGATCACTGCTAATATTTATTTTTATGTCACTGTATAGTTGAATTCAGCTCCTTGCATATTTTTGTTGACAAAGAAAATGTTGTTTTCAATAGCTCCTTCTTTTTGTCTTAGGACTGCTCCTATAGCGTAGTCTAATGCAACTATATGGATGTGAAAAGAAAACTCCCAATTAGGTCCCTTGAGCACAAAAGCATGAGTTAAAGTTGCTTTCAAGTCAGAAAATGCCTTGTAACAACCTATTGTCCATTAGAACTCGGTATCTTTAGTTAAGAAATTATACAATGGTGCTGCCATTTTTCTGAAATCTTTGATGAACTACATGTAATAACCTACATGTCCTAAGAAACTCCTAACATATTTTTATTTTACAGGGATAGGTAGATTGGTAATCACCTCAATCTTTGTAGGATCTACTTGAATTCCTTTATGAGAGAAGTAGTGGCCAAGAACTACACCTTCATGCATAATAATGAAGCACTTTTCACTATTTAAAGATAGATTATGGTCTTCACATCTCTATAGGACTCTCTTAATATTTTTCAATGCTTCATTGAAATCAGAACCATAAGTAGTGAAATCGTCCATATAAATTTCTATGCAATCATGAGAGATGTCTGAAAAGATGCTAATGACTGCCCTCTAAAAAGTTACAGGTGCATTGCATAAGCAAAAGGGAAGTACTGAATAGGCATAGGTTCCACAAGGATAGGTAAAGGTAGTATTCTCCTAGTCCTATAGTGCAATTTGGATCTAGTTGTAGCCACTGAATCCATCAAGAAAATAAAAATACTTCTTTCTTGCAATTGAGTCCAAAACTTGATCTATGAATGGCAAGGGAAAATGGTCCTTTTTGGTGGTAGATTTAAGTTCCTTGTAATCAATATAATCTCGCCACTTCCCTCCATTTTTGGTCACAATCACCAATGGGGACATCCACTGGCTATCTGAAATGGGGTTAGATAAATCCTACATCTAGCAATTTCTCTAGCTTCCCCTTTATTATTTCTCTCAATGCAAGGTTAATTTTTATTTATGGCTGCCTCAATGGTGTACAATCATCTCTTATGTATATCCTATGAGTTAAAAGCTTAGGATCCAATCCCTTCATATCATGATAGTCCCATGCAAATTCATTTTGGTGGGCCTTCAGTAAGTTTTCCAATGACAATTGTTGTTCTTTACTCAATTTACTATTGATATTCAAATGTTTTCCTTCTGACACTTGCACTTGTGTAGTTAACTCTACCATAACCACTTCACTAATACTTGGTAATTTGAGTTCATTTGGTAGTAATGCATGAAACAAACCTTTATCTATAGGAATTTTAGCTATAGGAAAGGCATATGTTGGAAGAGTGATTGCAGGAAGAGCAGGCAGGAGTGTTTTCACTGTATCAGCAGAATCATATACATGAGAGGGTGATGCTTCCTCTACCTCATAATGGTTCTAAATTATGTTAGACAATACTTCATCTTCATCTTGAAGCTATAGGAAAGGACTTCTACTGAACATCATAAGTTGTGCCACATAATTAACTTCATCGGCCTCTTCACCAACATGTGGCCATACTGGATTATCCTTATCATGGGATGGTTGAGCGAGAGAGTACAAAACAAGATTTTTGGTGCTCTTTCCATTAGAAATGGTCATGTCTCTTTTTTGGCATCTAATATAAGCATATGTTGTTGCTAACCATGGTCTTCCAAGAATAATGGGGTACCCTCCTAGTGTGGCTTTAGGAGAAAGAATCGTAAAATCTTTTGGGTACTCCCAAGAGTCTAGAGTTACTACTACATCTTCCACTATACCATCATACTTAATAGTAGAACTATCAGCAAGTTGTAGGATAGTAGAAGTAGGTCTCATGCTTACAATATTTAGTTGTTGTATGATGTCCTTAGTCATCACATTTATTGTTGCTCCCTAATAAATCAATGCATTCTTTATCTGCATCCCATTTATAACAACTCCTACCATAGGAGTCCTTGGGTCATTATACTTGGGAACAATCACTTTCCCAAGCATGATTTCAGCAAGTTGTTCCAGCACATGAATTGTATTGGGGTCTTTCTTCTTCCTACCTGGCTTATTAAGGCATGCTTCCTTGATTGTTTTTCCATATATGGGAACATCTTTTATGGCCTAAAATAGAGGTATTTGGACACATATATGCTTCAACTGATCTAGAATGTCAAAATTTGTGTCATCATTTTCTTCCTCTTGTTTCAAAGTTTCCAACCTCAAAGGAAATGGTTCTTTTGGCTTAGTCTGCTTGACTGGAACTGGTTCAAGATTTTTAGGTGCACTTGGCTGAATGGGGAAATTCAGAGGCTCCTCCTCTTCCACAAGAAGCTCAGTGATAATAGGTGTGGAAGGGGCTGAAAAAGTAGTTCCTGAATGCAAATAAATGTCACTTAAACTCACAACATATGTAGGAAATTGATGTGGATCAGTAGAGTATACTGGTTGCTGTTGTGGTTTATTATTTGGGTTAGGTGTGGTAGCTAAGAAGGTTTAGGTTCATTTGAACTTGAATTAGCAGGAGGAGGCATTATAGAAGGTTACTAGGGGTGAGAAGGTGGTTGCATGTAATTGGTTGACTGGTTTGGCCATTGTTGTCCTCCCCTCCATTGAGATGTTTTTTGCTAGTTTCCTAGATGTGGCTGCCAATTTCCTTGAAACTACTACCAATTCCCTTGAGGTTTCTACCACTAGGGTGAATATTTTTGGTGATTGGTCTAAGAATGTGGAGGGTTACTCCAAGGTTGTGGTGGATATCCTCCTTAATTGAATGGATATGGGGGTTGTGATTGATTACTAGATGAATAAGAATTGAAATATGGCCCAATAAAAGATAGTGGATCTGGTGGCATACCCTGTCTTGGATCTCATGGCCTCCTTTGTGCAGCATATTTGACTTGATCATCATCACCTTGGATTGGCTTGAACTTGGGTGCCATCTGCTTGATGTCAACATTAGCTATCATCTTGCATCTGCAGTCCTTCTTCTTTTGTCTACTATGAGGGTAATATTTGGCCAACATTGCCTCTACCTCCTCTTGTTTCTTCTTTACCTGAAGTGAATCTAGCTGAGTAGCTAGATTGTTTATGATGTCCTTCTTGAAATCTTCTAGCAAGTGAGTAATCTCCATCCTTGAAACTCCACTAGTGGATGACTTACGCATAGAAGATTGGTAAGCTCTCCCCTTCTTTGAAGCTGTCCTAGAATAGTTTTGACATATCTTCTTGATATCCTCCCAAGGAACTTGGGTGATATATCCTCCTCCCATTAGGTCCAAGGCATCTATCTAGCTATCATTAATTCCTCTCAAGAAAATCAGCTTATGTGATTCTTCATTGAGTGTATGGTGTGGAGATTTTTGTAGGAAAAATAGAAACCTTGAAATGTAATCTTCCAAGCTCTCATCCTCCTTTTGTTGCATTCTAAAAATGTCATATCCTCTCATGTCATTGCCTCTGCAATACTCTTTGTATTTCTCAAGGAAATTTGTCTTCATGTCCTCCCAAGTCTCCATAGTATCTCTGCCTAGGCTCATGAACCATCTTAATGTAGCTTCTTTCAAAGTGGAAGGGAATAGCTTAAGCCTATGGGCATCAGTGGTATAGTCACAACTTCTGCAAAGTATATCAAACTCAAACAAGAATGTATCAAGATCTTCTATGAAAATTCCATAGAACTTAGGAAGGACTAAATTAGGGATATTCTTGAGTTTGTCTACTTAATTTTGATGAGCAATGGGGAAAGGAAAATCTGGTCGATTAGGTCTGTTAGTTCCATTTCCATTTGCATCCCCCATGCCTGCCTGATGAAGTTCCAAAGCAAAAGGGTCTTCCAACAGATTTTGATCTTCAAAGGAAACTTCAGAATTGGCTAGATCTAGAAATGTATCAGCAAAGAGGTGTGTCTCTTCTTCTCCTTCATTTCTTGGCAGGTTTTCATACTCAACTATCTAGAATAGATCAGGATTGTTAGGAAGGAATCTCCTATGACCATCTCTTCTTCTTTCTCTATGCATACAGTATCAATTCACTATCAGCCAGCTCACACAAAGAATTGGTAAAATAATAGGGGGTCATAACTCTTCTAAATGAGGGGTATACTAGGAACAACTTCCAAAAACACTACAACAAGGAAAACTATAAATGACTACTAAGAACTTCCTAGTTTGACACCATCCTTGGCAACGATGCCAAAAATGTTGGCCTCCTATAATATTTTAACAGCTAAGACTTTACAGTTGTGATTAAGAGATTAGACATATAACCTAAATAGCTATCTCAATCATCATGAAGGTGCATTTAAATTATCAACCCAGGGACGTAAACTTGAAATGGGTTAGCATTGTATGTACAATAGGAATCCAAAGTAGCCATATTCATCCTATAGCTAAGAAAGACATAATACTAAAAGTAAGTTGCTTGGAAGGAAATAACATAAATGTTGAACATCAACCAATAACTAGGCTAAACTAAAATACATGACAAAAATGAAAATCTGAGTGAACAAATAGCAGACTACTTTATCTGCTTTGGTTGTAGGAATAGTCACATAATGGAATTCTAGAGGCTACAGGAACAATCAGTGTTATATTCTTAACTAATAACTGAACAGAAAATAACAACTAAACTAAGCTAAGATAAAGGAGGGAATACTCACCAAGTGAGCCCCCTTGGATAAGTATTCCCTAAAACTAAGATAGACTCGGATGCACAAACTTATAACTTCATTTTATTTATTGGAAAATAAGAGTACAAATGAGCAACATGATTGTATTACTGAAAAGCTCAAGAGTGTGATTACATCAAATTAAAGAATCTTCTATATTCTGTTTGAGAGCTTAGAAGGAAAATTGGAGCCTTATTTATCCAACCACCTAGCAAGGCGGTCAACTCTAGCAAACACGGAGGATGCCACATTAGGGAAAGTGCAAAAAAGGGAAAAGGAGACTATGCATGCACAAAACTCTTCAAGCATGATTGCCTTAACATGAATCTATCACAATAATAATTCTAATGCATGCTCAACATTATTTAAGACCATTATAAGGTGGTTACAATCCAATGTGTGTGAGGAATATCCAGCCACTAAGAGTCTTCTCTTCATTAAATAACCACCTTGTTGACCGATATGGCACACGACCAGCTAGCAAAATCTTCATGAATTGCAGGCCTCAAATTATTTGTATGACAACATTAGCATGCACAACAATTGCACACCCATAATCATCTTAAAGCGACATTCATTAATCACATGCAAAATTAACACAGTCATTTCACATAGCATGTCAATATCATTTGAAAGTTATGAAAATGATTTCATGTCCAAAGTCTATGGTTTCAAGGAAATATTATGAAAAGATCAACTCCCAAGTATCAAAGTCTTGTGACAAATGTAGGAAATAGACAACAACCCTATCAATAATTAAACCATAAACTAGACTCATCATGGGGTAAGCCCACCACAACACCACATAGTTGTTGTTGGGCCTTCGTGGTGATGTGGGGTGCTTACCTCGCATCACCATGAAGGCCCAACAACAGTCATGCATTCTTGTGATGGTTGTGCAAAAAATTTTGTGAACGCTTTGGTGATCCGAAGTGGAACTTACAACTACAATATATGATAAAAATCCACTTCCAAATATGCTTATGCCTTAATGAGAAATAATCACTCATATAACTGGTTAGTTGGAAGAAAATTGGGATATAGCATGAGTGCTTAGTTATCAATAAAAAATTTGAAAGCACCTTCCTTGAATGCAAGTGCAATTCAAGAAGCCAGTTCAGACACAAACTTGTCTCAGGAAATGGTACTTAAGCTTCCTTATAAATGTGGTGAGTGTGCAATATTTTCCTCCAAGAGAGTATCAAGGATGACCGACTATCATGGAGCCATGTATCATCCATTTGTTTTCTCCTAGTTGGCTACCTTAGGAGTTTGTGTCTTTGTATTTTTTCTATTCAAGGGACCCCAAAACATTAGTTCAATTCCACCATTCATGTGGGAAAACAGTGGTTATGGTGCATATTAAAGCTAAATTTCTTTGGTTGGGATGTTGGTTCTACATTTTGTGTTACAATAAGTTGGATTCTATAGATATCAAATCTCAAAAAAATTCTCTCAAACTGTGCCTTGTGACATAAAACATGCTACATCACATTACACATTCAAGCAAGGCAGATGACAATTTATTCCATTAGCAAATGAGGGGATCCTTCTCATCAGTGGATAAGTTATTCTAAAGAGCCCACAAATGCTAATACGGGATCTTGAGGAGTGGCCTAGGAAGAATGAGAGAAAGTTTTTCGGCCTTTCAAGGTTCTTGTTGTGTGAAAATTATCATAATTTTGTATTTTGAAACTATGGAAAAAAAGATGTGTATATAATCATAAAGATGCCAATGTGTATTTTGAAGCAGCTTATGGTATTCTGCATAGGTGCATACATTCTTTGTAAGGCTTAGTTTTGGGTGGGCACAAACATTTCATGACATACCTTCTTCCTAATTGTGGAAAACCATTAGAAAGACACATTTGGGCTACAAAATATAGGGCACATATACTCTCATTTATTGCTTCTTTGGGTGGTATGGACTTAGGTGGATACTATAGAATAGAGTACATTATACGCTATTTTATGTATTATGGAAACTTGTGTCAAGATTTGAGTAGATAAATGATTCTCTTACTGTCAAAACATTATACCTTCCATTCTTAGTTTATCTATTATCATACCTCTCACTAAGACTGTTATTTTATTGACACCATTATCCTACTCCCTCTATAAAAGAGCTCCATTTGAAGGCATCTTGACTACATATTATACACAAAAAAACTCTACAAGTGCAACAAGAAATTTGCAAGACAAAATATGAATTCGCTGAAACA
This sequence comes from Sequoiadendron giganteum, assembly GCA_007115665.2. Classification (NCBI taxonomy): domain Eukaryota; kingdom Viridiplantae; phylum Streptophyta; class Pinopsida; order Cupressales; family Cupressaceae; genus Sequoiadendron; species Sequoiadendron giganteum. The sequence continues at coordinate 424,663,374 of CM021108.1, forward strand.
TTACTATTTAAGAAACATAATATCTTCAAATGAAGATGCATTGTAAATATGACTGAGAAAACACTGTGTAGGCATTGTTAGCACTGAGAAATGAAGAAGATAACACATTTAATTAGGTGATTGAGATCACGGAAAGGAATATCATTGGTAGAGAGTTGCAAACTATGAATTGTCCTCTATCCTATAGGACTGAGAAAGAAAGAACATTGTCAAATAGTGATTGAATCATAATAAACAGTCCAAAAAAATGAAATTTATTGTCAAATGGTGACAAATATTTGTCCTCTAAGTCATTTGCACATGATGATTGAGAACATAGTGAGTAAGAAGTAAAAGAGCACTGGATCATAGCACTCCAAAATGGTCATGATTTATGCAATGAACTTTGTTGTTCCTTTGAAGACAAAGGAGATCAAGATAATAACTAGTATATTGATGTGCACAGAGAATGTTCATGGAGTGTAAACTTCCTTACAAAGCAATTACCATAGTAGAGTATTAGGTGAATTGCACCTACTATTTTATGTTGATATGGATATGTCTTAACCTATAGTTAACTGTTGTAGCATAATAGATAGGAGAAATATTTTTTCATATACCATTGTTTCAAATTCAGAATTTCTATACCTTATTCTAGGAGAAAATCATAGGGGGAGTCTATACATAAGACACCATTGTTTCAAATTCAAAATTGTTGGCTCTTCCACAACTGTTTACTTCATTTATTTGATCTAATACAACTTGTTGTATAGAAGATGCTCTCAAAATCATAGTAAAATAATTTATTCTGAGAATACTGTTCAAAATCTTCCCATCATAACAATGAACAAAACCATTAGTAATTAACCTGAACTTTGCAAGAGTTTCATCAAATTCTACTTTTCGACTCTCTTTTCCAATTTGAGTTTTCTTCCCAATTTCATCCATGAAGAACTTCATCAACCTGTAGATCCTACTATTAGCCATAATTTTACCAGGTGTCGAGGATAGCTTTGAGTTTTTACCCAAGCAGCAGTTGAAAAAATTTGGCCTTACCAGATACAATGTGTTGAAAATCTCTTTGAAGTTATTTTGGAAAAGAGTTCCTGAGAGTATAATGCGCAACTTTCAATTAACCTTTTTGCATGAATTCTATATCTTTGATCAACTATTTTGAGCTTGATGACCTTCATAAAGAATGAGTAGACTTGTGCTCTCTAAAATTAGTTTCCTAATATGCTTAGCCTCTTCATGAAGGCTCGCATTTGTCTCACAAGTGAGTGGCATAGAAAAAAAGTGTGCTTGTTATTGGCTACAATCTTTTTGTATACCTAGCTTTTGAGACAAATTTGAGCCTTCTTGAAGAGGCTAAGCATATTGGAAAACTACTTTTAGATAGTCTGGGTCTACTCTTTCTTGATGAAGGTCATCAAGCTCGAAATAGCCGATCAAAGATATGGAATTCATGCAAAAAGGTTAATTTAAAATTGTGCATTATACTCTCAGGAACTCTTTTCTAGAATAACTTCAAAGAGATTTTCAACACATTGTATTTGGTAAGGCCGAATTTCATCAATTATTTATTGGGTTAAAACTCAAATCTATTCTTGACACTTGGTAAATTTATGGCTAACAGCAGGATCTACAGGCTAAGGAAGTTCTACATGGATGAAATTGGGAATAAAATTCAAAATAGAAAAGATTGTAGAAAAGTAGAATTTGATGAAACTCTTGTAAAGTTCAGGTTAATGACTGATGCTTTTGTTCATTGTTATGATGGGAATATTTTGAACAGTCTTCCCAAAATAAAGGTTTTTACTATGATTTTGAGAGCATCTTCTATACAGCAGGTTGTCTTAGATCAAATAAATGAAGCAAACAATTGTGAAACAACCAACAATTTTGAATTTGAAATAATGGTGTCTTAGGTATAGACTCCCCTTGATATTTTCTCCTAGAATAAGGTATAGGAATTTTGAATTAGAAATAATGGTATATGAACAACTATTTAGAATATCTGATATGCTACAACAATTAACTATAGGTTAGAACATATCCATATCAACATAAAATAGCAGGTGCAATTCACCTCAAACTCTATTGTGGTAATTTATTTGTAAGGAATTTTTCAACTCCTCCATGAACATTCTTTGTGCACATAGACAAACATTTAAAGTTCTTAACCAAAGCTCCAAAAATGAGTATCTCATCATTGCATGACTCCTACTTTTTCTTTGATTATGATAGTACTTGAGCTTTTGGTGTTTCTAGATGGAACCTATAGTGGAAAAGTGTAGTCTCCATCTGAAGCAACCATCTTCAGAGCTCTTCCCTAAAATGAGGGTTGAAAACATTAGAAGAAAAGCAATAACATAATTCTAAAGTAACAATTTGTATCAATCCAATTATCAAAAAGTATAATTAAAAAGACAAATCCTTACAATTGGACCTCAAATTGGACCAAGCAGATTTATGATTTTATCTTTAGAATGTACAAAATTTCTTTGTATGTTGTTCAGGACCTCAAATTGGATTTGAAATTGGACCAACAGATTTATGATTTTATCTTTAGAATGTAGGAACTTTCTCTATCAGATATTCAAAGCAATCAACTGGGAATATTGAGTAATTGACTGACTCCTACAATGTAATCAAGTGGAAACTAATGTTTCATTCCACCAACATTTGTATTCCTATATTCAGGTTCTACTTTCGAGTGAAAATAACCAAAAGTGTTTCACACTAGCTCAAGGTACTCTCCAACTTGGTTATGTCACTAATAGCATTGCATCAAAATCTATTCTTCCTGCACATGAAAATGACACATATTAACTCCTAAATAAAACATTAATCATCATAAAACCATAATTAATAAATCGTTTCAGTTTTAGAAAGAATCCAATGTCATTTACTATCAAAAAAAAGTTGTATAAATCACAAAAAATCCATGAAGCCTCTTAAATGTAGCTTAAAGAAAGTTTATAGGATGGGTTTCAGCATAAGAAGCTTTCTAATATAGATCTCAATGAATGTATTATAAGAAGAAGAAAAAAATTCTTCACACTCAAAGTAATGCAGTCAAAAAATTATTCCAAAAGTATGTTAGCAGATGTTAATTAAAAATAGAATGATTTTTTACTTGGTTTCTTTAATTGATATGCCACGTGGAAATGAAATAATCACTAAGAAACACTAACAATAAAAAATGCAGTAAAGGTTCGAGAAAGGAAATCCCAATGTACTATTGTGTAATGGTAACGAAGGAACTTATATGAGCATGACTTGCATACAAATCCCTACCATTGAATTGTCATCCATCCAAAGAGAAAATACGTAATGTAAGGATTTGAGAAATATAAGTCTAAAGGGTTATTTTTTAATGGTAATGGAATCACCATAAGAGTACAACTAAGGAAAAAATTCTTGTGACTATAATTATGTGATCCATAACTCTATTGGTCTTGTGGCATAGTTGTGCTATAGAAAATACAAGATGCATTCATGCATTACCCAATTTTAATGTGTCTATGTTGTGATATAAATGGAGGCATTCATATGAGCACAGTTCATGTACAGATCACTTTCATCACAATTAGGTGCCAATCATCATTGGGTGCATTCATATTGACTCAACTTTTATAGGTTATAATGATAACATGATCCAAGAGCGATTACCTCTTGATGTAATAAAGATCCTATAACTCTAGTTGATTTGCAGAGTGGTTGTGTTATATCAATTACGTAGTGCATTCAAGCACAACCCATGTTTAATGGGCTATTCTAGAGAGTGATCAAGATTTTGTAAACCTTATGAATGTTACTTAAAAGTGTACAGCTTAAACTAGAGACCAATTTTGTTACATACTTGAATGCAATCTTGGGTTACCAAAAATTATAATAATTTGATTTGTTAATAACCATTATGGGAAGTATTAAAGCAAGACCCGTGCTATATAGGATATATTTCCCAAATCAAGTTTACATACCTTAATGATCAAACACAAGCTTCCCACACACTCTAGGATACAATCCAAGATCATACGACACCCTATCAAGACAGCTAATTTTCTAACCCAAGATTTAAGGTTTTTTTTAATACCAACAAAAGCATTGGCAAGAGCATGAATAGGGTACAAACCCTAGGCCTCCATAGAAATAGAAACCATAACTCTAGCGGATTAGTGAGGTTTCAATACCAGAAATATTGAGACATTGTCCATTTATCAAAATAATTTTAACTCGATAGCGAAAAAATACCCAATACTAGTTTTTTTAAATACCCATATAAAGAAAACGCCCAATATTCTTTTTTTAAATACCAAGATATTCAATAACAAAGGGTTCACCAAACATCAATTTTTTTTAATGCCCGAGAAAAATGATCACAAAATTAAATTTTAGAAAATTGTGTAATACCAAAAAAGGTTGAGACCCCATTGTTCTTAGAAAAAACATTATCTCGATAGCAAAAAATATCCAGTACCTTTTTTTTCTAAATACCCATTTCAAGTGAAAACACAACATCAAAATATCCAAACAACCAATAAAAAAATACCGAGCATCAGTTTTTAAACATACCCAGATATCCAGAATAAAATAGCCAACATCATATAATTCAAATAGCCAAATAGTACTTCATGAAAACACCCAACATCAAATTTTTCAAATACCCAATAGGCATAACGTATACATCTAACTTTTAAAAAAAATTAAGAATGGTTTTCTTACCTCTGAGATGATCCACAAAAAAAAGCTCAAAATCCTCAAGACATACTTCTAGGTGGGGAGTTGTCTGATAGAAGGATAGATTTGGCCACATTCTAGACCCGTACTTTGAAGCACTAATGGTAGGAGATTCCTCCATGGGGAAATCCCTTTGATTACTACTCAATATCTCCATCTTCAAAACCCTTCAACCTCTATATGTTTTACCAAACCGTTTCTTCTAAGCAGTAGTTACAAACAGCGGGAAAATGGTGGTCTTAATTTTATCATTTGATTTTTGTTACGCATTTATAAAATTAGTCATTTATTTAGTCATTTATAGTTGTATTTTTATCCAATGATCAAATTAGTCATTTATAGTTGTCATGACTAAAAAATTTAGTCAGTCATTTATTTAGTCATTTATAGTTGTATTTTTATCCAATGATCAAATTAGTCATTTATAGATGTGTTGCAAAAAATGAGTAGAATTTAGTCATTTTTAGTTGTCATGACTAAAAAATTTAGTCAGTCATTTATTTGCCAAATTCTACTAGTGTTTGAAATAGTGACCCAGGATGTGGTACCATAAGTTTGATGCATTTGCATTGAAGTTGATTTTTGTTAAGAGAGAGGAGGATCCTTGTGTTTACATTAAGGTTATTGATGATCAGATACTAATCATTGTCTTGTATGTTCATGACATGTTGTTTATGGGTAACATCAAGGTGACGATTAGGAAGATTAAGACTCAGGTTTCTAGCACATTTGATATGAATGATTTGGGGGCTACAAAATATATTATTGGGATGGAGATCAATATAGATCGGGTTCACAGAATGCTTTGGTTAATTCAAAGTAAGTATGTTGATGCCATTTTGTAGAGATTTAATATGCATGACTGTAAACTAGTAAATATTCCATTTTCGGTTGGTACTAAGTTGGTTTTAGACATGAGTCCTAATTTTGATGATGATTTTGAAGAAATATCTAACATTACTTATGATAGTTTCATCAGTAGTTTAATGTATGCAATGGTTTGCACTAGACCAGATATAGCCCAAGTAGTGGGAGTTTTGAGCAGGTCTATGTCTAACCCTGGTAGAGAGCATTGGAATTTTGTTAAGAGGGTGTTTAGATATTTTTTTGGTACTTGAAATTACTATTTGGTTTATTGTGGTACTGATCATTTGGTCAAGTCATTGGACATACAAGGATTTGTTGATGCAGATTGGGAAGGTGATTTAGATAGTCAAAGGTCCACTAGTGGCTATATTTTTACTTTTTTTAGAGGTACAGTGAGTTGGGTGAGTAAGAGGCAGCCTCCAATTGCATTTTCCACCACTAAAGCAAAGTATATGGCTGCTAAACATGCTTCTAAGGAGGTATTTTGGTTATAGATACTTGGTAATGGTATTAGTTTTGATTGCAAGATATTGAGGATTGGATATGACAATCAAAGTTCCATATGTTTAGCCAAAAATCCTATGGATCATGCTCATACTAAGCATATTGATGCTCAATATCACTTTGTTTGATAAATGGTAGAGAATGGTAAGGTTTTTATTGAGAGGTTTGACACTTTAGATAATGTTGTGGATTCTCTCACGAAGCCAATGACCATGGATAAGCTCTCTTGGTGCAAGAAGGCCATGGACCTTGATCACTATACTTGATTATATGTTTTATTTGTATCTCACGGATGTAATTAAAATGATTAATTTCAATTGGGAGAATGTTGGGATAGGTGACATTATAATTGCTATCCTAAGTTGATTTATGTGTCTCCACATTCTTTGGAAAGTGTTCTAAGGGACATGAGGGACAAAATATTTATTATTTATTTTCCTATCAAAAATTGTAATTGCATTCAAAGAGGTGGACCCTTTATAGTGCCAATTACAAAGCATTTTGGGAGGATATTCCTCTTTGGTTTCCAACTTTGTGAGTGGGGACCACTTTGGTGTGCATGTCCTTGAATTTTATTTGCATGTTTTATATGATCTTGCCTGGTTGGGTGCCCAGGTTTGCATGTTGGTGCATGCTCTTGAATGAAGTCATTGGAGCCATCAAAGAGTTATGGAGCACTCAGGTTTGACCAATTCTAATTGGATATAGGTTAGGTGCCCATGTGAAGGCCATGTGATAATTTAATATTTTATTTCATGTTTATGGGTTTTCCACTAAGGGGGGCATAGGTTTTTCCAAGTGGTTTTGCTTGATGTTTTGGAATATCATTGTGGTATTCTGTCCCATAAACTTCTATATATTGGAGCCTTGAGATGGTGGTTGTAAGAATTTTGTTTGCAGGTTGTCAGAGCAATGAATTTCTACTGAATCACAAAGAGGGTTTTTGTATTGATGTACTTACTTGAAGATTAATACAAACATTGGATCTCTTTTGGTGTGGATTTTTCCCACAAGGGTTTCTCCACATATATCGTTTGTCACTTATGTTTTATGACTTGTGGTATTACAATTTTTTCTTTCATTGTTGTAATTGTCAATCACATAATCTTTCAATGGTAATATTAAATATATAATTTCAGATTTGAAACCACTTTAATAATTTCATGTTGCAAGTTATACCTTGATTTCCAACACTAAAATCCACCCTAAAAAATGCATAAAATCATACAATTGAAAAATCCAGTTAGAAGACCTATCTCAATGGTGTGTCGTCCCTCCATCTGAAAGTATACACCCGCTCCATGTGATGACATCCCTCTAGAATTCCTTCCATCCTCACTCACACAAACTCGCTCTCACTAAATTTGTCTTCACATAAGAATATGAGACCCAAGTATTTCATTGAGATATTTATTTTCAAGAATAAAAGGTTGTCCTCTATTCAAGAGTTAGAGTTTGTTAGTTAAGACAACAATTTTCTCATCTTATGTTGATTTTGACTCAATTTTGTCTCTCTACATTGGCATTTCTAATGATTTGAATTGGTGTGGAAATGACAACACATACTAAAGAATGTTATTTGACATGATTATGATGAATAGAATATTAACTTCTTGATGTATTATACTATCATAACATAAGCATGGTGGAGTTACTTTAGTGTTGATTATTCATGTGAAATATCACCAAAAAAGTATGTTGGAGGTTAGTGATGATAAGATAAATGTACCTTGGAGGATTATAGTCTAAAATTTTAGACTTGGTGTTCAAATCAGCTAGCACCCAGTTTAATTTGCATGCATACAAGTGGGTTGGAAAGTAATTTTAGTCAAAGTATGGAGAATTTTTTAGTTGATGATTATTGTGAAGGTATTTTAACATTTTATATAGAAGTGGTTTCAATCATTAAAATGCTCAAGTTTCCTATTCTTGCAAGGGAGTTTCAATTTTACAAGTATTGTTCCATTTTCAAGTTGCTAACATTGATAAAATTGAACTATAAGTTATTATTTATGTACTTGAAAAGTTACAAGATTGGTCATTTTGAGGTCACTAAATAATTATAGAAAAATTATAAATAGTTTCAATTGAAGAGAATGAATACTTTAGCCAACATAACTATGATATGGGGGAAAACCTAGGTGATTCATGACTATAACTTATTTTCAGCTTGAAAGGAAAAACTAGCAACATCATTGATTGAGATCATCTTGAGAAGGTATGTGTTGTGGGTTATACACACTTAATGATCAAATTATGTTCTAAGCCACCAAGAGTCATTGTTGTTAATGGGGTTGAAAGATATACTTATTGGTCCAAATTATTTAACCTATCAAGAATGAGTATTGAACTTGATAGTTGCATGTGTAGGAGTTTATGGTAAACTCCTCAACACCCCAAGATCACTTGAAATACAATAATAACTTCCACAAGGGATAAATAGCATAAATATCATGCTACATGATTATGGATGCAAGATTACCAAATTGAATATCTAATGTACATATGATGCCTTCCTTATAAAGGAAAGTTGTGAGATAGGATTAGACAAGATCATGATATGTTTCTTAATCTTGTCTGTAGACACTGAAAAATGTCCTAAGTCTATGAGCATCATTTTTCCTAGTCATCATCTTTCAATAATTGAATAATTTTAATTATTCTATTATGTTTGATCATATTCCTTTATTAATTAAATAGTTTTTAAATTATTTAATTGATTCACCTTCTCATTTCTATCTTGATCAATTAAAATGATTTAATTGCGTCACTAATACCCCTTTCTTCAATAATTAAATAAATCATTATTTATTTAATTATTTATATTTTATCACATGTCTATAGTCAGATAATAATAATTATTTGACCTTTTATTTTGCTATAATTAAATAATTAATGAAATTATTTAATTATGTGTCATTCTTCTCCTTTAAATAATTGATCCTAATCAATTATCCATATTTAATTTATATCTCCTCCTTTAATTAAATTTATGAATTTAATTAAATCTCCTTTTTCATTTCCTCCAAATAAATGATTTAAAATAAATTATTTATTTGCCACTTGTCCTTCTCCTCCATTTTCGAATAAATAATTTAAAATAAATTATTTATTTGCCACTTGTCATCCTCTTCCATTTTCGAATAAATAATTTAAAATAAATTATTTATCCCTCTATTTTGGTCAAAGATCCCCTGTCATTATTTCATGTCATAGTCTGCATGTCCTGCATGTCTGTCATAGCCGTCAGGCGTCATAGCCGTCGGCGTCATATCTTTTCCATGCATGGCATATTCTGGTTGCATCAATTCTCAACCGTAGATCTTGGCATCTTTCTAGAAACTCGATCTTGGCCATCCATTTCGTAACTTCCCTCTCATGAATCCTCATCCGTTGATCTTAGAATCTTTCTGGAAGATCAATCTTGTCCGTCCATTCGAATGGTTGTCTATAAAATAAACCCTTCCCCTCCATTTTCAATTTAACAATCATTATCTCCAACTTTCTTGCTTACTATTTACAGGTATTTGCACAACTTCATCAACAAATCTGATTCAATATTGGCATAAGAAGAAATAGGAGAGACAAGAGAAAGAATCAACTTCAAAGGGGAGTGCTTTATTTCATTTGCTTTCATTTTGATTGCTCTCTTTGTTTGTATTCTCTTGTTTAGATTGGGATAATAGTTTAGAAGTGTTGGCTGTCACTTAATCTATACTATTTGATTTTCCCCATCTTACATTGTCCAATGATAAAACTACCTCAACAAATATTAAATGACTTAGGACACAAGCATTAAATTCCAAAAGATAAGATAATATCTAGTGACAATTAACACTAACTAGAAAGATTCCCTCCTAGGATCTAAGTGGACTTAACATGTAAATAGGACCTATATAGGTAAAACACCTATTTACACTAACACCCCCCTTAAGTACAACTTAGGGAGTATTATTATGCAAATGACACAAATATGTGTCTCATTTATGATGCCATGTTAGCTACCCATGTACATATGCAATGCAATCTCTCACAAATGGAGAAAAGGAGAAAACCCAGTGGGACAAAACTCCTCCCCAAAAGTCAAAAAATATACAATAATTTTCTCCATGAAAAATGATAGGACAAAACCCCATTCCAAGAAAAAGACCCCCCAATAAGAGAGACAAAGAGAGACAATTCACCCCCCTCAATGATATAATCTACTACAAATAAACACTATAAGCACACTAGTGGAGTAACACTGGAACCTTAATCAAGGAAAGAAAAAAAAAAGATAAGTGTGATGCTAGAAACCATATTAGAGTCACTCAAGGACTCAAGCCTGGAATCATGATAAATAAATAGAAACCTCGATGCCTAGGCACATTGGAACACTCTCAATATGGAGCAACCCTATAATCTGAATGAAGCAAAAAGAGATAGAACATTGTTTTATAACTGAAATGAAGTGCAATGATAAAAACAACACCCTCCCAACTGTCAAAATATCCAAGTAATATTTGGGATACCCATCGAGAAAGAACTGAAATTATAATATACCTAGGATAAAAATAGGAAAAAGTGCATGGATGGCATCATAGATCTCCTTAATACCTTTCCAACATCACAAGAATCATGAAAATCAGAGATCGTGGAAAAAGTTATGAGCATGGGAGCCAAAAATGGAGATCTGAATTCAAACAATAATAAATTCCTCCAAACAAAAAAATTGGAAAATAACCTACACCATTGAAAATTTGACAAAGCCATCTTTTCGGCAATATCTATTTTTCAAAAAACAACCTCCTAGATTGCAAGTTATAGCATTTTGAAAAGAACACCCTATTAGAGCATCTAGGAACAATATTTAGGGGGAACAATATTTCGGGCCCTTGGGCACTTGGCCCTTAATCGCCCATATAACTGGCAATGATAAAAATAGTTTTTTTTTTAAATCTAGTGTCACCCACAGTGATAGTGGCACCATTGGGGCAGAGTGTTTGGGGGGGTGATGGGCCATAGGCCATGACACTCTGGCTGATAGGCCAAAACTAGGGTAAAGAATAAACTAGGTTCAGCTTGGTCTAAGTGTCAATCCATGGATCATAAGCTTGTGAGAGGTGTTGTGGCAATATACCTAAGGGAGGAAAGCAGCAAGTTGAGTGAAGATGAAATGCAAAACAATCAAATCTAAATGCTTTGAAAGAATAATAGAAAATAACACTCTTAAATTGTACTCCTAAAGAAAACCTTTTATAACCATCAAATTCTTTAAATTAACAACTCAAATAAAATCCTTTAATGTATATAAGGTTTGACTATGTCCAATTCAGCTCTGATTAAACATTACTGGTTTTGTTTAAGATTAATACTCTTGAACTCACAAAATTTTGCATTGACAGAATTCTGGCAACAAGAGCTCTATGCAGGAAAAAGGGACTCTATGTAGGTGACAGAAATTGCAATCTTCCAAAACTATACTAATTTATGCAACTACAGTCTTATGCAATAAATAATTTAAAACCAAACTAAAAACATGTAATCACAAAATTACTCACACATTTTAATAAATAAAAGAAACCACAATATTAAAATAAAATACATAATATAAAAATTAGCATCACCACCATTTCAAGAGAGTGGACCCTCCTCTCCTTCCACAGGGTGACAAAAATAATTTGTTGTAAACTCCTTAAGACTTCAAACCAGCTATTGTATTATTTATTTTCTGAAAAATATTAAATCTCCCTTCTCATGTCATTTCTTATGCATTATATAAGAAATGAGGAATTTACTAAATGACATAATTCTTCCCTATAATCTCTCCATAAAATTAGATCTCAAATGAGAGAATCATGTAAATAGATATTCTTAACATGGCATATTTTTTTGGTAACAAAATAACCAATATATCAAATTGGTTTTAACATAATAATAATATGGACGCTTCGGCCCAAAACTTACTTGATGATATAATGTAGGTTGAGATTAAGGGTCAAGGTGAAGATGACCGTAAGAGGATGAACACTAAGGTGGAGCCCCTGAAGGTAGACCCCCTATCTGAGGATTTTTCTTATTGAAATGATGAATCTCCCTCTATGTTTCAGCTATTCGATATGGCTAGAGTTGGGGCCATGAGTAATTTTAAAATTGCTAAGTGGACTCTTCAAGAGTTCAATAAAGTGAAGATTAAAATTAGGGGTTTGAAGGAAAATCTGAAGAATGTGCCAAAGAATTATGTCTTGAACATTCTTATTGACAGGATTGTGGATATTGAAGGCTCACTACAAGATTTCAAATCCTGGTGTGATGAACGGTTGGATGGGTTGGAAGCAAAGGTTGCAGGAACCAATGTAGACATCAAAAAGTTGTTACAAGTGTGCCATATCTCTGTGAAGAATAGTGCAGACTCCCTAGAGGTCCTATTTGAAAATATCGATGATTTAAGAGAGGTCCAATTGTACTTTTCTAAGCTTATGGAGGAGCATACAGCTAAAGGAAAATGAAAGAAGGGTGTGAAATATGACACTAAAGGCCTTGCATCTAAAGGGTCGGCTGATCAGAAAAGATCTTTTGAATCTAAGAAGAAGGAGTTGTTGGAAATGATTGACCTACACAGAAGCCAAGATCTTGAGGTGGCCAACACCTTAAGCAACATGAATTATTGGTAGCTTTGTTGTTTTTTCTCTGTTGGTCTGTAGGAGGTCTTGTGTTGTTTTGTTGTTTTGTCACTATTGAGTGTTTTTTTTGGTTCACTGCTATTTCTCATGTTCAACAAGTTTTTTTACCTTAGTTTCTTGTTAGTTGGTTTGTTGATGGTACTCTATGGTCCATATTTTTAGCAGCATTTTGTTTAACTTTTTGTAAAGGGTTGAGGGTCCCTTCAAAACCTATTTTTCCCACTTATTCAAAACATAATAATAATATGGACATTTATTTTTTGTCTCATGTCCATAATAATAGGGAGCATAAAATTTGTTTATGGCCAGCAAATACTACGTTTAAATTATGGCCATTACAATATAATATTTTTTTATAACAAAAGATTAAAATATATATCTTATCACGTATAGTGAAAAGTGTTTATTTATTTTTCAACATAATGGTAACAAATATTAGTAAATACACTCTAATATTTATTATTCACATATTTTATCTAAAAACTAAATTAAATATTACTTATATATATTTAATCAAATGTAGCATAAATGTGGTAAAATGATATAACATTGGTGTGGAAATGGAATATAAAAATGGTTATAAAGGCATATGAAAAAGACTAATATATGGCATAAAATGGAATGTGAATGGCTCTCATCATTCCCCCCAACTTAACATATTGTGTGTCCTCGTGCAATCTTTATTTCTATTTTTTTTTATTTGAACTAGTGACCTTTTGATCTATGACTTGTACCTTCTCACCCTTGACTACTATAGCTCATGTTGAATTGCATTTCCCCTTGATTTTTATCAACCCCTCTTCATAACAAGTTTTCATGGATTTGCTTTATTTTTCAGCTTACGTTTTTCTTCTTTTAATGTTCAATATTCATACCTTCCTCCAACTTTTTATGTTTTCCATCATTTTTTTCTTTTTTCTATTTTTTCTTCTTTTTTTAAATGCTATATATAGGAGGTATCATAAAAATTTATCTCCATATTTATGAGCTATATGAAATGGGTGAAATGATAGACAATATGAATGATTATGAAGGGTGAAAATAATGGATACTTAAGTATAATGATGGGTGAAAATACAAGTAATAAGGATGACGAACCTCCCCCCAATTTAAAGGGTTGACTGTCTTCGAGAAACAAGGAGAGGTTTGGTGTGAATGTTGCTTTATATGATTAATATAATAAAAAATATTAATAAAGTTAAGAGATAAAACAAGGAAAAATAAAATTGACTGTTTTACCAACTTTCTTGGACATTTATGCCAAGTTTTGGTAGCCAAAGTATCTCAACAACTGTGAATCTCCAAGATGGGACCAAAAACTGCAACTGTGAATGTCCAATCAAGGAAGGAACCAAAAACTATGATAAATATGGCATCCACACCACACAAGGGAAATCTGCATCAAAATGAAGCATTATGGAACATAATAATGGTAGCAAATTCTCTTTGTATTGTTGTTAACACCTCAACTGAAAGTGTGACTCTTGCTAGAATTGATCAAAGCCATGTTGACCACAAAAAACTAGAGCACATCTACAAAAGTGAACATTAGGAGGTACTAGGAGGCACTCAGACAGCCATTGAAGCAATAAAGTGTACCTACAAAATGATTAGACTACAAAATATTTTTCCTCTTTTTTTCATTTTTTTCCATTTTGATAACGACAAGTGACCGTTGGCAAGCCAGATTTCAATCACTTACCACTTAGTGGCATTGTGAGAACAATTTTCACCACTAATAATTTTATTCAACAACAATTCACTAGAAATTGGTATTCAAATTGTAGTTGTCTAACAACGCCCAAAGGTTTTCATTGTTAGAATTTATTTCTTTTTTTCATTTTTCCATTTTCTCCATTTTTTCAATTTTTTCATTTTTTTAGATAACCTTCATATAATTACCAAATACAAGGAACCCCTTATATTGATGTTAAAGTGACACCATCAAAAATGTAAGTTCCTTCTATGACCCAACAAAAAAGTCACTGCTAAAACTGGGTTGTATGTAGAACTTGAAATGATGAACAACAAGAAATATACCTTCATCATTATTAACCATGCATAGTACATAGCACAATTGCTACAAACAATATTCATCCATTTATCCCATTACACCATATCTAAAATCTAACTGTTAAACTTTTGAATTCATGCCCAATCACTTGGTGGAAGGATTTACTTACAATATAAGCAGTATTTCAAAGATAGGGCTATGTAGTGAAAGACCAATGGTGGTCTCTCAACTTATCTAATATTCCCATATAGATTTGGGTAGGTAGATGAGTCAATCCTTATGATGAAGTATTATGATCTCCAATATTCTTGAGCTCTGTGTGTTTGTCTTCAAGTGGTCTTTGGATTTGTGGCTTCTGAAGAATTAGCCAAGAACATAGTATCTTGTTTCTCATACACCAAGTTGCATCTATTGGATTTTGTGGTTGTATTGCTGATATGTGGTTTTCATTGATGCCAACACTATTAGAATTGGTGATTCTAAAGGCTTTATATGTCGAGGATATTGAGAAAATTGTAATAAATATATTGCAAGAAGCTAGTGAAGTTGAGAAGGTCAGAGTGTTGGAAAGTGTTGTACATTGATAATCAAAAGGTGTGCATTAAAGGGTTTTTTGTTGAGTCTATCTAGTATTTTTTCTGAACGTTTCAATGGTACGCATCAAGAATTGAGAAATTTATGAAGTTATGTGTTCCTACAATCACTCTATTACTTTAGCAGGTGTTCTTGGAAGAAGAGGATGAAATTATAGCAATTTTAGTTATTGTGCATGTTCCTGTGATGTTCATGGATTATTCTAGATCGTGCTCTATCCTTGTTTCATGTCCGCATTGATTGGTGTGATCATGATCAGAGATTTTTCCGATGTGTGCTCAATTTTTCATGTTCTTGACCGACATGATGGTGGTAGCATGTTGTGGATTCTCAAGGATTAATCTTTTATTCTTTGGCATGTTTGAAGGTGTTTATTTGGGTCCTCACTACATTGTGACCAACTTGTGTTGGTACGCATTAAGATTTATTTATGTATTGAGGTTGATAGTTGTAATTTATTATGTATTTATGGTCAACAGAGTAGTTGATGTAAATCTATGTAGTGGATATATAAGAGCGGTTGTTTTCCTCATTTTGAAGTATGCTCAGTGTGTGTATGTGAAGTACATGTGTGAATAAAGATCAAATCATTCAAGAGAAGAGAAGAGTGTGAAAGATATTGAGCAGAGTGTGGAAGAGTTTGAGCAGAGTGTGTAGAATTTTTTTTGTGCCTAACTAGAACTATCATCAAGCTTTTGTAGAAGCTAATTTCTTAGTTCAAACTCATCAGATGGATTTAATCTGATTATCCTATGTAAGGTAGTGATACTTCCTCTAAGAAATGAGCTCTAGGCAGGGTTCTTGAATGCATGTGCATTCCCTATTTATTGTTCAGTATACTTTTAATAGGGTATAATCTTGTTGACTAACATCCACCTTGGTTTTTCCCCTAACAAGGTTTCCACGTATAAAATCTTGGTGTTCATGTGTCTCTGATGTGTTATATATTTATGCTTGCACTGTTAAGTATCAGATCTAAGATAAAGGTTGATTAATGTTGAATAATTCTTAATTCTATAACAATTGATTCACCCCCCTCTCAATTGTATATTCTTGTTTTTCCAAAAATTGGTATCAAAGCAAGTTCCTCTTAAGGGAAAGCTTAATAGCCTAAGGTGATCTGAGATGGCATCATACAAGAAGGAGAGTCCTAGATTCGATAGAGAAAACTAATCTATGTGGAAAGTCAAAATGGAATGTCATTTGAAGTGTATCGGTGAGCCTTTCTAGAAAATTATAAAGAATGCATATACTATTCCTCAAAATGGTCCATCTATTGTTGATGAAATCAAATAAGTTGAAACAAATACCAAGTCTATTGAAGCATTGTTGAGTGCTTTGATAGATTCAGAGATAACAAATGTGATAGGTCTGAAGACTGCACATGAGATCTATAAAAACTTGGAAACATTGTATGAAGGAGATCCACTAGTAAAAGTCGCTAAGCTATAGAGTCTAAAAGGAAAGTGGGAGGACATGAACATGAGTGAAGATGAGAACATCCTTTCCTTCTCTCAAAAGGTAAATGAACTAGTGATGAGCATTAGATGTGTCGATTGAATCTTGGATGAAGAAGAGATTGTGGCTAAAATACTTAGATATGTGCCTCTTTCCTACAAAGAAAAAGCTCATGCTATTGATGAACTCAGGACAATGAAAAACATGACAAGAGACATGTTGATTGGAAAACTTTTTTCCTTTGAGTTAAGTGAATTTGGTGAATCTACTCCTAAGACCGAATCTACATTCAAGGCTACTTTATCCGGGAAAAACAAACAGGGATATGATCTAGGAGAGAGTTCCAAAAAGACATTCAAGTATGAAGATGAGATGAAATAGATTGAAGATGAAGAAAGAGAATTAGAAGAACTAGAAGCATTGATTATGAAAAGATAAGCCAAAGGTCATGGTAAGTACAAAATAAAGTTACCTATTAAATGTTTTTCTTGTAGTAAAATAGGCCATTTTGCATCAAGGTGTCCTAAAAGACTCTCTAAGTAAAAACTTGATAAGACTAAAAGAAATGCTATTATGTTGAAGAAGGTGTTATTGATGATGAATCTGATAAAGAAACTGGAAATGAAGATGAATAGGTATTCATTGCTATCAAATGAAATGGCCAGGTGTCCACTGAATCTATTAGTAATGTGAATGTTGAGAAAGCTCTTGCAACAAAAATTGAAGAAAAGGATGAGTGGGTAATTGACAGGGGATGCTCACATCATATGACTGGTGATAAAAGCAAGTTTATAAGCTTGGAAAACTATGATGGTGGTGTTGTAAGATTTTGATACAACACTTCTGGTGTGATTTATGGCAGAGGCACTACTTCTTTTGGTGGTAAGCACAATATTGATGATGTTCTTTTATGTACAAGGTTTAAAGCATAACTTTTTGAGTGTTCAATAGATGGTAGACAAGGGTTACAATCTTCAGTTCAAGGATGGTAAGTGTAGGATAAGGGAAAGTTCTATAAATATGATTGCTTTAGGTACAAAGACAAGAGGTAATATTTTTCACTTGAGTTCTGCTAGTGAAAGTTGTTTAATTTCTCAAGTTCATGTAAGATGGTTATGGTATAGGAGGTTGTGTCATGTAAACTTTGATAACATTGTCAAAATAATCTCTACTCAAGCATGATGGAACTTCAAATTTCTGCTCTATAAGTTCCATTTTATCTTGTTCATGTTCCTGGTCCTACTTGATGTTTGGAAAAAAGCCTAAGGTTGGGGTTTTATCTTTTTTTTCATGTAAAACCCTAGTGTTTTATTGTATGCCTTGGCTGGTTTATATTCGGTCGTTACTTTTTGGGGAGGGTTTTAAAACAACTTAAGTCCCATCGTTTCATCTAGGTAGGGCCCCTTTTAATCCGTCATTTTATTTCTTTCTTTAGAATTTATTATTTCCTAATTCTAGGGTCGCCCTGCATTTCCTCTATTAAAAAAACTTATGTCATTGTTTGTCGTCGGCCTAGTGATGTCCCCTCGTTCTTTTAATAAATGTTTTATATTTTGCAACGGGACAATTTTCTATGACCATAGATCAATCACTGTTTGATCTCAGTCATTCCCCACTATCCCGCGATCACCCCACAACACAGCTTTGATCAATCGCAAAATCACGTGTGAGAGTCACATGTCTCATCTAATGAAGCCAAAGGATTGATAGGAATACATTGATACATTAATTCGGTTTTAATACATTATGTAGCGGGTTACTAAAGAAGTTATGATATGCACATGCTTCAAATCAAAAGAGATGTTATAATAATGGTAGGAAAGGTGCTCGATCATTAACAATAGAGTTGGCGACTGTGTTGAACGAGCAGGATTGTCGATGGTTGATATCAACAGTTTCCTGCCACCGCGTGATCGGGAGTTGTAGGATCTTTACTGGTTGTGAAATCACAAGTAAATGCCATGTGGATTTCCTTGGCAATGTAGAGTATGGTGGGCTAGTGTTTCTATGGTGGAGTTCAAGTCAGTTTGTTTTGAAGGCAGTCATTCGATGATGCAACCAAAGTGAAGGATTGATGGATGGTATTTGAATGTGCATCAAATGCGATTGGACCCATTAGCGCAATGCGAGAGTAAGTTTTAGTGGAGGACGAGACATCTACTGGCATGATTTGATCAAAATAAAGAAACCATTTTCTTGCCCTATTGTGTCACAAAGCATTCAAACATTTTCATGGAGTAGTTTCAAGGCTGAGGATGAATTTATGAGTTGTTACAGCAGGGATTAGGGTTTCTACAAACACAAAGCCGTAAGTTGATTTATGTATCTCCTAGTTAATTTTCAATCTAAATTTGGGGGGAATTTATTGTGTGCTAGTCGGAAGGCTTGTTGAAAATTGTTATAGGGCTATAGGTTAACTAAATTTTGAGAAATTGCAATGTTTTGTTCTATAATTTCGTAATTTAATTTAGCCCTAGTTTGTTTGAGGTTCAAAGTAGCAATGAAACCCTAGTTTACTCAGGATGGCGCCATCAAAGCAGCATTCTAACTAGGTTGATTATCTAAAAAGAAACCTATATCATGATTTCTTAGATCAATTTCCCTTGTCAACGAATGATAGGAAGAAGGGGTTGGTTTTGATGTGAGGAAAAACCCTAGGGGAGGGATTAGTATATAATTGTTTCAACATAGTCGATGCTAGGGTTCCCCTTACAAGTTTGGAGATGTTTAGACTATGGTTTGGACAAAGGAATTTTCCCCATCCTTTTTCAAATGGTTGGAGGTATGATATGGGGAAGCTGATAGTACCAAATGTGTTCCTTGATGTGGATTTTCTTAGGGCAGTGGTTGCACGATATGACCCTATCACACGGGTGATTAGAGATAATGATGGAAGATTATGTTAAGCATTAACAGATAAGAGTTCTAACAAGTGTTTGATCTGAGTGATCCCAGTATGTTCTTGGTTCCTATTTATCTTGAGGGGATGAAACTAGAGTATGGGAGGTTGAAATCACTTTTCAGAGTTAAGTTGCTCCCGCCTCATTTGGCTAGGGCAGGAGGTTCCAAATTTTATATTAGCCCTAGTGACCAGGAACCTTTCAAATTGAATTGCTTTGCAAATCACTTCTTGGCCACCTTCTACTCATTATGTCATATTTTGGGTTTTAACCCCAACACTGTGATACCCATAGCCTACTTGTTCATGGGCGTGCAAATACAACACCCCAATTTCTCAATGGTATATGATTTTGCTTCTTTTTTGGCTGAAAGGATACATGAAGGGCTGTTGAAGTTGCATAAAAATGATGTGGGCACTCCATTCTTCTAGTATTCTATGTTAATGTATATGTTTTTTCTTAAGAATGTCGATTTCTTCTCTAAGAAGATGAAGTTGAAGTAGGCTTTTAATGGAGAAAAGTTGTCAGTGCAAATGTGGACTGTTGATTTATCATACAATAGAGATAATGCTAGTTATGTGTAGTTAGACAACTATTTTTCTTCTAGATTGAGAGCCAGACTGATGGTAAATGTACCCAAAATTCCTAAGGAGTTACATGATTTCCTTAGACCAAAGGGGAGGAAGCCAGAATTAAAAATTTTCCACAACTAGGGTGACATTACCCATACCCAATTAGCACTATTTTTAGGGTGTTTGGTTTTCAAGGGACCCCTCATATATTTCCCTACAATGTGCCACCAAGAGCTGGTTTTGTTGAGGTGATGTGGCAGATGGGATGCATCCATGAGGACAACCTTATAGGAAGGGGTAAGGGTACATTTTACCCCGATTATATAGTGTTGTCTAATTTTGTTTTTTCAAAGGGAGGTTGGGTCCATTTTGGAAACTTTTTTGAAGTGCACCACTTGAATTGTGGTCCCAGGTGGCAACATGATCCTGAGGGTTTCTTCGCCCTTTTTAGACAAAGAAGAAAAGGGGGCAAATTTGTGCATGAGTTTAATTTCCTCGAGGACCTAATTAGGAATGAATTTGATCTAAGTAAGCAGGAATTGAACAAGGAAAAAGGATAGCTTATGACAAGCTATTGGCCATTGTGCACAAAATGGATCCAAAGTATGATCCATTGATAAAGTTCAGTTTGTATCATAAGAAGATTGACTTTTTGATGGACAACTTCAAAGAAATCATGGGCATCTTGATGACTAAGAAGATAAACTTGGAGTTGGAACTAGGCATACAAGAGCAGGTTGCAAGGCCACTTGAAGAAAGGCCAACCTACAGATGATTGGCTTATTTACAGGAGGAAAAAAAATGATAGCAGCGATGAGGAAGACGAAGATAGAAAAGGAAAATAAATAATGAAATTTCTTGAACAACCAGGTCCAAAGATCAAAACACCTGGGGCTATTAAGATAATTGATTTAGAATCATCACCTCTTAAAATTCCCTCACCATCACTATCAAATCCAAGCCCCAAGAGGCAAAGGATTGAGCAATCATAAGAAGATTTGGTGGGTGAAATTTTTGTCACTGATCAGGATATGCAGATGGGTATGCCTTCTCCTCCCAAACCAGTTGAATCGGTTCTATCAGATTTGGATATGAAGGGTAAATGTGTGCCAGATGCAAGGATGGAGGCATGTAAAGAGTTTCTAGATGATGATACTTTTGTAAAGACACCAGTCTTCTTGCAGCTTGTATGGAGAATGAAATTGGAAGAATATCAGGAGAAATGCAAGAAGAGAAGGAAATTGAGGCCTAATAGGTTAGACCAGGAGAATGATGATGAAGTGAAAGCTGAATTAATGAATGAATTCAAGAGAATCACTCTTGAGGAGGGGAGAAAATTGGTCAATCAAGCTAGTGTCTTGATTCTGCCTAAGTGGGACATTGTCGATCCAGTAGCTTTCAATTCTATTTTGAAGTCCAAATATCCCCTGCAAAAATTTTAAGAAGAGGTCAAGGCAGCATTACAAGATTCTGCCTTTAGTGAAGAGTATGAGACTTTGGAAATTTGGGCTTTGGCCCCCCAAGTGAGAAAGCCTAATGTTACTGATATTAACCCAAATTTGAGAGGGGAGTTAATAATAAAGAGAGCTTCAGAGACCTCAACCACAGAGGCAACTAATTTGACTGTAAATGTGGCCAAATTGGCCCAGAAGACTACGAAGAGAGAGGAGGCTGAAAAGAAAAGCCTTATAGAAAAATACAATTTTATAATTGGAGAGTATAATAAGGTGCAGTAAAGGAATATTGAGTTGCAAACAGAGGTGGACAGGTTGAAATATAGGTAAATTGGGGAGACATCAATTTCTCCAAGGATTAAAACATTTCCTTCCACATCAAGGTCAGTGCTTCCTGCTTCCCCCATTGTTTCTACACTAGGGTCTCCCAGTCAAACTCCTTCCCTCAGCCCTACTTTGGAACCAATTGAAGAAGATTTAGAATGCTTTGTTGACCCAACAAAGAAGCAGTTGATACAGAAAATTGTAGAGGTACAGGAATCTTTGAAGGTAAGTGAGGAGGGAGTTATTTCAAGTCAAAGGGATATTGTTAATGTTGTATTGAGGCATTTGAATGAGAAGGTTGATGACAGATTGTCATCTGTGTATTCTTCATATTCTTTATTATTAGGTGTCATAAAGAACACTGATAGGGATCAAGAGGTAGCAATACCATTAGTTGAAAAATGGATCCCTAGGGCAAATTATTTTGATATAATGTATAAGGCCTCAAGATTTGATGTAAATAATAGGCTCCAATCATTAAGGCCTACTCAAGTGTTAGTTAAGTTATTGTAAGTTTTTTAGGCCTTACCAGATGATTTGAGTAGGAAGATCAAAGAGTTGGTGAAGAATTTTGATGATTGGAACCAAAATGGGTGTTTTGGAATAAGTTGAATGAACAAGGTGAAGTGGTCAGAAACAAAGCAATACTATTTGCAAAGGGTGCTTATAGATGGAAGGTATTGATTTTCAAGAAACTTTTTCCCATGTTGCTAGAATTGAAGCTGTAAGATTATGTATTGCTTATGCTGCTTTTAGAAATTATAAAGTCTATCAGATGGATGTAAAGTCATCATTTCTAAATGGTGAGCTAGAAGAAGAATTATATGTTGAGAAACTGCATGGATTTAAATAGACTGACAAAGAAAACATGGTATGTCAATTAAAGAAAGCTCTATATGGACTTAAGAAAGCTCCTAGAGCTTGGTATGCTAGATTGGATAAATACTTGTTGAAACTTCGATTCAATAAAGGTATTGTTGATAGAAATCTATATTTCAAGTTGGATCAGAATAAAGATTTGATCATTGAAGTCTTTGTTGATGACATTATTTTTGAAGGTGACGATTATTTGAGTATGAAGTTTGTTGATGAAATAAAAAGTGAGTTTTAAATTTCAATGATTGGAGAACTAAAATTCTTCTTAGGATTACAAATCACTCAGTTAGATGATGGAATATTTATATCCCAGTCAAAATATGTAAAAGAGTTACTCAAAAAAAATTGTATGGAAGACTCAAAGCCAGTTGGTACACCTATGGTAACCGTATGTAAACTTACACAAAATGATGATTCTCCTAAAGAAAATCAAACAAGATACAGGTCAATTATTGGTGGATTACTCTATTTGACTCAGACCAAGCCAGATATAATGAATGTTGTATGCATGGTTGCTAGATATCAAGATGATCCTAAAGAGTTTCATGTAACTATTGTGAAAAGAATCTTCAAATACCTAAAAGGGGCAAATAATTTTGGTCTTTGGTATCCTAAGGATGATGATCTTATCCTGAGCGCTTTTACTGATGTAGATTGGGCAAGAGATGTGGATCGCAGGAAGAGTACTAGTGGTGGTGCACTCTTCTTAGGGAAGAAGTTGGTATCTTGGCTAATCAAAAAGTATAATTTTGTTTAATTATCTACTATTGAGGAAGAATACATTGTTGTTGCAAACAATTGTACTCAAGTATTGTGGATGAAGTAGATACTAAGAGATTTTAGAATTGAGTATGAAGAACCCATTGCCAATATTCTGTGACAAATCAAGTGCCATAAAAATTTCTAAGAATCCATTGATGCATTCAAATACAAAGCATATATCCATCAAATATCACTTCTTGAGAGATAAATTAAGTGACAAATAAGTTAGACTGGAGTATGTGCCTACAAAGGAACAAATTGCAAATATTTTCACTAAACTGTTGCTTAAGGATACTTTTGAGTACCTCAGAGGCAAGTTAGGGGTTATTTCCCCTCCTGATCAGAACTAAGTGATGCAGGTCATTGCATTAGTCTATGAATTCATAGCCATATCCTATTCCGGATTGATGTTGTGGTGGTTGCTACTCAGGGGGAGTAGTCATATGTGCTAAATATGTGTTTCAAAGCTTGTGTACATTTTTCATTGATGTCAAAGGGGGAGAGAATGTAGTGAAAAATTCCCTATAGAGGGAGAAGAGAAAAATGTAGTATAGGGGAGAGGTGTAATGAGAAAAACCTATAACATCTAAGGGGGAGAATTGGAGAAGAGTAAGTTGCATTGATGTTGTATTTTTCATTATGTGTTGCCATCAATGCCCAAGGGGGATATTTTTGGATGTTTTGGTTGTATTGCTAATATGTAGTTGTCATTGATGCCAACACTATTAGCATTGGTGATTCTGAAGGTTGTATATCTCTAGGATATTGAGAAAATTGTAATGAATATATTGCAGGCAACCAGTGAAGCTGAGAAGGTCAGAGTGTTGGAAAGTGTTGTATGTTGATAATTAGAAAGTGTGCATTAAAGGATTTATTTTTGAGTTTATCTAGTATGTTGTCTGAAAGTTTCAATGGTACACATCAAGAAGTGAGAAAGTTATGAAGTTATGTGTTCCTACAGTCACTTTGTTACTGTAGCAGGTGTTCTTGGAAGAAGAGGATGAAATTCTAGAAATTTCAGTGATTGTGCATGTTCCTACGATGTTCATGGATGAGTCTAGATCATGCTTGATCCTTGTTGCAGGTTTGCATTGATTGGTGTGATCGTGATCGGAGATTTTTTTGATGTGTGCTCAAGTTTTCATATTCTTGGCCGACATGATGGTGGTAGCATGTTGCGGATCCTCAAGGATTAATATTTTATTGTTTGGTGTGTTCGAAGGTGTTTATTTGGGTCCTCACTATATTGTGACCGACTTGTGTTGGTGCGCATTAAGATTTATTTATGTATTGAGGCCGATAGTTGTAATTTATTCTTTATTTGTGGCCGATAGAGTAGTTGATGTAAATTTGTATAGTAGATATATAAGAGCAGTTGTTTTCTTCATTTTGAAGTATTCTCGGTGTGTGTATGAAAAGTACATGTGTGAATAAATACCAAATCATTCAAGAGAAAAGAAGAGTGTGAAAGAGATTGAACATAGTGTGGAAGAGTTTGAGCAGAGTGTGTAGAATATTTTTTGTGCCTAACCAAAACTATCATCAGGCTTTTGTAGAAGTTAATTTCTCAGTTCAACCTCATTAGATGGATTTAATCCGATTGTCCTATGTAAGGAAGTGAGCCTTCCTTTGAGCAGTGAGCTTTAGGTAGTGTGCCTGAATGCATGTGCATTCCCTATTTACTCTTCATTATACTTTTAATAGGGTATAATCTTGTGGACTAACATCCACCATGGCTTTTCCCCTAACAAGGTTTCCACGGATCAAAACTTAGTGTTCATGTGTCTCTGATGTGTTATTGATTTATGCTTGCACTATTAAGTATTAGATCTGAGATGAAAGGTTGATTAATGTTGAATAAGTCTTAATTCTGTAACAACTGATTCAACCCCTAAGTTGTCTATTCTTGTTTTTCCAACAACATCATGTCCTCCACATGATCTGGCATCAAAGTTGATATCAAAAAGAACTTTTTTCCATGAATGGTGAATACCTCACCCAAAAATCCTCTTGTGATCTCCAATAGTAAAGCACAAAGGAAACTTGATGTGTTCCATATAGCTAGCAAGGCCAACTAAAGCATCATCAATTGGTATTGGTGTAAAAGTGTTGGGTAACCATGACAACCTGTAACCGTATTCTCATGACCAAGCATATCAAGTATAGTAATGCAATATCACCCACTAAATAACACCACCATTAATAAGTAGTTAGTTCATTTTTGTAAATGAAGGGTAGAGTTATTAATGTGAATAAATAATAAAATCAATGAATATTATTCTATACACCTAAAATCGGTCAAGATAATCGATTAATTAAATAAAAGATATTTGATTAATAAAACCCTCTTAATTCCTCTACTTATAAATAAATTGAAAAAATTATTTATATAGTTCACTTTCTTAAATCCTTTCTAAAATTATTTTCTTCAAGATTTAATTAAATAAACAAATCTAACTAATTTGTTTTATTTGATTAATTCCCTTTCATTAAAATTCAATTCTTAAATTCAATTTTGTCACATTTCTACATATTTTTCTTTCCTTCCACCTCATCTACCACCTCAGCATGTGTCTCATGAATTTAAATATTTCTAATTTAAAAAATGGAAATTTCCATCAACAAACTCCTAACAATATTGGAGACACATAACAATATTGGAGACACATGGCTTCTTCCTCCATTTGATGATCTTCAACACTAGGAAAATTCTTCTTTTAAAGGGGACAACCTCCATGATTCTCTCTAACTTCTTCTTCCTCTATCGTCGATCTCTTTGGATCATAATCTTGAGCGTTGAATCCTGCCACATCACAATATGCCTTGAAAATCCTATAAATACATCATGCTCCAGCATTTCATAACACATATTTGAGTAAACTTACTCTGCAAAAATCATTTGAGAGAATTTAGAGCATTAGAGAAATAGATTATTCAACATTTTAGAATAGTATTTGCATAGAAATTTAGAATTATGGCTTAGTTGTTAGCTGCATTTCCTTTATTATAGTAGTTTTTATACATCACTTGCATCATAATCTTTAGTTTTGTATCCATCATCACATCACTATTATCATCTGTAGCATATCATGTGGCTTATCAAATCATGTAGGAACTAGGATTCTTGTATTTTACAGCATCTGTTCTCTAGGTCGTCATTCTACAAGTCATAGTGCAAAGAAAAATCTGAGAGCTGTTATGATTCAAAGAATCCTTAGAGATAGGAAACAATGGAACAGCTTTAGGAATTGATTGTGTTTTGAATTCGATAAATTCTATGATTTAATTCTCTAGTGTTCGAACATGAAATTTTTTAGTGCAATCGTGAGCTCTTTTGGCGCATATGAAACACCATTTAGCACATATAGTTCCTATTATGCCACATCTGAGACATATTCTGGCACATCTACGAGTTCTTTTAGCACATGCAGGGGGTTTTCTAGTGCATACATAGACTATTCTAGTGCATATGTTAGTTCTTCTAGCACATAGGAGTATTATTTTAGCACATTCAGTTGTTGTTTTGGCACATTGGGTTTTCTTTAAAAAAAATTCAAATTCTACAAATTAATCTATGTCTCTTTGTTCTTGTGGGTATTCTAAACACTATTAGAGACTTTGTTGAGACTATAAGAACATTGTCAAAGACTATTTTCCTGAAACTACTAAAGGTTGTTTTGCAGGGGCGGGATTTATTGTTGTTTCTTTTTATTAAGTTAGGAACTTAATTTAATTAGAAGGATAATTGAACACCATGGTTTTTGTGTTTATAGAGTGGTAGGAATATGCTCTCCCCTTAACTAGGTGATCAAAAAGTCAGACCCATTCTTTTCATTTATTTACATTTTATCCTCAGAGGGTCTACCTAGCGGGAAAAATTAATCACCCCAGAGAATGACCCAGCCAGGAACATGCTAAATCCAAGCGATTTCCACCCAGTATATAAGTGTGGGTACTTGGGGAAAGTTCAAGTATCATGAGAATTTTTCTGACAAGAAGGGAAGCAATGGTCTCTTTTTGTATGGATGATCCCCCACGAATGAAATGCCTATACTAGAATCTTTTTGTTATAGTAATCCAAAATCCCTTTTCTATTTGTTGGTGCAAGAGGTCTAACCTCTGAAGCCATCCCATATTCTTGTGGATTATAGTAGAGATGAAAAGTTCATCATGGGAGATTCATGAGAATTAAAGCTTGGTTGACCCAAGAAGTGAGTGTCAAGAAAGGGGGAGCCAATGTGGTCAAGCTTCCAATCATCTATTAAAAGTAAGCATAGCTGGAGTAAAATCCAAGTGGGAATCCAATAAATATTTCCCTTCACAGCCTTAGGAATTGTGCTTGTTTGATGTGTCTTACATGTGTGTTCAAAATAACATTTGAAACAAACATCACACACAGAAATGTACAACCACTGATTTAGAAGAACATCCAGTCAAACAAAAAAAATCAATTCCCTACCATAAAAATAAGAAAAAATAATCAAACTGTCAGAAAACATTGAATACTTCCAGTTTAGCGCATCCAGGTTTTGTTTCAATGCATTTGTGCCATTTTCTAGTGCATCTAAGTTCTATTTTCAAGCATACCCCATCTCCTAGTATATTGATTTCATAGTTTCGCACATATAACACACCTTTTAGCGCATCTAGCTATTGTTCTAACACATTCATAGCATTTCCTAGCGCATATAAGTCATGTTCTGGCACATCCATCCCATATTTTAGTGAATACCTTCTTTGTCTTGGCACATCTGAGTAATTGTATAGCACATCCAATTCATTACGTAGTGCATCTGAGGAACAGCCCAGTGCATCCAGTCTTTGTATTAGCACATTTGTCTTTTAGCGCACATGTGCATTGTTTTGGTGCATCTAGTAAATTCAAAAACTAGAGAGCTAATTTCATCCCCTGTTGGTCAATTGGAGCTACAATTAAGGATCCCTGTCAGCACATAATCATTCCTCATATACCATGGATTCTTAAACTTTTTGAAACTAGCACCTACAAGTGAAAATCCTTTACCTAAGCTTTGATCAAACATCTAAAACTGCCCCATCATCACACCTATCTCTAATTAGCAGCTGAGTTTTACCATCAAGATTCATCATCCTTCATCCTGAAACAAAAATTACATTAACATATTTAACTTGTCCTTTTGGCACTCCCCAACAACCATCAAACACTTAGCAAATCTTCATCATTTGTATGACCATTCAAACAAGATCAAAAAGATAGAAACTCAAAGAAAAAGAGCTTGAAACTCAAAACAACATGGCTGAAGCTGATGAAAATCCTTTCCACATATTCCACCAACCTGAGAATGAGGAGATCACTGAGGAAGATGTCCAAACTGCACAACAAGACCCAAATTTCCACAAGTTCCTAGAATATATTTTTGAAAGAGATGGGGAAAATTACCTTTTAATGCTGGCTAAACAAGGTGTCAAATTGCCTGATGATTTTGACATTACTCAACTAAAAGGAGCACCTAAAAGAACTGAAACGAATCCCCCAAACACAGATCCAGTAGATGTACTAACTCATCAAATGAAAAAAATTTAACAATAGCTTCAATACAGGCAAAGGGGAACCACAAAATGTTACTTGTTGCAATACATTTGCCCATATCCTTTTGATCAAAGTGTGAACATGATTCCATTTCCCAAACATTGTGAATTCCCAAAGTATGAAAAATATAATGGTAAAACAGACCTTATAGATCATGTGAGGTAATTTAGAACCATGAGCCTTGAATTTGAACATGAAGAGACTTATTAGATGAGGTTATTTCCCCATAGCCTAGTTGGACAATGCATGGAATGGTTCTCCAAACTTGCACCAGGTATTAAGATCTTTGAAGAGTTGGTTAAAAAATCCATTACCCAATACTCTTATAACATACAACATGAGATAACCATGAAGGACCTTTGCAATGCGAAACAAAAAAAGGGCGAATCTTTCCTCGTATTTTTGCAAAGATGGAGAAGACTGTTTGCAAGATATTATCGTCCTATACCCGAAAAAGAGAAGATGGAAATTTTCATCGATAATCTAAATGATGACATGAGTTATAGAATTGAATTACAATGTCCACCTACCTTTGAGAAAATGGTTGAAGATGGAATCAAAATAGAAGAAGCTTTGGTCAATAGAGGGGTTTTGAATATTTACAATGAAAACAACTCAATAAACTCCTCTAATAATTACCATAACAATTATAAACCAAAGTTTTAGAAAAGAAACAAGAATACTAATAAAAATGCATCAACTGAAACACAAAATGCAAAACCAATGTTTAACTTGACAAAAGCTACCACCAAAACCAATAAAAACAATAATCCAACCAGCAATCAAAGCAATACTCAAAACACCTATCAAAGAAAAAATCCAAATAATCCTCGATCTAAATCATTCCCATATCAAACGCCATCAAATCACAGAAAATTCATACCTTTGGGTCAATCATTAGAATCCGCATTGAAAGAACTTCTTGCAGAAAATATTAACACTTTATCGGACACCCGAGGTTTTGAGCGAAAAGTGTAATCGTCATGGTGGAATGATGCCCACTACTGTGAATTTCGTTGATGCAAATTCCATCAAACAAATAACTGCATGCAATTAAAACACAAGGTGCGAGACTTGATAGACCAGAATTTTAGACAAATAGAAGGACCCCAAAAAAACGTTTATCATGGTGCATTCAAGAATCCCTTACCAAATTATGACAAAGGGGAATCCTCTACAATGAACAGCAAAGGGAAAATTGTAAACCATGTTCATGATACTACCATCTTTCATATTTCATCAGTTGAGGATGAAACAAATGACATTAAGATCAATGACCCACAAGACATTGTTATAGCCAACCATCAAATTAATGACGCTCCAATTCAACAGGGACATGACACCATCATAGTTGAAATGAAAATCCATGACACCAACATGACATCTAATCAAGTCCATAACATCAAACAATACATGGCTGCAATGGAGAACCAGATCAATGTTATAAAAATCAAATGAAAACAAGACAACATACTCGTAAATGCAACCAAGAGAGCACAGTCCAAATATGTTCTAAAAGGAAGAACATCCAAAACACTCGTTGCTCTATCACATCAATACAACATTATTGATCAACTTCAAAATATCCTAGCACAAATATCTATATTGGAACTCCTTAAGATTTCACCCGCCCACAAAGAAATTTTGGAAAAGGCCCTAGTGGATACAACAGTACCAACAAATTTGGAAGTTTGTACATTCCAAGCCATGGTGGGGCATTTGGTTGCACCTCATTACCTATCCTTCTCAAAAAATGATGATGTATCCATCACTCATCCCCATAACGTAGCACTCCACATTGAAGTCTTAATACATAAAAGTCGAGTTAAGCGTGTTCTAATAGATGGAGGAGCCAGTCGCAATATATGTACTTTAAAGCTCATTCGTACATTGGGATTTTTAGAGAATGCAATAGATTCAAGGAAAAAGATCACCATCAAAGGCTATGATGATTAAGAAAGAGCTTCAAAGGGACTAATTATGTTACCAATTTAGGTGGGGCCGATTCAAAAAGACGTAATTTTCCAAGTTTTGGATAAAGATTTGGGATACAATATACTCTTGGGTCATCCTTAGATCCATGAGATGCAAGCAGTCCCCTCGACTTACCATCAATGTTTGAAATTCCCTTGCAATGGGCAAGGGATCACCATTCTAGCTGATTCCAATAGTCCTCAATATTGCAACACCCTCAAGTTGGTCCAGGATGTCTTTGTGCCCCATAACAGAGAAGCTTTCACTTCCCCATCTGCCACCCCAAATAATTCAAGCCAATCAAATCCTTGTCAAAATTTATTCCCACGTTCTCGAATGAATAAATCCAACCATCTCCACCTAAACACCCTAAGAAAAAGGAAGAAGCTACCCCTTCTACATCCACCAATCATGAAGCCCAACTCAACACTTTGTCTAAACAATTTGAGAAAAAGGTCCAAGTCAAAGATAAAGGCATGGGTGAATATTCTATTGAGCAATCCCTATGTCTCGCAATTATCTTCCCCAAAGTCCTATGGTAAACCATCAACCTCAACACAACAATCTTCACAACCTATCACACTCTTTGATGGTAAATTCATAAAAGAAAGTACTCAAGCTGAGGAATCTGATGATAAAGAAATTTTGAACTTGCTTTACAAGAATGAAGAAGAATCTCAAGCAGCAATAGCTAATGTACAAACAACACAATATGGAAAAGTATTTTCAATCTTGGAGAAAATGGGATATGAAGAACAAGGACCTATCGGTAAGAGAAAAGAAGGCATTGTGGAACCAATTCAATCCACTTTAACCAATCCAAAAGAGATAGGGTTGGGATATAAAGAGGAAATAAAAGAAGAAGCCACCCAGAAAGTTGTTGAATGAATCCTACAACTGTAAGCTAGTAATAACTATGAAACTAAATCAAATGAATATGAGTGAGATTCATTATTTGAAGAGTCTTTTCATCACAAGGTAATTTATGTGATATAAAAGTATGCACCCATATGTGAGGAGGGACAAAGTTTGGGGTTAAGACCACTTGAATTTGGATCACAAGCTATCGATGGCTCAAGCAAAGATGATCAAAATCCTAGCGAGACAGATCATTCGAAGGAGAGTTACATCATAGACCTTGAAATTTCTATAGGATTTCTTGAAGATGATTCTATCAGGACCCTCAATTCCTTTGACTTAAATCAATCTGATGATTCCCTACCTCTAGTACATCCCGAACTTATTGACTGGGACCAAATCGAGCCTCTTGACATCCCTGTATTTTCAAACAATAATGCCATTGTCAGCTTCCTTTGTGCTAATAACCCTGAAACTTGTTCCACCATTGAATCTCAGAATGAAGCTTCCGGTCAGGGGAGTGTCAAATCCCTCAGCTGCAAAATGAATAATACAGAAAAATGATCTAATGGTGAAAACCACTCTATAGCAGTATTAGATCAGGAAAAAGTAAAAATAAAGAGTGCATCCAACAGTGAAAACCTCTCTAAGGCATCAAAGGATGAGAGATTTGACACTCTTCCCAAACACTTTCAAGAGAGATCATAAGTATTGATTGAGCCCACATAATCCATCAACATCAGCACGATACAAGTAGTGAAGACTCTACATTTAGCAACATCCTTGGCAGAACAAGAAAAACCAAGCTTCACCAAATTCTTTGAAGAACAACAAATTAAATTTTCTTGGTCCTATGTAGACATGCTAGGGATAAATCCAGATTTAATCATGCATCATTTATCTTTACCACCAAGAGTAAAACCAATGAAGAAAAAGTTAAGGAAAATGCATCTGCATATTGTCCTCTTGGTGAAAGCATAACTAAAGAATCTATTGGATGTAGGATTCATCAAAATAATTGATTATGCTGAGTGGATTTCCAACATTGTACCAGTTTCAAAACCTACCAACAATATCCAAATTTGCACAAATTTTAGAGATCTCAATAAATCTTGTCTAAAGGATGATTTTCCTCTACCCAACATAGACATCATTGTGGACCTAACAGCAGGACATGTCATGTTGTCACTTATGGATGGATTTTCAAGATATAACCAAATCAAAATCACACCTGAGGACTAAGATAAAATAGCCTTCATATGCCCATGGGGTACATTCTATTGGAACAGCATGACCTTTGGATTGAAGAATGCGGGAGCTACTTATTAGCGAGCCATGACAAAAATATTCCATGATATGATGCACACATTCATGGAAGAATATGTAGATGATCTGTTGGAAAAATAATACACCAGAAAAGGACACCTAGAGATCGTAGATAAAGTCTTCACTGGACTATAAAAATTCAATGTACGACTAAACCCAAAAAAATGTGTATTCGAGGTGACATCTTCAAAACTCCTAGGGTATATAGTTTTAGAAAAATGAATTGAGGTGGATCCCACAAAAGATAAGGAAATCATGGAGATCTTGCCTCCCAAGAACATAAGTCAACTAAGATCACTCCAAGAAATATTTTAGTCTATTCGAAGATTCATCTCACAACTGGCAGACAAGACCCATCCTTTCACTCACTTGCTATGCAAAAATGTTTCCTTTACATGGGATGAGAAATGTGAGGCTTATTTCAACTAATTGAAGTAATATCTAATGAGTCCACTTGTATTAGTACCGCCAGTAGAAGGAAAACCACTCTTACTAGACATAGCAACAATTGAGGCATCATTGGGAACTTTGCTAGCGCAAGAGGATTCAATAGGAAAAGAAAGGGTGATCTATTATATCAGCAGAACATTAAATGGTTATGAAATAAATTACACATCCATTGAAAAGGCTTATCTAGAAGTAGTGTTCGCTACTCAACAATTGCGACTTTATATACTAACTCATACCATCAAGTCAATAGCCAAAATTGATCCATTGAAATATCTACTCAACAAGGCAAATCTAACAGGAAGACTGGCAAAGTGGGTAATGATAATGAATGAGTTTGACATCCAATATGTTGATAGGAAATCCATCAAGGGACAAGCCATCACCGACCAACTAGTTGAAGTACCATTACATGATGATCATCCTCTACACATTGAGTTTCTAGATGCTGATGTCTTTACCATAACAAAAAAACAATGGATATTATACTTCGATGGATCATACACTCAACATGGATCAAGAGAAGGAATTTTATTTTCACCCTTCAAGTGAATACTATTCCAAAATCATATAGACTAATGTTCCCCTGCACCAACAACATGTTGGAATATGAAACACTCATCATTGGCATCAAGGTAGTTGTAGGATGGAAAATCATAGAGTTGCAAGTCTATGGTGATTCTCAACTAGTCATAAATCAAGTCAATGATGACTATCAGACAAAGGATGAAAAATTGATTCCCTACAAAAGAATGATTTATGACTTTAAG
Source organism: Sequoiadendron giganteum (assembly GCA_007115665.2). Taxonomy (NCBI): domain Eukaryota; kingdom Viridiplantae; phylum Streptophyta; class Pinopsida; order Cupressales; family Cupressaceae; genus Sequoiadendron; species Sequoiadendron giganteum. The sequence goes on from CM021108.1 coordinate 424,698,027, forward strand.
AAATACTTTGTTACTATCAAATTTGAATAAATCCCAAGAATAGACAACAAATTTGTTGATGCTATGGCCACTATTGCTTCTTTGTTACAAATTCTAGATAAAAGGAGTCGTTATGAGTTCATGGTGGATCAACTATTTACCCATGCCTATGATGATCCCAAGTCCCAAGTGGTTTTCCATTTACTTGGCATTGATAACTTGATCTATGGGAAGATCTACACCTACCTAAGAGATAGCACCCTTCCACCTGACCTATCACGAAACCAAAAACAAAACTTCATCTATCAAGTCGCCCGACACACCCTTATCGTGGATGTACTTTACTGATGAGGTCTTGATGGAACTATCCTTCGATGTCTGGAATGTGATGAGTCTGAAATAGCCTTACAGTAATTTCATGAGGGTATCTATGGAACACATTCAAGTGGTCTTACCCTAGCAAAGAAACTCATACGTTTGGGGTATTACTGGATGAATATGGAGGAGTCTTTCCATTTTGTCAAGAGATGCAAGAAATTTCAGATCCATGGTAATCTCATACATGCACCGGTACAAGAACTCCAACCATTTGCATCAACCTATCCCTTTTGTCAGTGGGGACTTGACCTTGTGGGAAAAATCCATCCATCTTCTTCCAATGGGCACAAATTCATAATCATGGCCACTGAGTACTTCATGAAGTGGGTTGAATTTGTTCCTCTAACTACCATCATTGGTAAGTAGATTGTATCCTTCATTCTAAATTACATCATCTGTAGGTATGGCATTCCTCAATTCAATTTCATCGACAATGGTAGAACTTTCAAGAATCAAGACGTCCAAGAACTTTGTGAAAGGTTTCATAACCAACATCAATTTTCTACACCATACTATCCTCAAGGAAATAGCCAGGCAGAGGCCTCAAACAAAACCATAATGAAGATCTTAAAGAAAATCATCAATGATGTTGGGCATGACTGGCATGTTCAACTGAACCCTGCTTTGTGGGCATACCACACCTATATTTGCACCCTGAAAAGAGCCACACCTTATGCTCTTTTGTATAGATCAGAGGCCATTTTCCCATTGAGGTTGAGATACCATCACTTCATGTGTCATTGAAAGGAATCATCTTAGATGAAGACTACTAAGTATCTAGATTACAAGAGTAGCAACTATTGGATGAACGTCGTCAGCTTGCAGTTGATCACCTGAAAGCATATCAGTAAAGAATATCAAGGAGTTATAATCACAAGGTCAAACCAATAAAATTTTAGGTCGATGATTTGGTACTGAAGGAAAACTTGTGCAATCAACAAGACAGGGAAAAGAAGGGAAAGTTTTGACCAAATTGGCTAGGACCCTTTGTTATTGTATCAGTCTTCGGATCAGGAGCATATCAGCTATCCACACCTAAATGGGATCTATTTGAGGAACCTATGAATAGCCTCCATATCAAAAATTTCTACACATAATTCATCCATTGCATAGTAGAAAATGTCCTAAAAAATACAAAAAAAAATACAAAAATACAAAAAAGAGAGAAAAAAGAGAAAAATACGAAAAAAGGAAAAAAATTTAAAAATTGTTGCCTTGATGAAAACCTAGCAAACAAGCATCTTGGTAACAGCAAAAAAATCATAAAATATAAAAAAGTGCAATAAAAACAAGCAGTGAAAACTTGGGAAGCATGCGCTATTTGTGATGAATCGACTTCTCCATCTATTTGGAATGTGTGTTGACCATCCACTTTTCCTATCATCACCCATACATGCCTATCATAAAATGAGCCTCATGAACATATCCGGCTTCTGCGGTCATATCCCACCTTGGCCTGGTTATCAATGTACATATCTGTAATAATTAGTTTGTTTCTCAATGGGGGAAAAATCTTGAACTCACTGGGGGCAACCTGTTTTGAGCTTAAAACAACAGCAAGGCAACGTGGTGAAAACAATAATCACGCTAAACATCAAACTAAACATCAATCATAATCCATCAGACAATCAACCATCCAAATCAACATGATGCAAATCATCATCATCTCATAGCAAAAAACATCATTCTTAAATCATCATCATCCACATGCATTAGCATATCATCATTGCATGCATACATGATCATGACATAAAACATATAATATTAGGTAAACATGACAACATAGAAATTAAATGCATCCATCATAAACACATATAGACCAACCTTCATCGTTGAATATTATAAAAATCTCAAAATAATCATAATGTCAAGTGTACAAGGATGTCCAACAATGTAGAGAGATACAACATCAAAAATGTGGCAGTACCATAAATTCCTCAAATCGGTGTATACATCAAATGTCTCAAAATACATCAAGTATGATCATGGAAGCTATGAGGTGCTCCCCACAAACCTTGTTGGTCTCATAGGGCCTCTTGCAACACCTGAGGTACCTACACCTATTGCACTTGTACCTAGGTTCGGACCTAGATCTCTATGTGGTGGTTGTGTCACACCCATGTCAGTGGTCCGAGAGTGGCTGCATGTTGATCTGGACTGTGCATAACTCAATATTTTCTCTGCAGGAACAACCTGATGATATTGGCCCTAATAGTACTTTTCCTCTAATAGTACTTTTCCTCTCTAGTGACCTGTGTGACCTCCCTCATCATATCACCTACAGTGGTCCTCTCTTCCACTCTATGCAATATTTCAGCCAAGGCCACTGCCTGTTCATCCTACTGTCTAGTTGCATCTCTCTCAGTTGTCAATGTGGCTACCTGTGCCTATGCCTATGCTAATAATGCCTGCACCTATGCTAACTAACCTTGTAGTGTATGAACCTACACCTGTAAAGAAGCTATATGTGTCTATTGCTACTATAAGGGCACCCCAATCTGTACATGCTGCTATGTTGCAGGCACCAGAGATCTCCTTCGTCGAGTTACCATGAAGTCCCTAACATCAATCACTACGCTGCTACCACCTCTATCGTCACCATAACTACCACCACCATCATCACCATTGCCATCCCCACCATAATCACCATCTCCCCCATCACTACTCTCTCCCTCCTCTGCCTCACCATCTCCTCCACCTCTCCTATGCCTCGGTGCACGTGGTGGTTCCCTCTCATCATCATCCAATAGGGGCACTAGCTCATCTAGGCTCGATAGCCATGAAAAAGGATGGGTAAAGAAGTATTGTGCATAATCTTCTGAGCAGACAGCCTCTATAATCTCAAGGTGATACTCCCAATTCATTGGTTGCAATCCATAGTACTCATGAAAGGAAACCTCATAAGATAGAATAGGTCCCCACTCTGGTATATCCTGTCGCTGTCGTGCATAGTGAGCCACTCCCTGGGGCATGCCTTGTACCCTATTGTATTGTCGGTGTACTCTGCCTAGAGGGAATTGTTACCCAATTTCACTAATAGCTCAATCAAGTAGAGCTTCTTGATTTTAAAACTAAAAGAGAGGTACATTTCTTAATCCTTTCCTTCATTACATTCAAGTGCGTAGGCAGAAATCAAAAGATTATCATAACAGATCATTGCATTTATACAATTGCATATAACATAGAAAATATTTACACAAATCTTTCTAAAAAGTAATCTTTATTGAAGGTAAAATGTATATTGTCTTACACAAGCCATGAGACTAACCCATTCAATTTAAATGAAGAAAATAATATACATTGATAAGTAAAATGGAAAATGTACATGTAGAGAAAGAGGCCAATCATTGCTTGAATGATTGGTTCTTGGTGACTCATCATGCTTCATGAGTTGCCTTGAGTTGCTTAGTCCCTGCATTTGTTAGATGAAATGTTGTTAGAGCAATGAAAATTCTCTTGCAATACATGCACAAACACCTATGAACATATAATTTGATCATCATGCACATTAAATGAGCAAGTGTATCATAGATGTCTAAGTAAGCAATAGGGTTACAAAACATATCCATCATCTACATTTTCTTGGTCTAATATGTTTTCTTAGTGTGCAAATACAAGTACATATTTTATTTTTGTTTAATCATGTTCAAAACTTTAGCATGTGAGTTAAAATGTGGCTCCCACAAGGGTTGAGCCTAGCATGTTGTCCTCTTATGTTTTGACAGAGATAAAAGTGTAAAGTTTTTAATTGTAATTTTGTTAAATAGATATTTATCATTCATAGCAGTGAGTTGATTAGTTCATTATCACAAGTGATAAATATCTGCTCAATAGGATTATAATAAATAAAAATGAGACAGTGAGAGATGAATATTAGGCCAAAAAAGCAGCCTCATTCAAATAAGGATCATGATGCCACTATGAAGAATGGGGAGGCACATTAAATGTGTTTTAGAGGCATTTTTTTATGAGGGATTGAGGACAGGGTCATTGAGAGAAATGAAAGGGTAGTGTTACTAAATGAATGATTAGATTAGTAACCAATACACGTAACAGTGATATTCATGGAGATATACAATAAGTGCATTGATTGTTTTATGATAGTAAGCTTCCTTGCATACAGTGATATTATGCTATATCAATAAACAATGATTTTGAAGAATAAGGAACATTCAATGCAAAAGGTTGTTCATAAGATGGTGACCTCAGATCATATAGATAGTAAATACTGAATAAGGAGCAGTCAGTTATGAAGAATTACTTAATTAACATATGTCAGATGGATGCAAAGGATCATGACAGTGACAGGCTTCAAGAGTCAACAATGACAAAATGAATTTTTGTTAGAGGCAATCATTAAAGCTACAATGACTCACTGTTACTAGTCAATAATAAGCAATATAAAGACAATGCTACATAAAGTAAGTGCCAGTAATCAAGTGTGTTCAAAATTATGATCCATTCAACAAAACCCAGAACAGAGGAGTAAGATCATTATCATTAATGATAATAGTAGCATAGTGCTCATGCAAATGTTTTTGAAGACTAGAAAGGAAAGGAAAATAAACAATATACCCATGGCCATTGAAATAAATGGGCCATTGAATTTTTGAAAATAGAAGTGAAATCCACAGAAAATGTTAAGAGTATGCTGATGTGAGGCCAAGGCCAAGAAGAAGAGAATAGTAAAGAATGTGAAACCTTTCTTTTAAGTGCTAGGGTTTTGAGCAAGGAAAATGAAACCCAGAGCAACCATGAAATTTATAGAGGAGGGTTTGTAAATGAGGTGTGGTTCATGAAGGAATTAAAAACAAAGTGTGTAGAGTGTTTGTTTATGCTTGTACTGTGCAATGGTATTAATCATTTTGCAAACCATTTTTCTTCATAGTGCAACATTTTTTGTGGAATTGTTAGATGAGAGATACCCTCCCTGAAATCTCATTCATATTATAATCTTGCACATTTTTATCAGAGTGAGGAGATACTTTTTTATTTTAAAATTAATATGGAAAATCATGAAAAGAAAAACCCTCGGCCATGAATGAAGGGCCGAAAAGAAAAAAGCAAAATGGCTCAACTTTTGAGCTCACTTTTAGAGGGAAAACATATTAAACCATCATAAAATGCATATTTTGTGACCCTTAAAGCCTAATTTAAAGAGAATAGAAATCTTGTATTCATTTTTGTTGTCAGAAAAGCTTACCAATGACTACCTAGAGGAGAAACTGTAAAATATGAAAACAAATGCCTGTGAATCTGCCATCAAAATCCACAGAGAAGCTTGTAGTAGAATTCATTGAAACCCTTCACTGGTGGGCTGCTTCTTCTTGAAGCTTCAAAGAGTTAAGTAAATATTTTACCTTTACTCTTTGTTTCTTAGGGCTTCATAACCCTAATATGCCGATGAGCAAAAGGTATTTTTTACCTTTTCTTTTAAAAAATGTAATGAAAAAATAATACCTGTGGGCATAAAAACTTAAGTCTTATGCACTATGATCAAATGCCTTATTCATGCTATTTAAGTCTTTGTGACTTGTTTGTGCTTTGACCATGAATGGTCGAATTAGGGACTTCTTATTTTGCATTTATCTTTCACATGTAAAACATCTTTCCTAAGTAATGATATTATAAATTACTTAGTTAAAGTGTTTTTTTTAATGCAAAGACAATATGCCTTATAATTTATTGATCAACTTTTATTGAGTCTTGATAACTTTTAAGCGAATGTAGGAGTGGTTGAGAGCACTTTGAGAGCATATAGGGGGTCTTAGTTTCTGTTGTAAAACATATGCCAAAGATATAGGGATTAGTTTTGACTCAGTTATCACCTTGTTGAGAGTATCTAGGAAATGGTTTTGCATGCCTTTATGTTTGACTTGGTCAAGCATGACTTCTTCCACATTTGTGAGCTCTTTTGGAGAGGTTTTGGTTCCTATTTTCTTGGGTTTATGGTTGCATTTGACCCAAGATTCTTCTAGAGCCTTTTTTGGTCAAACTGTTTTGAACCTTGGTTACTTAGTCACTTTTTTAACTCTTTTCGGAGTTACTTCTTCTTGATGCAGATATTGTACTTAGTGGCCTTGGAGTCCTATGAACAAATTTTAGCATATTTTTTAACTCATTTCTAGATATGAAATATAGATAGCACCTTGGATATTACAGACTCGATTTTTTCCTTCTTATTCTTGCAGTATTGTGCAATACCAAGTGATTGATCAAGTTATTAGTGAGGTAATTTAATCTCCTTATAGTTTTGTCTCACATTTTCATGCCATTTCTGCATAAGTATATTCATGCAGGTTCTAGGTTATGTTTAAAGTTACATTATTTCTTTTAGATTGTGAAAGTATTTTCCTTTTAGAAGATAGTGCATTCAAAATTTCCTGTGAAATGCTTTTGCATGAACCTGCAGAAATATGTTGTGCAATCTGAATCTAGTCATTAGTGTTCAAGTGTATGAAAGTTTGAACTTTCATAGTCCTAGTTAGTTTTGTGTATCACCCAAAAATTTCATTTTTCAGAATTTCCTTTTCAAAGCATTCCTTCTCCCTTTTCCTTTCAAAATTAGCAAGGTGATATAACCAGCTAGGAAGTCGGCCTATTCAGAGGTTCATTCTCATTTTTGGGTGACCCACAACCTGAGAATGCTCCCATGTTTCTTTAGCTAATTGAGTTTCACAACTCAGTTCGGGTGCAAGTTTAAGAGATAATAGTTTTTGGCACACCCAGTGGGACAAAGGACTAGTTTTCAGTCTCTCATGTTCTACACATTGTTGTTGTTTGGTGTGTACAATAGTAGTTTCTGCCTTTGGAGGCAATTTTCAACACACCTGGCGACTTCGGAGGAATATTTATTGGTTTCAAACAAACAGGTGTCTATATGTTTCAACATTGTTAGATGAAAGTCTTTTTTTCTAATTTTGAAGCTTCTTGAATGGAGTATGTCTTTGTTTCATGGAAACATGGCTTTTACCCTCATTTCTATGAGAATCATGCACATGTTCCCTCTTACCAGTTATATCCAAACAATTTCAATGTTGGTTTTAGTCCAGGCAACCTATTTGCAGCATATAACCAACATGTCCATCATGTTGAACTCCCATCCACCGTTGCTCAAGTTTCTTGGCAACCTACCCATGCTTATAGCTAGCCTCAAGAAGACTTTTTTGTTCCAAATCAGCAGTATTATCCTCCTAACCAACTCCAAAATGATGAAAAAATGGAGGTTGAAAACATCAAGAATTTGTTGTTGGATTGGAGTAATAAATTGGCTGAGATAGAGAGACAGAAAGAGTATCAACTATAGTAAGAGGAGCTTGCTCATCAGGTGAAGGCACAAAGGTATGAGCAAGAGTTGCTTAATAGAAGAGTTGTTGTAGAGGAAGAACAGAACTATGACCAAGATAGTTCATTCACCATGGAGGAGACTAGAATTCCAGATCTGTTGCATATTTCTATGGAGCATTATCGGTTAACACAAAGGAAATATCTCCAATATGGTGAAACTATGCCCATAGGATAGTAGGATGAGAAGGTGAAATTGATTGATGATGAGGTGCATCCTAACATTTGGAATGAAGAGTTACATTCATTCATTCTGCATGATGAAGTTGTGGGTCTGTCAATACCAATGGTTGTTTTAGAACAGTAGGAGGACATCAAATCAGCTGAGGATTTGTTGATTGATGATAATCAACAAGACAATCGAGCCTTGGACCATGAGGAAGGGCCTAAAATTTAACCTGACACCTTCTTCTAGGATATGACCTTTGATATTTTTGAACATGTTTTAATTGAAAAGGCTAATGTCAAACTTTATGAAGAGGTGTGCATAGACATAATTGAATAGTTTTGTTCAAATTTGGGTGGCAAGGAATCAGAAGTTGACAATCATGATGAACTAGAACAGTAGGTTCACACAATTGAAGGGTTGTTGAAACAACAAGAGACCCCTCACGAACCTGATTTGCAAGGCCTTAGGTTGTTGGAGGGTCTTCCTTTCTTTTGTGTAGAGGAGTTGGAATCTGATATATCAATTGAAGGTTGGTTGGAAGAGGATTCTTTATTGTTTGAACACTTTCCTACTTTCGTTGAAGAAGACACGCCTGAATTGGAAAATCTTTCTTTGAGTGGTAATGAGTATTATGAGCATCTTCCTTTCTAGTGTATAAAAAGAGCCTGAGGCTGATGTATTAGTTGAAAGTGTGCTCGAAGAGGCTATCTCATTGTTTGGACTTTTTCCTTCCTCCTTTGGAAAAGAAAATTCTGATTTGGGTATCCAGGAGGTTGAGTTGCATGCAAGTATTATTCAAGTTGAAGAAGAGAAAAATTTGGATACTACTCTTCAAGATCTCAATGAGGAGGCCAGCAATGGTAGTTTGAAGTTTGTTCATTCTAGGGGTTTTCCAATCAAATATTTAGCTAGTTTGGAGGTTATCAAAGTACCAGATGTCATGCTTGCACCCAAGCATGAGCATGCAATTGAAGAAGAAGCTGATTTTGGAGTTGCAACTGAAAGTGATCAAGTTCATCTCACTTGTCCAGTTCAGGATAACAATAGGCATGATCAAAATTAAGGTGTAAGTGAGTTTATTTGCATCTTTCGTGAAAAACTACAACAATCTATTGAATATTTTCTTGTGTTTCATATCTTTTCAGCAATACATAATCATGTAATGCATCAGTTGTTGATTAGAAAGGGGTGTAATTTTGCAAATCCAGTCAGTGGTTTCATTTGACCAGCTTCTTTTCCGGTTAGAGTAGGTTAGGGTAGGTATCTAGATGTGGTTTACGTTCCCTAAGTGCTTTTCAAGAACAGTTAGGTAGTTTCCCTTCTTCATTTTGGTTGTTTCAATAAGTTTCCAAGGTGTCCCTTTCTGAGCTACTGAGTTACAGTTTGTTTAAGGACTATTTTCAAGATGTGTGAAGTCTCTGAGTGACTTTGTGCACCAATGGACAAGCCTAGGCAACTGGTCTTCATGTTTAGTAGGAAAACATACAATACATGTTGCCAAAAATGTTAACCAATTTCATTAGCAACTCAATCAGGTAGAGCTTCTCGATTTTAAAACTAAAAGAGAGGTACATTTCTTAATCCTTTCCTACATTACATTCAAGTGCATAGGAAGAAATCAAAAGATTGCAATAACAGATCATTTCATTTATACAATTGCATATAACATAGAAAATATTTACACAAATATTTCTGAAAATTAATCTTTATTGAAGATAAAATGTATATTATCTCACACAAGCCATGAGACTAACTCATTCAATTTAAATGAAGAAAATAATATACATTGAAAGGTAAAATGGAAAATGCACATGTAGAGAAAGAGGCCAGTCATTTCCTGAATGACTGGTTCTTGGTGATTCATCCTGCTTCATGAGTTTCCTTGAGTTTCCTTGTGTCCACCTTAGCTCCTGTTTTGTCTTAGTCCCTGCATCTGTGAGATGAAATGTTGTTAGAGCAATGAAAGTCTCCTACAATACATGCACAAACACTTATAAACATATAATTTGATCATCATGCGCATTAAATGAGCAGGCATATCATAGATGTCTAAGTAAGCAATAGGGTTACAAAAAATAGCCATCATCTGCATTTGCTTGGTCTAACATGTTTGCTTAGTGTGCAAATATAGGTACATATTTTATTGTTTTTTCATCATGTTCGAAACTGCAGCATGTGGGTTAAAACGTGGCTCCCACAAGGGTTGAGCTCGACATGTTTCCCTCTTATGTTTTGATAGAGATAAGAGTGTAAAGTTTTTTATTCTAATTCCATCAAATAGGTATTTATCATTCATAACAGTGAGTTAATTAGTTCATTATCACAAGTGACAAATATATGCTCAATAGGATTATAATAAAAAAAGAATGAGACAGTGAGAGATGAATATCAGGCCAAAAATGTAGCCTCATTTAAATAAGGATCATGATACACCTATGAAGAATAGGGAGGCACATTAAATGTGTTTTAGAGGCATTTTTTTATGAGGGATTGAGGACAGGGTCATTGAGAGAAATGCAAGGGTAGTGTTACTGAATGTGTAACTATGGATTTTTCCTGCAAGATAATGTTAGCAACTCACATGCAAATACATAAATCCATAATAAACAGTGAAATGCAAAGGAATAAATAAAGAACTGAATGAAACTATCTCACCCAAGTCCTTAATCCTCCATGATTGACTTCTATTTCACCTTCTAGTTTGCTTAAATATGTGAGGTTGCCCTCCAATTTTGATGAGCAATCTACTATTGACTAGTCCTAAGCAAGTTTTGAAGGATTTAAGAATCTAAATGCAAGAGAATTCCTACATGTAATGACTAAATGACAAGATACAATGCTCAATGCAAGAAGTATTTCAAGATTGCTAAGAGATTAAGAGATTTCCTAGATTTTCAAGATGTCGAAAATGAGGACAAAACTGGCATTTTATAGGAAATGAAATTTTTGGATGGATGGATGAGATTAAAGATTAAGAAGTGCCCTAGAATTTGTGGTTAAGATTCAAAATAACAACCTCTTAATTAGGGTTAGGGCAGCTTTAGGTTGAAATTCAAATTGAGTGGACAAGATTTAATTTAAGAAATTAAATCAAGTAAAGAGAATAGTTGTGACAGTGAGATAAGAATTAGTAAGTAGAAAAAGGATGAGTTAGAAAATCAAGTTATTTTAGAAATAACTTAGTTTGTGGAGAGAAATGTTATTTTAAATTAATTCCAAAATGGTGAATTCATGTGACAGTAAATAATTATTATTTTATTTACTTGAGGAGAGAGAAATTTAAATAAATGATTTTTATTTAAATTTAGAAATGAATTATGAGAGACAATTAAATAATTAATTTAAATTATTTAAATATGAAAGAAGTGAATTAATAATTAAATAAATTGTGGGGGATTTATTTAATTATGAGAGGATTTTAATGCTAGAGACATATTTAAATAAAATTGATTTATTTAAATAATTGAGGGAATAGTGGATTAAATAAATTTAATAATTTATTTAATTTAAAGAGGACTTTAGACATTAGTGACATATTTAAATAAAATTAATTTATTTAAATAATCAAGAGGAAAAAGAGAGATGAATTAATTAAATAATTAATCATTATTTAATTAATAGTTGAATTTAGTCAGAGTGGCATAATTAAATTATGTATAGAAGAACTGATGATAAAATTGAGTTCGCAAGCCTAGGTCAATTCTAAGTGTCTACATTTTGCCCCTCTTTGTCATAATGCATTTTATTGTGTTATGGCAAAGAAAACAAGTCAAAGATATGCCCCAGCAAAGGTACAGAGTGCCTATGCCCCCTCGGAATTTTTTTTGAATTTTGGCTTGGGGTCAGAAAAATTTGGAAAGTGTCTCTATAAGTCAATTTGATGACCAGAAAAATAATGGCGTGATCGGTATCAAAAATGGAGGACGTTAAGCCAGCTAAAATTCCAGTCAAAGTCGATCAAATGAGCCTCCAATACAAACCCATCATGTCAAACCCTAATTTTCAACCTATAAATAAGTTGAAAAAGCCAAACCAAGTGTCATTTTCACATTTGCTATTCAGAAATTTGGAGAGCAGAGTGCAAAGAGAAGATGGTGATTCCCATGATAGACCACCATGGCTACCGTATGAGGACATTCCGATGACCCGAGGGTGCAGAAGCAGAGGTAATTACCCCATCTGACTTTTAATTTTTTTGATTTCCACGCATTTATGAGGGTCTAGGGGTCAAGAACAATTGCGTTGCGACGCAAATGTCGTCGCGTAAACCACAAATGCATTCATATTCAATGCATTTGATTGTGTCACAATGCAAGTGCAATGGGTGGACAGGTTTAGGTTTAAAAGCACGAAAGTGATAGGGAAAATGACGCAAGTGGCAATTTGCAACGCAAGTGTGGTAATAGGCGATGCAAGTGTAAAATTGCAACACAACCACCATGTCAAATGACGCAACTATTATAAAACGATGCAATTTCCATATAGAAAGATGCAATCATTACAAAGGTTCGCAATTGATACCTGAAATGATGCAATCACTATAGTGTGACACAACTACAAAATGCAAGCCGCGCATGACTTAGTGCGACGCAATTGTAGTCAACGCGATGCAATTACAGTTGACCAAGGTTGACTAGAGTTGACTTAGTGTAGACTCTTTTTTCAGATGTATTTTTGATTTCTCGAATAGTAATAATGTATTGAAATGTCAATCCATGTGTGCTAACCTTTGTTTATGTGTGTGCAGAAATGGTTAGTGCCCATTTACACACGTGATTTCAGACCTGCGACTTACACTTACAGAGATCGGTTGAGCGACCAGGAGAGGCAACGGTTGATGAGACTAGGTTTATATTATGTCACCTACATGCCCATTATTCAGGAAAATAGGCAATTACTGACAGCACTCTATGAGAGATGGCACTCAGAGACATGTTCCTTTCACTTACCCATAGGAGAGGCCATTGTTACTCTGGAGGATGTGTACCGTATTTTGTGCATCCGGATCAATGGGGAGAGGGTAGTATATGATCCACACAGAGGGTGACATGCCCTAGGAGAGATGTAAGAGGATGTAGATGGTACCAGTCTAAGCATTAACAGAAATGAGATCGTGTGGGAGTTTGTGGTTGACCACTATCCACAATGGGATACCATGCTTACGACTTTGATTGTTAGGGTCCTGATTCTAGATTGTCATGGACATGGATTTCCCATAGGATGGGGGATGTACTAGTCTACATGCGTGCTTAGAGGACATTGTTTGCTTGGGGGCCCTTCTTATTGGCTATGTTGTACCATTAGCTACATGAGGTTGTATATCAGCAAGGACATAGTATCAGTTGTGGCACTACCTTACTTATGATCTGGGCATGGGAGCACATTCCCATTTTTGTCCATCGATATAGATTCAGTAGTTGGGTGATGGTATGCCCTATGTTTATTTGTATGCTGGTTCAATTACCCATACCCGAGTAGGAGATACTGAGTATTGGTGACATAGGATCAACACATTGATGAGCTTCGTCTAGAGGCCCTTTAGAGATTGTGCCCAGTGGTCAGATGAGGATGGCCATCTTTCTTTGTGAAAATAGTTCAAATACTTATTTGGTCATACAGTTCAAATCCATAGGATCATACAGATGTACCTACCCAAGTGGGTACTATGATAGTTTGGTGAGCAGTAGGGTGTGCCTATGGGGAAGACCGAGTATGCACGATCATCCAGAGAGACCATGTGGGGGCCACGGATAGTAGTGGTAGAGTAGCAGATTGATACCCTAGTTGCACAATAGTGGGGATGGAGGGGAGGTCTGACAGATACAAGAACATTGGCCAAGTGTGATACTTGGTGGCAGACCCATAGACCCATTCCATTGATAGATCTGGATGTTCCCGCTCCTATTGATCGTAGATCAGTCATTCCACGGGTGCAGTGGGGAGGTCAAGGAGGGAGAGATGGTGGTCGGGGAGGGATGGAGGCAGACATGGGGGAGATGACAGAGGCGATGAGGGTGGAGATGATGGTGGTGATGACAAGGGTGGGAGGAGTAGGAGGGGTGATGGAGGGTAGAGGCAGCCCCAAAGAGTCAAATAGCAGGTGGGAGGAGCACCATTGTCACCCATCAGGGAGGAGGGTGAGGAGGGAGAGCATCCAAGAGAGGAGGGTATATTTGTTGAGCACCATCCTCTTCACATCGATGTGGAGGAGGTTTGAGGAGAGGAGGAGAGGGAGGACGAGGAGGACGAGGAGGGGGAAGATGAGGCCAAGAGGAGGCTACGAGAGCGGATGGTAGAGGGTGAGGAGGAGAGGGATAGACCACCTACTTTTTTGGTGGATGCAACTGTGGACTAGAGGGTTGCAGATTTATAGAGCAGATTAGATGTGGCCTTGTCTCAAAATAAGGCCTTGCCAGTAGAGCTAGATATTTTGAGGGTGGAGAGAGATCAGGTTATCGTCAGGTAGCAGGAGGCTGAGAGTTAGATGTGATAGTTTGCTTAGTTATGTACAGGACCATCAGGAGACATGGCCAGAGAGTTGGCTAGGATGAGTGAGATCAGGGGCCACTACAGATTTTTATATGAGTAGGTTGTACCACTAGAGAGATGAGATCCAGGTTTATCCAGATCTTACAGTAGGATAGGTAGTGGTACCCAGACCCACAGTACCAGCAGGTCACATAGCAATAGTCATATGAGTGTTGGGGGGTCCACCTCATCTGGTCATTCATTAGGACATCAATTCCATAGCTCACACAGACACTCATCTAGTCACAGTCATAGGTCAGGGCACGGTCACAGATCGGTGTCATCAAGACAGCAGATAGAGCAGAGCCAGCCTCCCACCCTTGACCCTTCAGGATCCTAGAGTCAGGATCCAACCACCATGCCCATTCAGGTTACCTTTCATGTGATTAGTCAGCAGCAGCCGCCGCATAGGTCACCTCCACCGATTGAAGGGGGCACGGCATAGGATTTTTACTTTGTTATTTCTATGAGACATTGTATATTTTGACATTCGAGCCTACGACCTCCATTTTTGTGATATCCTATTACTTTATCCTATGACATGATATTATTTTTGAGATATATATGCGATGTGATTTATATGATTTTATGCATTATGATGTTCTATGCTTTATCTGATGTGATGTGATGCATTTATGTATTTTGAGATGTATGGATATCATGCTTTATGGTTATGAATGCAATTATGGATATGGTTATGTATGTATGCATTATGTGATGTATGAAGATATGAGTCTTATATGTTAATGCAAATGATGGTTATGATGTCTATATGTTAATGCAAATGATGGTTTTATGTATGCTAGATGGATGGATGTAAATGATAGTGTCATGCAATGTGAATTATGGTATTTGATTTATGCAAATGTGAAATGTGAAGATGAAATGCTCCTATGATCATGTATGCAAATATGTTTTTGTATGTCACAGGATATCATCAAAGGACAAGAGAAAAGAATATGAAGATGGATGTTAGTCCGAAGAAAGATATGCATGTTAATGCAAAAACTAGAATCTTTCAACAATTGCCATAGTACTATAATAGTTGTTTCTTTTAATCATCATTGGGTGAAAATGTCGTAATGGCCAACAAACACTATGATATGATGCAGATCAATAGTGTGCAAGGTCAGACCTTCACATAGATCAACTAGTTGCAGACAAGGATGATCCTGACTCATACAAGGAACGCAATTTCCCCTAGTCATTTTTTCATAACCAAACACAAACAGAAAAGACTAGTCATGGGACGTCGTTTCTTCTCTAAATCCTGATGTCAAGAAATCCCTAAGAAACTAGCCACATGATGGTCAATAAAAGACAAGGGGACCATCATGTTATGTCGTTGCTCCTCTAAATCTTGAAATCAGGACATCCTCAAGAAACTAATAACAAGATGATCAAAAAGACAAGGATGATCATCACGATATGTCATTGTTCCTTTGACATAAGGAGATAATATCATGATAACCATAAAAAAGATAGATAGTGTTCACCAAGTGAACAAAATGTCAAGTGTTGAAAGTGCCAAGTTTTTTGATGTTGAAATGTGAAGGTTGATGAGGTCTAGTTTTCCAAATGTCAAGTGATACCAGATTCAGAAAGGACACATCCTAAATGACGTTGAT
Source organism: Sequoiadendron giganteum (assembly GCA_007115665.2). NCBI lineage: Eukaryota > Viridiplantae > Streptophyta > Pinopsida > Cupressales > Cupressaceae > Sequoiadendron > Sequoiadendron giganteum. The sequence goes on from CM021108.1 coordinate 424,714,053, forward strand.
ATCAAGAGGATTAATTCTCGGAGTTAGGAGAATCCATCAAAATTCCAGATGATGATGATGATGATGATGCTTAAGAAGGACACATCCAAAATCATCAAGAAATGGTGAGAGTTGATTCTTAGAAGGACACATCTGAAGAAGAACCCAAAATTTTGACAGGTTGATTTGCCTTGATAGAATTTGACTAGATGATATATTTGATCACATGTCATTGCTAATAGGTAGGTTTGATTGAGATGTTGATTAAAAAGGAATTTTTCTGCCCGACTTCCTGTTTAGAGTTGAGGACAATATGATTTGAATATTTTTGACGTGTGTCAAAGTGTAGTGCCATGAACCCTAATGGACTGACCTAGTGCGGCCTCGGGGGCTCATTGATTGATGGCATTTCCTACATTGTGCACTCAGAGACCTCATACTTTGACATGAAAAATGACTTTGTCTGAAGGACAGAAGATTGACCCATGATTTTATTTTGACAAACCTAGAAGGACAGACCTAATGTCTTAGGGATTCAAAGATGAATCTTTCCTACGTAGCAAATGCACAGAGACAACGTAGTTCAGACAAATGAAAAAGATTGACATGATGTGTTTGACTTGAATGACAGGAAAAGCGTTGACTTTGTTTTGATATTTTTGAAACTTTTTGAATGTTTTTGTACTTTCTTCAAGACATTTTTCAATTTTTAGGTCTTTTTTTAGGACTTTTTTAAATTTTTATGACTTTTTTAGGACTTTTTATGAATGCAAGACCATGTTCGATACCCGCTACAATTAAATGATAAAGGTCTTGCCCCCAAACAAGTCAAGGATTATCCAAGCAGAATGACATGGAAAGAGGCGGACACAGGACAAAAGGCAAGGATATGCAGGGGATGATGTCAACCAATGCTAGCCATGGACGAAATTGACAGGACTTATGATGAATTTCATGAATGTGTCGGGTTGTCATGATTATACGAAGTGAGTAAAAGCCTCTTAGAGTAATAGTAGATGGTGAAGCAAAGACTGACTACACATGGTGCCTATTTGCTAGGTTTTCACCATGGAACTTATCCAAAATGGCTGTTTGCCAGGTTTTCACCATTGGACGAATTTATTTCTTTTTACTATTTTTGTGATTTTTGACTTTTTTGGTGTCACCAAGATGCCTATTTTCCATATTTTCATCAAGGGACGATTTTTTCTTATTTTTCATGTTTTTAGCCAAGATCTCTGATGTTGTGTAAAATTTTCGTAGATGCGGGTTGTTGATGGGTTTTTTCAATTGTTCTTCATCAAGTGTGGCTAACTAATATGCTCCAGAGCCAAATGTTGTAGTAATAATATAAGGACCAAGCCAATTAGGCTCAAACTTTCCAGGCTTCTCATGGTCAGCCTGATTTCTTGGTTTCTCCATGAGGACCAAGTCACCAATTTCAAATTTTCTAACCATCACTCTTTTGTTATAGCTCCTGCAGAGATGATTTTGATATGCATGTAAATGGTTCAAGGCATTTTGTCTTCTTTCTTGTAGCATTTCTAACTAATGTAGGCGAGACTGTTTGTATTCTTCATCATCGATCATTCCCTTCAAGGAGACTCGGAGAGATGGTATTTCAACCTCGATGGGTAATATGGCCTCAGATTCGTAAACCAAGGAAAATGGAGTGGCTCCAGTGGATGTATGGATGCTGATTCGGTAGGCCCACAAGGCGGGATTGAGTTGTAAATGCCAATCTTGGCCAACGTTGTTGACGGTCTTCTTAAGAATGCGAAGAAAAGGTGTTGGATGTGGAATTGCTCACAGAGTTCACGAACGTCCTGATTTTTGAATGGATGGTCGTTATCAGTGATGATGGATTATAGGACACCATACTGAAAAATGAGGTAGTTAAGGATAAACTTTGCGATTTTCTTACTGGTGATGTAAGTGAGAGGGATGACTTTGATCCACTTAGTAAAGTACTCAATGGCGGTGATGATGAACTTATGGCCCTTGGAGGAGGATGGATGGATTTTTCCCATGAAGTCGAGTCCCCATTCTATGAAGGGCCATGGAGAATTGATCAGTATCAACTCCTATGCAGGTGCATGGATTAGGTCATTGTGTACTTGGCATTTCCAACATGTTCTGACAAACTAATGTGCATATTTCTCTGTTGTCGACCAGTAATACCCCAGTCTGGTAACTCTTTTGGCTAGAGTTGGGCCACTCGAATGAGATCCACATATACCCTCATGTACCTCTTGTAAGGTTTTTAGTGCTTCATCAGTGTCGAGACAGTGAAGAAGGGTATTATCAAAGCTATGGCAGTAGAGGGTGTCACTGACAATGGTGTATCGGGTGACTTTTCATATAAAGGACTTTCTTTGGTTATTGGAGAGGTTGGGTGGAAGGGTTTGGGACTTAATATAATCATAAATGTCTTGGTACCAAGGTGAATTGGGACCAACAATCTCGCAAACCATTTTTGACTCTAGGATGTCATATGCAGGCATCAACATTTGTTCCACTAAGAATTCAAATTGTGACACATTATTTGGGATATCTAAAAGAGATCCAATAGTTGCCATTGCATCGGTTTCCTTATTTTGTGTCCTGGGGATTTGTTTGAAAGCAATCAAACTGAAATATTTTATGAATCTATCAACCATCCTCTTGTAAGGTAGAAACTTTTCATCCTTTGTCTTGTAGTCATCATTTACTTGGTTGATAACCAACTAAGAGTCTCCAAAGACTAACAGTGTTTGAATTTCTCATTTAATGGCCATCCTGAGTCCTGTGATGAGGGCCTCATATTTTGCAATGTTATTAGTACAAGGCAAGGCAATCTGAAATGCCTTAGGAATAGAATCCCCTTGTGGCATGATGAACAGGATACCTACTCCTAAGCCATGACCAGTATGAGATCCGTCAAGATACAGTTTCCATGGTGATGAAGGTTCCACGTGAAAGATAGATTTATCAGGAAAATAAGCTATCAGAGGATGAGTGCCTTGTATAGGGGCATCTGCAAGTTGATCGGCTATAACCTTTCCTTTTATCACCTTGCATTCAACATATTGGATGTCATATTCACTTAAGACCATTACCCATTTTGCTAACCAGCTTGTCAATGCTACCTGGCTCAAAAGATACTTCAAAGGATCAATCTTGCCTACCAGGTGTGTTTGGTGCTTCAGTATGTAATGTCTTAGTTTTTTTGTTGCAAAGACAACTACAAGTCATGCGTGTTCGATGGTTGTATAGTTCAGCTCATATCCAACCAATGTGTGGCTGATATAGTATATAGCCCGTTCTTTTTCCTCGTAATCATTTTGTGCCAATAATGCTCCTAGTGTTGAAGTGGTTTCAGAGACATACAAAATCAAAGGTTTCCCTTCAATTGGAGGCATTAAAATTGGTGGTGTCAATAGATATTCTTTGATTTGTGAAAATTCCACTTGACACTTATCTATCCACACAAAGGGGATACTTTTGCATAATACGTACTGAAATGGTTGACACTTTTCTGCCAGTTGAGTGATGAAACATTGGATGGACTATAGTCTTCCCTAAAGTGTTCTCAACTCACTAATTCCTTTTGGTGGAGGTATGTCCAGTATTGCTTTCACTTTTATGAGTTCAACCTCTATGCCTCATCATGAAACTGTGTAGCCCAATAGTTTTCCTAAAGTAACCCCAAAGACACATTTTTTTGGGTTCAAATGAACCTTGTAATCTTCTAGCCATCTAAAAAAATTGTCCAAGACTCTGAGATGATCTTTTCATGTCAAATATTTGGCCAAGAGGTCATCCACATAATCTTCCATTAGGATATGCGTCATGTCATGAAATATTGTTGTCATAGCTCTTTGGTATATGGTGCCTGCATTCTTTAAGCCCAAAGGCATGACATTCCAATAGTATGTTCCCCATGGGCATGTGAATGTCATTTTGTGTTGATCCTCAGGTGCAATGCAGATTTGGTTATAGCCTAAGAAACCATCCATAAGGGAGAGCATCTCATACCCTATTGTGAGATCAACAATCATGTCTATATTCAGAAATGGGAAATCATCTTTTGGACAAGCCTTATTTAAATATTTGAAATCTGTACAGATGTGGATTTGTCTATTTGGCTTTGTGATAGGGAAAATTTTGGAAATCCAGTCAGCATAGTCTATTGATCTTATGAATCTAGCATCCAGTAACTTCTTTAGTTCAGCCTTTACAAGTAGTGAAATTTGTGGATGCATTTTCCGCAATTTTTGTTTAACTGTTTTTATACCTGGAATTAAAGGAATATGATGCAATACCAATTCTAGATCTAGACCTGGCATGCTGGCATATGACCATGCGAAGTTAACTTTCCTCTCTGTGAATAATTGTTGGAATTCAAGTTTTTCTTCTTCTGTCAATGATGTGACCAAGAGAACCATTTTGGGATTCTCTAGTGTAGCTATGTTAACTTCTATGGTGTCTTCGATAAGCATTGCCGATTTTTCTTGTGTTACAAGAATAAAGTCCAATCCTCCATCCTTAGGTGCCTCAAAGAGGTTTTTACCTTCGGATACGTCCTTTATTTTTACTATTGTATTGTCAAAAGGCGCCTTGCAGTTTTCACCTAAATAAATTTCTTTTTTTATTTTATTCTTTGTATTTTTATGACTGGAGGATTGTACAGACTCTGCAAAGTAAGCTGCACAATCTAGGTCAATATAAAATATTGCTTTTTTATCACCCCATGGTATTCCCTCTCTGAGTCCCATGAATTCTGCAATGGCCTCATCATTCTAGAAAATATCCATAGCAAGTGGCTCTTGTTGGTCCTAGTAAATGAGTTGTAAGTAAACAAGGGAAATCCCATCATCAGTGTTGGTAAAGGATGGGGAAGATGTGGAAATCATGCAGATGGAAGCCTCAAGCGTGAAGGAAGAGTTGTCAATTTCAACTTCCATGTCAGATTCAATGTTTTGACCATATTCAGATTGAGATGAGTTGTATTTATAGTCATAATATGGAACAAAAGTATCAACATCATGACTACTGGATGGAAGTTCAGAGGCATGGACAGTAGGTTCAGGCATGTCAGGCTCATGGGTGGGCTCGAGAATGGGGTGGGATAATTCAGATGTTGCCAACAAAAATTTATGTTCCTCTGGATCCCAAGGGATGCTTACCCATTCCTTATTTTTAGATGGGCAGTCAATAGGATCAATGTTGTACATTTGGTTGAATCTTTCCTCAAAAGGGAGTTGGTCAAATTCTAGGAATAGTTCATCAATATCAAAGTTACTCAGGGTTTTATCAAATCCCCATTCCCATTCATTAGAGTTAGTTTTGGTAAGGGATTCTTCACTTGTCTTGACACTTTCTGGAGCCATTACGTCCTCACTTGAAATTTCATGGGTACATTGATCATCAGTTTCGAATTTCTCAAACCCTATCCCTATATTATTTGGTCGCCTAGAAATGATGATAGGCTCTCTCCTTCCATTGTTTGATTTTCCAAGGCCACTTGTGCCATCAAAACCTAGTGCTTTGTATATGTCATAACCTTTTCCATAGAGATGCATTGGTAGTGGAGGTAATCCTTTTGGGTCTTTGTAGATCCAGTCAGCTATGTCGATAATGGCTTCATCACTCATGTCTCCCCATAGTGTGAATACTCTTTTTGGTGGAACCTTGAAAAAAATTTTAGGCTCGATTGCAAAGCATGGTCAACCATAGACTTTAGGTGGCTTAAGTATTGTGGTGATACAGTAAGTTGTATTCAATTTGAATTCTCCACAGCCAAGGTCCTGGATCTGAAGGTCATTACTTGGTATGGAGGCCGAGGAGGTTGGTGCGGCGGAAGTCAATGGAATGGATATGGATGATTTGGTGAGTGTAGATGGGTCAATACATTTTGAAGAGGTGGAAGTTGAAGCTTCTTGATTGATGGGTACTTGGTGCTCAATAGTGTCTCTCAAATTGGTACAGTGTTGAAATGGATTAGGATCTCCTGGGATAGTAATTTTGATACCATCAAAAGGGAATTTCAGGCATTGGTGGTGTGTGGAAGGAATGTCTTTTAAGGCATGAATCCATGGGTGACCAAGTAATATATTGTAATGTATATCACGATCCAAGACTTGGCATGTTGTGTCTATGATAACTAGTCCCACGCGAATTGGAATAGTGATGATTCCTTTAGAAGCATGTTCCTCATCATCATATGCTTTTATCACAATGCTCTTGGTAGCATCCACACATGCATCAGAGAAGCCGAGAGCTTTAACCAATTTTAAAGAAAAAATATTCAATCCTACTCCATAATCTACTAGGACTCATATAACCTTGTGCTTATGGATGAAAACCTCAATATGGAGGGCATCATTATGAGATGGTTTGGACAAGGAATAGTCAATGTCCAAAAAGGTAATGTGGTGAGGCGAAGTCAAATATCCGACCATAGTTTTGAAATGGTTGAAATCAATGTTTTTTGGGATGGAAGACTCTTGTAGGACTTTATCCAAGATGGCCTTATGTGTGGGTGAGATGCGGAGCAATTCAAGAATGGAGGTTTGAGTCGGTGTTTTGTTCAATTGCTCGATAAGGTTAAACTCTGGATTGGGTTTTGGTTGCTTGATAGATGGACCAGGTATGGTAATCTTGGGTTGATGAGCAGAGGGGCCTAGGATGGTGACTTTTTCTTTGCTGTAGTAAAATTTCATTTCAGGACCTTTTTAATAGTAATGGTATTGACACATTTATCTTCATCAGTAGCACGAAGATTATTAATGATAGTTCCACCGAAATAGTTGAAAGCAGCGTGAGCATAATTGGCTTGATTACTATTATTCTTTATGCCAGATGAGGATGGATTACCAGAATCATGATCCTATAGTGGGTTCTTGTGGATTGTATGATCTAAATTAGATGTAAATGGTTGACCACCAAGCTCAATTGTATGGTTTTAAATAAGGTCTTGCACAATATTTTGTAACTAATGGCAAGAGGAATTTTTATGCCCTGTGACATGGTGGTAATCACAAAATGCATTATTGTCCCACCATGATGGCTTGAACTAACTTGGATCATATGGTTTAGGTTCTTCCAAAGTTATGACACCGTTTTGGATAAGTTTCTTTAAGACAATTTCGATAGGCTCACCCAAGGGGGTGTATGTGTGTTTTTGAAATTGGTGTGGTTGATGTGACTGGCTTTGATTAGACTGAGTAGGATTGTTTTGAATAGCATTGGTATTTGGTGTCAGTGTAGTCACAGGTGAATTTTGATTTTGAACTCCTTTGATGGTGAGTACATGACCCGTTGCATTGATGGTTTTCGCATCGACCACGCCATCATTGGTGATGTGTTTATTCTAAACCCAGTATTTGGTTTTGTCATTGGAAGTACTGGGGTTATTGTTTATGGTGGTGTTGATTGTTTTGCCACCATATTTCAGCTCACCTTTGGCGATCAAGGCTTTTTCAATTTGAACACCTTTTTCAACAAGGTCAATAAAGGTGGTGCAACAATGGACTTGTAAGCCATATCTTAGTGGTCCAAGGATATTTTGTACAAACATGGTGAATTTCTCCTTTTCTGGTATCTCTACCAAACATCTACTTGCTATGGTTCTCCATCTTTGAAAGAATGGGATAAAAGTCTCTCCTACATCCTCTTGGGTAAGTCTGCAGAAGGAGGCAATGTCAATGTTCATATCAATGTTATAGGCGTAGTTTTCAACAAAATTGTTTTCCAATTCATTCCATGTTTTGATCCCTTTAGGCAATTGCGAGAACCACTCTAGTGCATGGCTTGCGAGACTTCTAGAGAAGAGTCTCATGAGATAGTTTTTTTCATATGCAATGTCCATACAACTTGTAGTTAATTCTCTTATATGTTCAATGGGATTTGTCTTGCCTTTGTACTTGGGAAAATGTGGGACCACATATCCTGGAGGAAATGGTAGCATATACAAGGTTGTGTCAAATGGATATAGATATAGATCATATGACATGTAAGGTTTTTTTTTTTACTGTTGCAAGGTCTCCACTTGTGTTTGAAGAGCATAAAGTTTGAGTGTGAGTTCTTCCATGATTGGATTGTTGTTAGAATCACACATGTTGGTGACAGGTATGGATTGAGTGCCCACCTGTTGTGATGAAATGTGTTGGTTTGGAATTTGGTTTTGGTGGGAAAATTGGGTGTTTTGATTTGGAGATTGTTGGAAATGACTATTTTGATGAGGGATGTGCTGTTGTGTATGAACTTGAGAAGCATAAGTGGGGATACAAGACCCAGCCATGTTGGAGTGAATTTGAGGGCCCTATTGACCTTGAGCATGTTGATGCCCAAATAGAATAGAAGATTGGGTGCCTCGATTGCCTTGCATGTATAGGTAATTATGGCCTTGAGGAATGTTGGTATTTTTCCTCAAGGGAATGTTTGTATTACCCTATGAGGAATTTGGGCATTAGGTTGAGTGCCTTGAATGACAACTCTTTGTTTATTCCTCCCAAAATGGTTTGATGAGTTTTTTTCCATTGCACTAGAGGAACCTAATAAGAGGTTCGTTGATGTACCCATAGAGGTAGATGATGCCCCAAAGAGATTTGATGTGTTTACACCCATTGTTGATCCCATAGTTTGTGAAGAAATTGTGGATGTTTGTTGGGGGATGGATTGTGATGGGGTGTTGGTTTGGGTTGATGATCCCCTGATAGACATTGTGTTGATCATAGTGGATGCATTGGTTGTGGTGGTAGTATGACCAAGGGAGGTATCATTAATGGTGTTGATGACATTTTGTGAAGTGGCTATCATGGAAGTGTTGTTTGCATCATGGCTTGTTTGATTAGGTTCAGGAGATGTTTCTCTTATGGTATTGATATTAAATCATTTTGGAAATTTATCCCCTTGGTCAAGGAGCATGGCTAGATATCTATCAGGATCATTAAGGACAAGATCTTCCACAAAGGAGGCCACATCAAGATTTTGGGCAGCAGCTTGTATGACTTCTTCAAAGACTTGCCCATTGGCATCTCTACAGATGAATTGTTCAAAAGGATTGTGTGAAGAGGATGGAAATGACATCTCACTGAATGGATTGATAAGATAATTTCCCATGTCATTAGGAAAATTATTCATTTCATTAGGGAAATAATTCATGTCGTTAGATAAATTGGAAAAGTTGGCATCTTGACCAAGAGAACCCATGAGTCTTCTCTTTCTCTGTAATCTAGTTTCAACCATAAAAATGTTTTCTCAACTTTGGAAGTGGAGGATGACCTAAATATGCAACTATTTATGACACTATGTTTTTGGGTTCTTTTGGAATAACGGAAAGCTATTGAAATGATGGTGAATGGTAAATGCAAATGGGACTAAAAGGAGACTAAAGGAATGTAAATGCAAAGGATACTAATGCAAGTGGTATGAGACTAAAATGAGAAGACTAATGGTATGCAAATGAAAAGGATTCTAAGATGTACTCACTATTGGTAAATCTAAGGAGATGTACACTTAACCATACAAAGTTGTGGAAATGCTTCAGGTTTGGGTTATCAATGGACTTGTAAATAGGACTAAGGAGGACAAAGTGAAATTTCCACACTAGACTAATGAGTGGGAAATGATTCACAAAAGGTAATGACTAAAGACAAAGGGTTGATCAAGTCCAATGATAGTCTATTCTTGAATGCAAAGTTTTCACAAAGGATGATAAGGAATCTACAAAAAATGAGTGTCTATAATGCTAGTAAAACCTACCAATGCCAATAAGGAAATGCAATGGAATCCTATGGTAACCTAGGAATGCTACCTATGATGCACGAATGAGGGAAGTTGAGCAACTCAAGATCTGGTTTTGATATAAACAGTAGAGGAAAACGTTTTGGAATCTTGTATGGAAAAAATTGAATCTCAATTTTTGGACAATGAATGATATAGCAAGGCACTGGAAAATGTGTTGCAATAGAGAAGATGCATTGCGGAATAAGAAAATGTGGCTTTTCAACAGGCACATGTAGTTCAATATGGAAATTGTGGCATTTGAATAATAAAATACATCAAATAATAGTCAATTGTGGCATTATAGATGGTGATTGTGGCTTGATAGATCAAATGCGGCTCAGAAAAATTTAATTGTGGTTCCGATCATCAAATGAGTTGCAAGAAGTGATGTGGCAAAATTTTAGGCATATTGCAAGAAATTTGTCTTAGTTTGGCAATGTTGTTTCAAATTTTGAGGTAGATGGTCATTTGTTCATGTTGTCTGAATACCCTTGGCAAACACATGATGTTGTAAGAAAGTGAAAAAAAACCACATAGAAAACATTTACAAATCCCTATGGCTACAAAGACAGTATTCTTTTGGATCCCACATGGCTTTTAATCCAACCTCATATTCTTAGCGGATGAATCCAGAAGCTTGGCCCCGTAGGCACCCCCTTACAATGCACTCACTTCTCAGGGAAACCAAGCTTCCAACCCCCATGAATCTCCCATGGCAGGCTGATCATCTCTAATAAAAACTGCGTAGGTGTGGGTGCCTTGGCAACGACTATTGTTGCACCAAAGAATAGAAAGGTTTTTGGCCTCTATACAAATATTTTAGTTTAGGCACCCATTTGAGTGGCCATACATGGGGCACAAGATTAAGCTCCATTTAGGAGACACTCCAGCCTGAAGAGGTTAATCTCAATAGGGTTTTGGGGATTACTACTTGCTCCGTATGACATATCCTCACTCGTACTCATAGGCTTTCCCTTAGGATTCATATTTATATATTAGTCGGGAGTAGCTCAGCTAAAAATATTTATTGTTGGTTTGAGTCGCTTTAGGGTGAGTACTTTTTCCCACCAAAGCAAGCCCATTTTCTAAGGTAAACAAAAGTGAGCAAGGAAAACTTTAGTGGCGAATCTTCACCAATTGGCGAATTCTAGGAATCGAGCAAATCAAAATTGGTGAATTTACTGTATCCAACAGGGTGTTCAAATCACCCATATTTCATGAACTATCGGTCCAATGCATGTCCATTCGTCAGGGGTTTTTTTTACAAGGCATGTTTAGGAAATAAATTCACCATAACAGACTACGCGTTTCCAATGGACCGATTAATATTTTCACCTGGAATCCCGGGGAGCATGTCATAAAACACCAACATATTTTCCAATACCATTAAAACAACATTATATGAGGACCCATTTCGCCAATTAAAATTTACAAATAGTTGCTTGTGAAGACCCATTTTCCAATTAAAATTTATAAATAGTTTCTTATGAGGACCTATTTCGCCAATAATATTTAAAAATAATTACATTCGAGGACACATTTCACCTTGAAAATTACAAGGTATCATTGTATAAGCACGAGGGATTCACAAAAATTTTAACATACCATTTGAAAATCCCACAGAATTCGCCAAATATGGAACGATATAAATACAATTGAAACTATTATTTGTTCTTACACATTTTGTTCAGTTATGAGGTTCTACTTCTCGATTCAGAAGTCAGCGAAACCAAAAAACGTAGACTCAAAGGTGAGTGATCATTTCTTCATACTGTTATTAGTTATTAGTTATTAATTATAATAATAAGATTTCTTTATTTTTTTTCCATTCTTGCTTCAGTCTTAAACATGATTTTGAGTAGGGAATGGGATCTATATTCTTTGTTGGTCTGTCCGTAAACAAGAAGACATTTTTTTCCAGATTTTATTCGAAGTGAGATATCAATATGTCGAGCAGCAAGGGTAAGACTCCTGAGGGTAATGAAGAGACTGGGAGGCCATCAAAACTCCCAAAATGTGGAGGTACCATACAATCTTACTTTGGAATTGGAAAATCTTCTAATCCACCAGATCAAGGTGGAGCTACATCATCAACTCTTCCACCAAATATTATTGAAGATGGCATTGACAATACCTCACCGCCATAGGAAGGTCAAGGTGAGATTGTCATTAAGTTAAATCAAAATGTATCAAATGAGGATGGAAATACCATAGAATATGTTCCAAGGGATACCCTGGTTAGCTAGAATGAGATAATTGACTTGGATGAGGATGATGTTGGTAGCAAGAAAAGAAAAAAGAAAATCAAAATTAGGGTGTGAGTGGGAAATGACAAGGAATTTTCAAATTGGTTGGTTGTTGAAGTACCCATTCCTTGAATCAGTGGGGGTATCAAACGAAAATGATATTGAAAGGGAAACAAAGGTCAAATGTAAGATTTGTAGTTGGAAATGTGGAAGAGACAAGACGATGCAGGTAAAGCTTGACACTATAGAAAAGCATATCGGTAAAGTTTACGAAAAACAAATCATAGACGGAAAGGAACAATCAGTTGTACAATGGAAATCAAAGGAAGAATGTCTTCATGTTAAGTATGTCACAGATTATGGAGAGCATAACCATAGAATGTCAAAGATTAAAAAATGTGAAGGTACACTTGAGGCTCATTTTGGAAAAGCCATGGCAGCAACAAATCTATCAAAGACTATTCAAATGAGTGTTGTTTTTCATATTTTGTCTAGGGGGCATCCTATGACAGACTACCCATAATATTTTGTTTTATTATCTTATTTGATTGTTCCCCACTTTCCCTTCTCACATTGGTCAGTAAATGCTAGATGGGAATGGGCGAACTGTCTTGTTGCAGAGGAAAAGCAAGATTTAAAGGAGAAAGTAAAAGAGTCAAATTTCATTGCATTATCTTTAGATAAAGTTACTATGGTAGACAATGCTTCTTGGGTTTGTATGTATTTTTATACTATAGAACAACATGTTCACCAAGCTCATCTTCTTTGTGTTCATAAAATGAAGGATAGTTTAACATCACAAAATCTATTTGAACTAGTCAATAAATCTTTGAATGAAATTGCAAGTATGGATGAGTTGACAATTGCCAAAAAGTTGGTGTGTGTAGGAGTTGATGGATCTGCAATGATGCAAGGTCAAAGGAGCGGTCTTTGCACAAAGTTACAAACTACTTGTGCACCATACATGCTTAGCATTCACTGCATGGCCCACAAAATGAATTTAGCATTCAAAATTGTAAGCAAGTTTCCTACAATATCAAAAGTTGAAAATCTAGTTCACGAGATCCATGCATACTTCTATCGAAGTCCCAAACATTTCCTTGAATTTCAACATTTTGTTGAGAGAATAACACCTAGAAACAAGCTTCTCAAGGATGATGATACTAGATGGATCTCCCTGCATGGACCAGTGCAACGAGTTCTTTCATAATATCAATTCTTGATTGGAGTGATGTATGAGCATCACAGCATAGTAGACAAAGCTCCTAACCTCTTACATAGGTTAAGTGATATAGAGACACTCTTGACTTTAGCTAGTCTTCTATGTATGTTGGATGAGATTAACAATCTTGTAAAGAAAGCCCAAGATAGAACTATGTATATTTATGAATATGCCAATCTACATAGAAATGCATGCTTGGCCCTCAATCATCTATATCTACATCTAACACAAGAAGGCACAAATTATTTGATGTGGTGGAAAATTACTGATTTAAATAATCTTGATAATTATTTATAGTTTAATGCAAGCGGGCACTTCTGTATCTGTGTACTTGGATATGAGATACCAATGTACCATTATAAGATAGTCGAGCACTCTAGAAGATAATTACCTATTAACGACAAATATTTTAACGACATTGTTAAATCTGTTAGTGATAATTTGAAGCAAATTGCAAAATATATTTCCTCAAAGATTCATTAAAGATTCTCTCAACATGAAATACTTGAAGCCACGAGTATTGTGTATCCTCAATTTTGGGTAAATTGAGATAACCCAAAATATTTTCATGATCAAGTAAAAATCTTGATCGAACAATTTTTGAAAGAGGTAACATACAATGAGTAGACAATAGAAGGAATTTTAAATGAAAATAAGCTTAGAAAGCAATGTGGGAGTTTTGCAATAGCTATGAGGGACCAATATAAATCCATGGGCAAGGATAAGGCCTTTGAACTAGGATCAATAAAAAAAGGATTGGAAAAGCTTAGGTCAGAGTGAAATATTGTGTGGTTCGATGTCAGAATATTTCAAACTTGTTGATTTATGTCAAACAATGATATTGAGGTCGGTGGAGGATGAGAGAGTTTTTAGTACATTGGGGTTTTTGAAATCAAAGTCAAGAAACAAACTGGACAAGAATTTGGAAAATTGCTTGAGGATGAAAGGAACTACATATAATGTCAAAAAAATTCCTTTTGAAAGGGCACTCACAATTTGGAGGTCCACATGTGAAAGAAGAGGGATCGGGTTGTGCAAAACAGGCTCTCCAATTCTAAGTGCCATCGGTACTGGTGGTAGTGGCAGTGGCAGTGGCAGTGGGCCTGGGATAGATGAAAATGATATTGAAATTGACATAAATCACACAATGAATGTTGAATTTAAGACACAGGCCGAAGAAAGTGAAGAGAAGACTCAAAATCAAGATGACTCTTTTACTTTATCTCAAGATGAGCGTCGTTTTGAGGACCCTAACTCCATTTGGGAAATGGAAGAGAATTAGCAGGTTTTAGGTATTTTTACTACACTTCATGAATCAGTTTCCATTGTTCCAAATTCTAAACTGCAGTTGATGATATTTTATATTGTATTCAATGAACATTGAAATTGTGAATCATTACACTTCATGATATCTTATTTTATATTGCACTTAAGCACTACATGAATCATATTCCAAACTGTAGTTGATGATTTTTATATTGTATTCAAATAAATTGTGAATCATTGCACTTCAAGATATTTTATTTTATATTGCACTCCATGATATTTTATATTATATTGCACTTCATGAATCATATGCCAAAGTCAAACTATAGTTGATGATATTTTATAAATTATATAGTATTCTATCATCCATGAAATTGTGATATTAAAATTTAATCTTAAAAGGAAATTTATTTTTTCTTTACAAAGAAACTAGCCTCCACCGAGTCCACCCCACTTATCTTCTACATATCAATAATCACAAAAATAAACAACACTTTGATTTTATGATTCATAAATTATGAACAATGCAAATTGTAGAAATTTGTGTGACAAGATCCATATTATAGCCTACATTGCATCCATAAACAAATTTGAAATTCCGTAGTGACGTATACCTTCCCCTATTCCTAACAAAATTCAATACCATCGGCCTAGCAATGCTTCATCGGTAGAAACCCCATCACAGTCCCGCTGATGGCCCGATAACAATAGCTCACAACCTAGTATCGTTGTAACAATACTCTATCAGGTTGACTCCTAAGGTGCTCTCCCAATATACTGATAGAGTCAAGTTGTCAACAAAAGTAACCATGAATTATAACCATGGGCATGAATTATCAAATTTTATCAATAATCACAAAAATATACCACACTTTGATTTTATGAACAATGCAAATTGTAGAAATTTGTGTGACAAGATCCATATTATAGCCTACATTCACATTGCATCCATAAACAAATTTTAAATTCCATAGTGACGTAGTCCTTCCCCCATTCCTAACAAAATTCAATACCATCGGCCTAACAATGCTTCATCGGTAGAACCCCCATCACAATCTCATTGATGGCCCAATGAAAATAGCTCACAACCTAGTATTGATGTACCAATACTCTATTGAGCTGACTCCTAAGGTGCTCTCTCGATGTACCGATAGAGTCAAGTTGTCAACAAAATTAACCATGAATTATAACCATGGGCATGAATTATCAAATGCATAAAGTATATTGGGGGAACTATGGTGCATCGAGGAGGAAACATTATCTGGCATCCCACCGATAGAACGAAGGATAGGTGTCCATCGGTGGAGAGGGTGGCTATCGGTGAAAGAATGATGTGACATCCCAAGGCATTGTCGACTTTGAAATATCTGAAATAAATGTTCTTCTTTGATGACAAGACTAAAAGATGGTCCATGGATGGTGCATTTATGAACCAGAATTGAAGTGAACTATATCACAAGTTGATCGCATAATTGTTACAAAATCCTAGAAGATTTCGCTTAGGGAAGAAGCAAAAAGGAAAAAACTTGGAGTTCTGATGCAACAAAGATCGGTGGACTATGTAGGTGACTCAGCTAGACTCACATAAGTACTTCAGACCCAGCTGAGAAGCTATTTTCATCAAAATATTAAGATTTAAATAATGGAAGAGAGTACAGACAAACCCAAAGCTAAAAATAGAAAACTGAGAAGACTAAAACTTTGGATCAACTAGACACTAAAAATCCTAAGAGACTCCTAAATGAAGACCTGATAGATCAATACCCTAGGTCAGGGCTGAGAACCAAGAGGAGTTCTCAAATGAATCCTTTCATGGATCGACTATGGGACAAGCATAAGGGATTAGGGGATATTTGGACACCGCAATGAGGGTATGACCTCTTCATGTACCATTACAAAAAACAATTTAGGTTTCAACCAGTCTGCAATCCATGGAGGTTGAGCCTGGGAAGACTTGTGGTGCCCAATATTTTTGTGAATGTAGAGCTAATTAAATATCTTGCTATCAGATATGACCCCAAGAAAATAACTATTCAGTCATATGGTAGGGGTGACATGCGTGTTATTTCTAGGGATCTCATTTCTAATGTTTTCAGTTAGAGTGTTCACTGAATTTATCATTCACAGTCAAATATCTCTTGACAGAGTATCACCACATGGATACCAGCTATAAGAGATGGAAATTACCTTTGCATAGGCCCAAGGATGAAGGAGGCCAACTCAAGAGGTTCTCTAGCAGTGAAAACCCTCCTTTCCATGAAAATTTGTTCGAACAGTATTTCCGATACACCTATTATTCAGCTGGTCGGGTTTTGGGAATAGAGTTTTCACCTCTCATGTCGATTGCCCCAATGGTCTTAGTTGTAGACATACAGAGCAAGGATGCTAGGCCATTTGATTATGCTAGCTACTTGGCCAACACCCTACATCGAGGGCTTGAAAAGATTAAAAATAATAGTGATAATATTAATTTTGAACACTATTCTTTGCTTATGCATTTTCTTTTGTACGAGGGACAAGTGAGAGGGGTCTGGAGTGAAGAATTAAGGATAAAAGATATAGATGAAAATGGAGATTTTAAACCTGTACAAATGTGAACTTCATTGTGGGGCAACTGATTTGGTGGGTCTCATTACCTTTATTTTGAGGATTTTTTTGCCAAACCATTGATGAAGTTGTTGGGATGTCCGTGCAAGTATAACCTATCCCCAGAAGTAAAAAAATTTCTAAGACCAAAGGAAAATGACCAAAGAAATAAAGTGAATCATAACTGGGGAGACTGGTATGCTTTCCCTGATTGTATAGTGATAAGGTTTTATGGGTTTGAAGGGGCTCCACACTTGATGCCACGAGTAGTTCCTAACCAAATTGCTTATTTAGAAATTGTGAGGCAATTTGAAAAATCTGATTCCAAACACCTCAAAGGACATAGCAAACAATCAATTATGCCCAGCAGCTTATGTTCTGGAGACTTTACAATGGTTGCCAATGAAGGATATGGAGAAATTGATGGTGAATTAGCACAGTACAACCTACCTTTAGGTGATGTAAGGAAAAAATTTGATGCAGAAGGGTTTATTCACAAGGATAGATTATCACAGGGGCTATCAAGGTATGAACATTTGTTCTCAATCAAAGATTTCATAAGAAACCATGATGAGGCTTCCACCAAGGAAAGAATTGTTGCCTATAACAATATTATTCTTGCAGAGGAATGGAAGAGAAAAAATGTCCCATCTTATTCAAAGGCATTTGGTGAGATATATGATCCTTTAACAAGAATTGAGAAACTCATCGCTCATGTCAATGAGCTGGTAAAGGATGGTCCCCCAGTTGTTTTGATGCACCTCATGCAACCTATTCAAGAGTACAAGCTAAAGACATAGAGCCCTTGGATTACATACCTTCACAGCCTACTCCTGAGGTATGTTTTTTCTATAGATACTAATATAAGCGAAGAAGAGAAGAAGAGAAGGGTGATGAAGAGGGTGAGCAGGTCAAACAAATCAGTGCTCCTATGATTGCATAGTACGAGCCCCCTCAAGAGAATAATATTGTAAGATTTGAGGCATCAAATGAACTATCTGATGATGTGACGGTCAAGGTTGGACAACAGTTTATTTATGATCATGATTTTGTTAAATCTTCTTAATTTAAATGATTCATTTATGAATATAAAGGCAAAAAAATGAGACAACAGATACAGGATATCACTCATGAACAGGAGGCAACCGCTTTGGAGGAATTGAAAAGGGAGGTAGAAAAGGAAATGGAGTCCATCACTCCTAAAAGAGGAAGGGAATTGCTTCAAGAAGATGGAGTGTTTCTCCTACCAAGGTGGGATATTAGCTCTTCAATTGTATTTGATAGCTTTAGAAAAAGAGGGGATAAGACAATGAACTTAACAAAAGAAGCAAGTGACAAAATGTATTCAGGATCTGGGTACAACCCAAACGAAGCCACCTTGCTTATTTGGCCACTATATCCCCATGATAAGAGACCTGCTATAATTATTAATCCAAACCAAGTGTTTGGTCATCTCTTGGTTCAATGAGTAGTGGATACCAACCCTATGGAGATAGCAGAATTGAACATAAATATGGCATTTACCAAAGCACAGATCAAAAAACTAATTAAGGAAAATGAAAAACTGAAGAAGGAGATAGAAAATTAGAGAGAAAGAACATATTCCTCCTCCACATCATATTTGTACTACCCACGGCTTGAAAAAGATAAGAGAGTGCTTGATGCATTGGCTGATGTAGCCTATTGGAAGAATTGCCATCTGAAATCCCAAGGGAAATGCAAAGAATTGGAGAAAGAAGTGAAAACCATCAAATATAACATTGCATCTGAAATGATAAAAGAAAGATTTAACAAAATGATGAAGTGTGCTAATGAATAATGGAAAGTATTCAAACAGACACGCATTGCATTAGTGGAGAATGAATGATTTTAGCCTAGAATGATGGAGGAAAAAAAGGAGCTCATAGATAAGAATTTCATGAAAGGACAAATATTGCCGACATATAACAAGCTGGTAGAATCACATAATAGATATCATAATAGGCTTAGGGAATATTTTGACCACTTTGATTCAGTTCCACTCCCAACACTTCATAATGGCATTGGAAATCCATGAGAATATGATGATTGGAAGGAAGAGCTTGTTGGGCTACTAACTGTTGTGTTGCAAGAAATAAATGACGATGATATGGTTTTACAAAACACTCATAAGAAACTCAAAAAAATAATGTCTATGGAATATGATATGAAAGAGGTGATCTCTAATGTGGACACCTATGTTGAATAGGAGTACATCCATCACCTCTGTGCAGTCAATCTGTTTATTAGCCAAACTGTATATGTGTTAGAATCATATTCAATGGGACAACCATCATATTCAAAGTAAGAATGTCAGTCGATAGCGTGATGAGCACCCTATCATGGAGTAGAAGCCTTGAACATATCTTAGGTGGTCACAGGCTTCTGCTTGGAGATTAACGGATCAATGCATTCACCTACGACATTTTTTTATTTATAATTTGAGTTATGTTTAGTTGTCAAACGTCATGACTTTTTGTAAGGGGTTTGTAGCTTGTTGCCTCTCATATATAAGAGAGATCAAGACCCAAAAATGAGATCAATGGACCATCACATCATTTTTAATTAGACTTTAGAGTAGAAAATAGTAAGAAGATAGATAATAGATTGCACCAACTCGGTCATCCATCTCATATCATAAAATATTTTTATAATGTATATCATTTGAACTTTGAAGATCAATACAATGGAGAAGGTTACACATAATTACTGATTTTCTTTCGAGTGTTCAACTATTGTGGATTCATATGCTTATATGTTATTAACTTATTTGGTTGTCTCTAAAGTGGTTGTTTATGATATTCAAATTGAGTGTGTGGAAGTACATTTAATTTTTCAGTATCTTGAATTTGAATTCTTCAGGAATAGGGGTTGTGACCATGGGTTTTTAGATTTATTTATGGACATGATCATTGATCAAGTAGTAATGTGGGCCACAAAATGGATCTTGTCACACAAATCTCTGTACTTTTTGCTAATCATAAAATCAAATGTAGTGTATTTTTGCAATATGTGGGATGTGGGTGAGGTGTAAGTTGGTGGATACTGATCAGGATTTTTAGTCCCAACATAACAGAAGCTAACAATTCAACATCCATAATGTAGAAGCTCTACCAAGAAGTAAATATAATGAGCTAACAGTTCAACATCCATAACTTGGAAGCTCTACCAAAAAGTAAATATAATGAGCTAATAGTTCATCACCTTATAGTTCAAATGATAAAATAAATAATATAGATAATTGAACATCATCACATTACTGAAGTCTGAATTTGAGCTTTTTAATTTATTTTCACATGAAGGAGTACATATTGGCATTGGCAATGCAAAATCTTGCCAATGCCCAAAGACAAGTTTGCACAGAGCTGAGTTGGAACTTGGAAACTCATATTATCAAAGATTGAAAATTAAAAATCAAGTCACTGTATCACCTTTTCTAGCAACTTCCACTCTTTAGGTGGTGGAATTTCCATTTGTTCTAACTGATGTTGTTTGACTTGAAGTTTTGTTAACATTTCATGATTGTAATTGGAAGTGGAACCTGTCTTGAATTCTTTAGTCAATTTTGCATTCAAGGTTATTAGTGTTCTGATGGAATCCAAATAGTTCACATCTAGGTTCTAAGGAAACTAGTCCAAATCAATCTTCCTTGCACCTTCCATCTTTTTTTTGAAACCATCATTTCCAATGAGTCGATCATTTGTGTCAAAAGCCTCTGGAAAACCAAGCTCTGTGAAGTTCCTTACCTTTTCATCCACCACTTTCATCTATTCTTGAACACTTTTCAATGATAGATGACAACTTCATTGAGGTTTCAATCCGATTAGTAATCCCTTTTGATTTCAAATCATTGATCTGGCTTTGTAGGCTATTTGTAGAACTTGATTTGCAGATTTCTCTAATTCCAGCACGTTTTTGTTGTCCACTAAATATTTGTTGGGCTTCTTATAAAGTTGTTTGATAGCATCAATCGATTGAAACATGTCACACAAATGATCAAACCTCTACAATATTTCATCCCAGATCTTTTGTTTCATATGCCTCACTGTATCTCTACAAAATGCAGATAACTTATTTTGAGAAGACTTAATTTCTTCTTTTGCTTTCGTTAGCTCTGTCTGCAATCTTTCATTTGTTTTTCTTTGTTTCTCCAATTTTTGTTCCCACTGTGCATTTCCATTTGCAATGCTTAGCCTTAATTTTTCTGAACTGGATTTTTCCTCATCATATTTCTTGTTGCTCTCATCTAGCCTTCGCTTCAGTTCATTCACTTCTCTCTCATTTGGTTTATCCTCTTTGCTTGTTGATGTAGAGGACAATTTTATTATTCTTTTTTCTAATTCATTGCTCTTGCTATATGTTGCTTTCCTCTTTTCTTTCTCACTTGCTAGGTCTTCCTTTAACTTTTCTATTTGGGTCTGCAACCTTTTCTTCTCTCTATCTTGCTTTAGCAATGATTTTTACACCAATTCATTGTTCTTCTTTGATACTCATAATTTTTTAGGCCATAAAAATCCAATTGAAAATTGGTTACCTGGTGTTCAGATCGATCCATCTAATTTGTTGGTTTGTTTTGAACTATGGGAACAACAATTGTGTACTCCATGATTTATTTATTTGTGTCAAATGTGGGTAATACCATGGTTGTTGCAGGCTTTGAAGTTACAACACACGCACTCTCCATCAGTTGCTTCTTTTCTTTTTTATTCAAGTCTGGTTTCTTTTTAAACTCTTCAATGAAATCATAACCTGGGGAGGTAGGAACAATGGAATGCTTGAATGACAAAGGAATAGGAGTACTTGCAGTTGCTAATGATGTCGTAGCCACAATAACTAGAATTGGGGGAGTGCCTAGAAATAACTCCTTTGTGGTGGATCCACTGATAGTGTGACTTGGACCTATCAAAATCCTTTGCATCTTTTGATTGCCTTGATCACCTAGTGTTTTTTTGGTATCTTGTATTATTTTCCTCTTGTGTGTAATTTGTTGTTGTAGCACATGTTGACCACTAATAGTACTACTACCTATACCATCACCACCAATGGCACTCCCAGTTGCATTAATCTATCCACCAAGGGCATCTCCTAGTTTTGATTGTATCTAACCATGAGGATGAGGATTAGAAGCTCTAACAAATTGATTTTCACTTGTATGCCCTTGGTCTACTTTTTTACCTCCAAGGCCAGATTTATCAACTGGTTTTCTATGCTCAACATCTATTACCATCCAAAGGCCTTGTCTTTTGGACCCCAAAGGACCACCTTCATAACCAATTTTTTCAAGTATGGTTGCTCCTGATGTATATGCTAAAGCATATGCTTCTTTTGCGGCCTCACTTAAACCAGGTTTGTAATTGGCATGGCTTTGTTCTACTTTTTCACTATCATCATTAGATTCATCATCACTTTCTTTGTTTCCATGTTCATCAGGATGCTCTATATTCCACAATTTTCTAAACTCTTTATCTTCTTTGTTAGCTCCATACTTTGCAAGAGCTCTTGGATGACCTAGGTCCTTCCTCATAGACCAAAAGACAGTAATTTTTTATCATGACCAATTTTTATCTGTAACTTCCTTCTCTAGAGAACCTAGAATTTTTACTCTACTAGATGTTTTATCACTTTTTTCATATAAATTGTTGTATGTCCTGATTGTCTTTCGGTGCAATGCCACAATTTTTGCTGACAATTGTTCAAAAGAAATACAATTCTCAGCAGCACTTTTCTCCATTGCTATTTTGACCTCATCCCAAGAATCCTTGTTTCTCAAGTTTTCAAGCAAGGTTTTACTTTGATGTTGAATTCTACTTGCAGCATTCCTATTGGCCAGAATCATTGATTTAATGATGTCACATGGATCATACTACCAGTGATAGATAGCATCAAAGTCAAAAAAAATCAAAATATTATGTGCCACACTAAATTCTTTTCTCTCGAATGTGAACCCTCCACATGAAAAAGGTAAAGAAGGAAATAAGGTCTTCTTTTGCTAACTGAGAAAGTGTAGTTCATCGACACTTTGCACCTGCCTTACATATTCCAATGCAAAAACCCTTTTTGTCACATGTATTGGAAGTTTGTATGAATGTACTCTCGATCCATAAAATCTTAGCACAGTATATTCTTCCATTAAGTACCAATCAGCCAATTGTATTTCTTTTCCTAGTTGCATGCAATTTCTACATGACATAGGCAATCTAGGCATTGGAGTATTTTCAATTACTTGATGAAATGGAGCCAAAAAGTAGCCTACAAAATGACTGTAGTTCCTTCGAGAATCATGCATCATTATCTCAGTGGTCCATTCATATACTGGAGCCATTTTATTTTCCTTTTCATTACTATAGGGTTGAATCTGAAGCTTGTTGGTCTAAAACTTTCCTCTAAATTTGAATAGAAAAAGATAGCACAAGTAGGTTGTGAACCTAAATGTCTTGGTGGAACCTTTTTTAATCATTAAAAAAATTTTATGCATGGATTCTATAATGTGTTGAATATAATTATATTTGACATGTTCAATGCCATAATGGATATTAAATACCATTTCGAGGAGGCTTGTACCCACTTCAAAATTGCTATCCAGACTGAGGCAAAATGCTAGCATGGAAATAGTATCATGAACCCATAGTTTAAAAATATCCAAATTATAGGGAGGCTTATGATCACCTTTCAATTCGTTTCTATCCTGAACTATTTTATTTAAGAAATTATTTTTTTGCCTTTTCTTCCACTGCTTCATAATCACTAGCAAGCTTTTCTAGGTCAATGTGGTCATTTCCAAATTCTTCAGTTGTAAACCCCAACACTTTTCCAAGTTCTTCTGCATTCATGGATAACAATTCTACTTGGCTATCTTTATTAACAATTTATTTTTTCTTATCATCATAATTTTTGGCACAGACTATGATAAATTTTGGGCAAGGGAAAATTCATGTAACATCATGTGCCCTAATCCAGTTACCCATGGTGCACTGGTACTATTAACTTGCATTTTCTTTGCAGCCTTATTTTGAGATGAAAATCTAAGTTCTGAGGTACGCCTACCATAGATTTCGGGATCATAAATATCATGGTACCCATCAGTGAAACCTAGGGTTTTAAGCAATTTTGCATATTGTATTTTTTTATCGGACATTGCTCTAGTGGTGCTAGTGGTAGACATGCTTATACAATGTGAAGTTGTGAAATTTGAATTCCCTAATAGTATTAGTCCTCCTTAATTTTTCTTAATTCTTAAGTCTCTAAACCCAAAATCAAAGTTTGACAAAATAAGATTTTAAGAAATGCCAAACGATGAAACGTAGTCATAGGAATTTTTCACTTACCCAGATTGTGATTCCCAACTCTTGAAGAGATTAATGCTGACAGTCGTGGAAACTAGAATGGATTTTTTGGAAGTGGAACTATGGAATCCAAAATAGGGAGGTGCACTGCAATGAGCAATCTGAAGATTGAAGACTGAAATTTCCCCGTGTGTTGACCCTCACTTAGCAGTATAAAGTGCTTTTTTTCTTGAAACTGGAACATTAAAGTGAATCAAACGTCTTAAGTCTACATGTTGCAAATTCTAAATCATTGATCTTTCTAAATCTAATGGTTATAGGGTGATTCCAGAGGTTTAATTTTTCAAGCCTATCGCTCTATGCATTTCATTTCGGAATGCAACTACAACCATACATCAAATGTTCATCCAGCGGTTGAAACTTGAGTAATTTATGATATTAACTTAAAAAACTAAACATGACACATGTTTTTTAAAGTTTTTTTAAACTTTTGTGCACTAGGATTGGTATCAAGGCCAAGGGGCTAGTAACTTAACGTTGCAAAGGTGAAAGGACTTAAAAAAATATCCCTGTGTGCTAACCCTCTCACTTAAAAGTTAAAAAAAAATCACTTGACAGTTGACACTTAGCAATACAAAGTGCTTTAAATGCTTTTTTTTTTTAAATTAGAACATTAAAGTTGCAAATTTTTAACCATTGAACTTTCTAAATCTAACGGTTATAGGGTGATTCTAGAGGTTTAAGTTCGCAAGCCTATCGCTCTATGGATTTCATTCTGAAATACAAATACAACCATACATCAAATGGTCATCTAATGGTTGAAACTTGACAAATTTATGATATTAACTTTAAAAAATAAACATGACACATTGACACATGTGTTTTAAAGTTGTATAATGATAATCATTATTCATGTACAATTAAAATCTTTAATTTGATTGACATTTGGATACATGCAAACTATAACTCAAGCTGACAAGATGTCAAAATCACCAATGCTACTCAAACGATATGAAATCATTACAAATCCTATTTCATTAAAGCTATGAGTTGTCCAAGAAATTGCTTCGGATGTTTATATCACATATGGCATTAATCGCCACCACTACCAGCACTAGCAGTACGAAAACTAAACTTTCTTCAAAAAGATTGAGAATTTCATTTAAATGAAATGTACAACATCGAAGCATTGAAAAGACAAAATGAGTGATGAGCGATGAGCCTTGATCTCGCCACATGGCCACATCTAATGGTTCTAGTTTTATTCCAGAGGTTTCAATTTACAAGTCTAGTGCTTCAGAGATTTACTTCTGGAATGCAACTACAGTCATCCATCAAAAATTCATCGAACAGTCATAGATTATATTAATTTTCACTAACATCTAACGGTTATAAGGTGATTCTAGAGGTTTAAATTCGCAAGCCTATCGCTCTATGCATTTCATTCTGGAATGCAAATACAACCATACATCAAATGATCATCCAACGGTTGAAACTTTACTAATTTATTATATTAACTTAAAAAAATAAACATGACACATTGACACATGTGTTTTAAAGTTGTTTTAAACTTTTGTGTGCTAGGATTAGTATCAAGGCCAAGGGGCTGGTAACTTAACATTGCAAAGGACTTAAAAAAATATCCCCATGTGCTGACCCTCTCATTTAAAAGTTAAAAAAAATCACTTGACAGTTGACACTTAGCAGTACAAAGTGCTTTAAATGCTTTTTTTTTAAATTGGAACATTAAAGTTGAAAAATTTTAACCGTTGATCTTTCTAAATCTAATGGTTATAGGGTGATTCTGGAGGTTTAAGTTCACAATCCTATCACTCTATTCATTTCAAATCTCATACTCATAGTCCTTCCCCCATTCCTAATAAAATTCAATACCATTGGCCTAACAATGCTTCATCGGCGGAACCCCCATCACAGCCTCATCGATGGCCCAAAGAAAATAGCTCACAACCTAGTATCGGTGTAACAATGTACTATCAGGTTGACTCATAAGGTGCTCTCCCCGATATACCAATAGAGTCAATAAAATTAAGCACATCATTGTAACACATAAACATCGATGGAATGAATGATTGCATCCTCTCAATGGCCCGATATAACCATGAATTTAGATGCTTAGCTTTTGGATTCAACTGTGTACTTTTGACACAAAAATACACACAGTTCAATCCAAAATCTAAGCATCTAACTATAAGGACTATGGAAAAATTATACCAACTAACCATGAATTATCAAGTGCATATTGCATAAAGTATATTACTTAATTTCTTAAAGGAAAAAAATTGATTTGAATATATTAATATAAATAGACATTGAAGTTCTGAACTTGGAAAATAACTCTTTACTGTAAGTGTAAATGAATAACAAAGAATAGCACAACACAACCATTTATTTTATTGCAACTAAATTTCAATGTCACATTATTACATGTCTTTTTAAAAATGAGTAGTTGTAGAGCAGGCAAGCTCTCGTTTTGTATAAATAACATATGTCAATGTGTCACTTTACATAGACACAATTTAATAATTTATTCCAAGTTGTTGCTCGTTACAATGGATGACAAATTGATTCCAATTTCCAAGCTTCTACTAGTGACAACTTAATACAAATGTAACTCTAAAAATGAATGCATGATTCCAAGCTTATGCTCATGACAACGTAATACAAATGTGGCATTGAAAATTAAGTTTAAACGCAAGGGATTTTCCCAATTCCAACCATGCTGGGGGAAAGGGGGTTCTAATCATTCTGGGGAAATGGGAGTTGTGAAGATACAAAATGTACTTATCCCCTTTGAGAACCAAAGTCATGCAGAAGATGTAATACAAATGTGTCTCTAAAAATAAATGCATGGAACTTGCTAGGCCAACCATGCTAGGGAAAAGGGAGCTATGAGGATACAAGAGGAGTAGCAAATATTCTCCCATCTTTTGCACATAGCTTCCATGCATTGGTATAGCACTTAGCTCCATCAGAGCTCCTCATCCTGGTCTGAGAATTCAGGTTAACCAAATCAACTTCTTTCCAATTCCACCCATTCTAAACTTGAAGGAAAAAAAAAATTACTGATTACTCTATAACTACATAACTGTAGGCAGGAGAATTTACAGTATCCCCCATAATACCACATCATCTTCTTCTTGAATCCTTATTAACCCTAGAAAATGAAAACCCTTGTGACACTATCCACTATTCACTATCCCTATTTATGGGCCACCAAACAACAGTGCCACTACCAGCCTGGGTATAATGATAATCGCGATTCGTGTACAATTAAAATCTTTAATTTGATTGACGTCTGGCTACATGCAAACTATAACTCAAGCTGACAAGCTATCAAAATCACCAATGCTAATCAAATGATCTGAAACTGTTACAAATCTTGTTTCATTAAAGCTATGAGTTGTCCAAGAAATTGCTTCAGATGTTCATATCACATATGGTATTAATCACTGCCACTGCCAGCACTAGCAGTACGACAACCAAACTCTCTTCAAAAAGATTGAGAATTTCAATTAAATAAAATGTACAACATTGAGGCATTGAAAAGACAGAATGAGTGATGAATGATGAGCCTTGATCTCGCCACATGGCCGCATCTAATAGTTCTAGTGTTATTCTGGAGGTTTCAATTTGCAAGTCTAGTGCTTCAGATATTTACTTCCAGAATGCAACTACAGTCGTCCATCAAAAATTCATCGAACGGTCATAGATTATATTAATTTGCACTGACATTTGGCTTCATAAATAATAAATATGTTGACAGTTGTTCGCATTCCAGACTCTTTATGAAGGAATTTGAATGTACAGAAAATATGTCCCAGAATTTGATATTTTCGTCAACCACACTAGTTTTTATTGGCATATATGTTTATTTCACCACTGAAATTTTTTATTAGTTTGAGATTATGTTTATTTCACCAATTAAAATATTTTTTTTGCTTTGAAAAAAGGTTTTATTCGCCAACATTTTTTTTTCTATTTTGAAAACAGGGTTAATTCGCCAACAAAAAAAAAAATGGTTTGAAAAAAGGTTTTAATCGCCAATGAAAAATATTTTATTCATTTAAAAATGCATTTCACCATGATTTTCCAAAGACTTCTAGCGATTGTAAAAGATTCACCAATTGGGATTTATTTTTTCTCGAAAAACAAAAAAAAATGCCAATAAAATTAATATTTTTATCGAGAATAATACAAGATTCGCCAGGATTTTACACCTTAGTCGAGGGGGGGTTTTCTTAAATTTTTCCCTGAAAGCGAGTAAACATATCCATATTTTGATCAATATTTGTTGAAAAACAAAGAGGTATCACACACAATATGTTCCACTCACACTCGCATGGTTGTTCCTTTTAAACCCAAATTGAAAATATGAAAGTGTGATAGAGTAACTAGCTCGTTAGTGTTTTTGATTCTCCATATCACACAAGGTGCAAGAGAATTGTATATACACTACTGAGGTTATTACTAAACCACAATACACATCAGACACACATTCATTTTAATCATTTGTAGTGTTATCAAACAAGGGTTCATTTTAACCGTTTGTAGTGTGAGATAGCAAAAAGTTCATTTTAAACCCATGAAATTGTGTGATTATTCTTTTTAAACTGATGAAAATGTGTGATTGTTTATTTTACCCATGAGTGAAATGCATTATTGTTGGATTAAATTTTAATAAAATAAATAATGAGTTAGAATCCAGCTTGACACATGTTGTCACCCACAAATTAGTAGCTCAAAAATCCCTATCTAAGAATAGAAGAAAAGGATAGAAATTTGAAAAGAAACAAATTAGAAGCACCTTTTTACCATCGATTGCATCGCATCAGAGCGAATGCATCATTTTGGATTGCATATGTGGCTCGTTCTGTCAAATGTGGCTCGGTTTATGTTGAATGCGGCTTAGTGTTTTTCGGATGTGGCTCGAGTTGGTAGTTGCATCGCTAGAAATGGCAAGTGCGTCACAACAGAGCGGTTGCGTCACTTGCATTGGAAGATGCAGCTCGACAAAGTGTTTACGTCGCAAGAAGCAACAAATGCATCGTTTCGTACACCTGTACCTGCAAAAAAAAACAAAAGGTTGTATGAAACCTGCAAAAAACATGTTTTTGAAAAGAAAAGGGTCGGGTTCACCAATGCAACTATGGATTTTTCCTGCAAGATAATGTTAGCAACTCACATCAAAATACATAAATCCACAATAAAAAAATAAATGCAAAGGAATAAATAAAGAAGTGAATGAAACTATCTCACCCAAGTCCTTCATCCTCCATGGCTGACTTCCATTGCACCTTCTAGTTTGCTGAAATATGTGAGGTTGCCCTCAGATTTTTATGGGAAATTTACTATTGACTAATCCTAAGCAAGTTTTGAAGGATTTAAGAATCTAAATGCAAGAGAATTCCTACATGCAATGACTAAATGACAAGATACAATGCTCAATGCGAGAAGTATTTCATGATTGCTAAGAGATTAAGAGATTTCCTAGATTTTCAAGATGTCGAAAATGAGGGAAAATTTGGCATTTTATAGGAAATAAAATTTTGGATGGACGGATGAGATTAAAGATTAAGAATTTCCCTAGAATATTTGGTCAATATTCAAAATAACCTCTTAATTAGGGTTGGAGCAACTTTAGGGTGAAATTCAAATTGAGTGGACAAGATTTAATTTAAGAAATTAAATCAAGGAAAGAGAATAGTTATGATAGTGAGATAAGAATTAGTAAGTAGAAAAAGGATGAGTTAGAAAATCAAGTTATTTTAGAAATAACTTAATTTGTGGAGAGAAATCCTATTTTGGAATTAATATTTTAAATTAATTCCAAAATGATGAATTCATGTGATAGTAAAAAATCATTTATTTAAATTTCTCTCCTCAAGTAAATAAAATAATTATTATTTACCATCACATGAATTCACCATTTTGGAATTAATTTAAGATATTAATTTTAAAATAGCATTTCTCTCCACAAATTAAGTTATTTCTAAAATAACTTGATTTTCTAATTCATCCTTTTCCTACATACTAATTCTTATCTCACTGTCACAACTATTCTCTTTCCTTGATTTAATTCCTTAAATTAAATCTTGTCCACTCAATTTGAATTTCACCCTAAAGTTTCCCTTAACCCTAATTAAGAGGTTGTTATTTTGAATCTTGACCACACATTCTAGGGCACTTCTTAATCTTTAATCTCATCCATCCATCCAAAATTGCATTTCCTATAAAATGCCAATTTTGTCCTCATTTTCGACAGATTGAAAATCTAGGAAATCTCTTAATCTCTTAGAAATCATGAAATACTTCTCACATTGAGCATTGTATCTTGTCATTTAGTCATTGCGTGTAGGAATTCTCTTTCATTTAAATTCTTAAATTCTTCAAAACTTGCTTAGGACTAGTCAATAGTAGATTTCTCATCAAAATCTGAGGGAAACCTCACATATTTCAGCAAACTAGAAGGTGCAATGGAAGTCAGCCATGGAGGATGAAGGACTTGGGTGAGATAGTTTCATTCACTTCTTTATTTATTCCTTTTCTTTTTATTATTTATTATGGATTTATGTATTTGCATGTGAGTTGCTAACATTATCTTGCAGGAAAAATCCATAGTTACAAAATGAATGATTAGATTAGTAACCAATACATGTAATGGTGATCTTCATAGAGATATACAATAAGTGCATTGATTGTTTTATGATAGTAAGCTTCCTTGCATACAGTGATATTATGCTATATCAATAAACAATGACTTTGAAGAATAAGGAACAATCAATGCAAAATGCAATTCATAAGATGGTGACCTCAGATCATGTAAATAGTAAATGTTGAATAAGGAGCAGTTACTTATGAAGAATGACTTAATTAACACATGTCATATGGATGCAAAGGATCATGAAAATGATAGGCTTCAAGAGTCAACACTGACAAAATGACTTTTTATTAGAGGAAATCATTAAAGATACAATGACTCATTCTTACTAGTCAGTAATAAGCAATATAAAGACAATGCTACATAAAGTAAGTGCTAGTAATCAAGTGTGTTCAAAATTATGATCCAATCAACAAAGCCCATAACAAAGGAGTAAGATCATTATCATTAATGATAATAGCAGCATAGTGCTCATGCAAATGTTTTTGAAGACTAGAAAGGCAAGGAAAATAAACAATATACCCGTGGCCATTGAAATAATTGGGCCATTGCATTTTTGTGAATAGAAGTGAAATCCATAGAAAATCATAAGAGTATGTTGATATGAGGCTGTGGCCAAGAAGAAGAGAACAAAAAAGAATGTGAAACCTTTCTTTTCAGTGCTAGGGTTTTGAGCAAGGAAAATGAAACTGAGAGCGACCGTGAAATTTACAGAGGAGGGTTTGTAAATGAGAAGGTGTGGTTCATGAATGAATTAAAAACAAAGTGTCCAGAGTGTTTATTTATGCCCATATTGTGAAATGGTATTAATGATTTTGCAAACCATCATAAAATACATATGTTGCGACCCTTAAAGCCAAATTTAAAGAGAATAGAAAGCTTGTATTCATTTATGTTGTTAGAAAATATTACCAGTGACTGCCTGGAGGAGAAACTGCAAAATATGAAAACAAATGTATGTGAATCCACCATCAAAATCCACAGAGAAGCTTGTTGCAAAATTCATTGAAACCCTTCACTAGCAGGCTACTTCTTCTTGAAGCTTCGAAGAGTTAAGTAAATAATTTACCTTTACTCTTTGTTTCTTAGGGCTTCATAACCCTAATATGCCGATGAGCAAAAGGTATTTTTTACCTTTTGTTTTAAAAAAGTAATGAACAAATAATACTCGTGGGCATAAAACCTTAAGTCTTATGCACTATGATAAAATTCCTTGTTCATGCTATTTAAGTCTTTGTGACTTGTTTGTGGTTTGACCATGAATGGTCAAATTAGGGCCTTCTTATTTTGCATTTATTTTTCACATGTAAAACATCTTTGCTAAGTAATGATATTATAAATTACGTAGTTAAAGTGTTGTTTTTAATGCAAAGACAATATGCCTTGTAATCCCTTGATCGGCTCTTATTGAGTCTTGATGACTTTTAAGAAAATTTAGGAGTGGTTGAGAGCACTTTGAGAGCATATAGGGGGTGTCATTTTATGTTGGCAAACATATGCCAAAGATATAGGGATTAGTTTTAACTTAGTTATCACCTTGTTGAGTGTATCTAGGAAGTGGTTTTGCATGCCTTTATGCTTGACTTGGTCAAGCATGACTTCTTCCATGTTTGTGAGCTCTTTTGGAGAGGTTTTGGTTCCTATTTTATTGGGTTTATGGTTGCATCCCACCCAAGATGCTTCTAGAGAATTTTTTGGTGGAAGTGTTTTGAAGCTTGGTTACTTAGTCACTTTTGTAACTCTTTTTGGAGTTAGTTCTTGTTGATGCAAATTTTATACTTAGTGACCTTGGAGTCCTATGAACAGTTTTTAGAACATTTTGTAACTCATTTCTAGATATGAAATACAAATAGCACCTTGGATATTACAGACTCAATTTTTTCCTTCTTATTCTTGCAGTATTGTGTAATACTAAGTGATTGATCAAGTTATTAGTGAGGTACTTTAATCTCCTTATAGTTTTGTCTCACATTTTCATGTCATTTTTGCAAAAGTATTTCCATGCAAGTTGCAGGTTATGTTTAAAGTTGCATTATATCTTTTAGATTGTGAAAGTATTTTCCTTTTAGAAGATAGTGCATTCAAAATTTCCTATGAAATATTTTTGCATGAACCTACAAAAATAAGTTGTGCAATATGAATTCAGTCATTAGTGTTCAAGTGTATGAAAGTTTGAACTTTCATAGTCCTAGTTAGTTTGGTGTATCACCCAATAATTTCATTTTCAGAATTTCCTTTTCAAAGCATTCCTTCTCCCTTTTCCTTTCAAAATTAGTAAGGTGATATAACCAGCTAGGAAGCCGGCCTATCTGGAGGTTCATTCTCATTTTTGGGTGGCCCACATCCTGAGAATGCTCCCATGTTTCTCTAGCTAACTGAGTTTCACAACTCAGTTCAGGTGCAAGTTTAAGAGATAACAGGAATCTATCAATGATAAAGGGTGTCCTACCGATCAGATATCTATCTATGCACATATAAGGCATCTTTGTATCATCCTCGGGCCACCGCTCATAATCAAGATATGGTCTCTCTATCACATAATATAAGTCATCAAGCACTCTCCTCTAGTACTCCAATTTTCCCAGCTTATGTTGGACAACTGGACTTGTGTAACCATGAACATAGGGTCTCCCAACTGGTCTCGTGATAGCTATATGCTCCCACACCCATATTTGTAATAATGTCACTCCAGTTGATAAACTGGATGCCCTGAGGTACACAACCTAGTGATGAACATGGTATAAATGGGCAAGCATACAGGATCCTCATGCATATCGAATCTAATGTAGGATCAAGCTCTCTAGTGTCTGACCCCATCTAGCTGACAGTCCCTTCGACCTACGATCGGGACATCAGATTTCTCCAATGAATCCAGCAAGCACGGATGGCAATGTGGCATAGGTATCAACCATATCCCACCACGGGATCTCATAACTACAAATTTGGTCATCCTCGAAGACTCTCCTCAAGGCATCAGTCCCTCCCTGCTCAGTGACATCATACACAACCAAATCTCCAACCACAAGAATCCTCAAAATTTGGTAGACGTCCTCTGGTGTGACTATCATCTCATCGGTGGGTAAGTGGAATGTGTTGTGGTTGTTGTGCCACCTCTCTGCCAGAGTTATCAATAGTCCCTGATTAATCCTAATTTAGGGCATATCTAGTAAGGAAGTCAACCCGCACCATCCAATTACATTTAGATCTTCTTGATCTAAATATGGCATCAAATCCCAGGTCCTCGGGAAATGCTCCCATGACATCAACTTCAACAAAGGCTTCTATCATCATAACATATTAAATCGGCAATCAATCAATCAAACATCAGTCAACCTATCAATCTAATCATCTCTAATAAGACTTTGATCAAATCTCATGAGCATTTATCATTGATCCTCACCTATCATGAGGTCAATCATCATCATCCTATTATTGAATCTCACCTATCATGAGATCAATCATCATCTAATCTATCAACATCATAAAACAACACCTAATTGAAGCTTGACATGATCAAAAATCATCAAAATCAAGGATTTTAGTCAAAAAAATCATCAATCTGGCCTAGATGCGCTAAAATAGGGTCTCAAAGCGCTAAAAACCTGGATGCGCTAGAAGATTTCATCGATGCACTAGAATAGGGTCTTTATGCACCAAATCTATGTATGCGCCATTGAAATTCATCAATGCGCTAAACCCCTCTATCAATGTACTAAATGCTTCTATGCACTAAAGAATTTATCCATTGCACTAAAACTTGACATCGTTGCGCCAAAAGACCCTATGCGCTAGGGAAAAAAACCTATGCACTACTTCATGCGCCCTATGTGTTAAAAGTCCTTATGCACTACAAAAATAACCCTATGCGCTAAAACTCTGAATGCATTATTACAGTCTATGGATGTGCCACTTCAGGGACCTAATGCGCTAAAACATAAAAGAAGTTTTCAAACGTGAAAAAATGCAGGAAATTCAAAATGCACAAATCACGAGGATGTTTTTTGAGGTACATACTGGAGGTCCATACATTGTTGAGTGGTTGTGATGTCGTACACGCTTGAATCGATGTGTTTGAATGGGGATCACCATCTTGCTCAAATTGCTCAAAATCACTCACTCTCTCAAATTTTCAAACTTGCAAATGCACAAATGAATTCCTTTTCACTCCTTTTTACCTTTTAAAGGGTAATTAAGTGGGTAATTAAGTGGCATTATTTTATTTTATTTTTCAAAGGGGCTTAATTCATCAACTAATCAACTGGGGCAGATTTCACTATCATTTTTGGGAGATAAATCATTCTTGCATCATAAAATTTTGAAATCAACATCAAATCATCAAAAATTTCCAAAATCCAAAAAATTCAAAAATTCACCGATTTATCTCCCAAGGGGGTATATATCTGTCATCGCTTAAAACCAATGTCTGGGGCATTGAAAAAAAAAAAATCAGCACATCAGCAATTTTTTCTTTGAAGCAATGCATAAACACATCACTTCAAAGAACGGAATAATGTATACACCTAAAATCGGTCAAGATAATCGATTAATTAAATACAAGCTATTTGATTAATAAAACCCTCTTAATTTCTCTACTTATAAATAAATTGAAAATTATATTTATATAGTTCACTTTCTTAAATCCTTTCTAAAATAATTTTCTTCAAGATTTGATTAAATAAACAAATCTAACTAATTTTTTTTATTTGATTAATTATGTTTCATTAAAATTCAATTTTTAAATTCAATTTTGTCACATTTCTACATAATTTTCTAACTTCCACCTCATCTACCACCTCAGCATGTGTCTCATGAATTTAAATATTTCTAATTTGAAAAATGGGAATTTCCATCAACAAACTCCTAACAAGATTGGAGACACACGGCACGGCTTCTTCCTCCATTTGATGCTCTTCAGTACTTGGAAAAGTGCTCTTTTAAAGGTGACAACCTTCATGATTCTCTCTAACTTCTTCTTCCTCTATTGTTGATCTCTCTGGATCATAATCTTGACATTGAATCCTGCCACATCACAATATGCCTTGGAAATCCTATAAATATAGCATCATGATTCATCTTTTCATAACACATCTTTGAGTAAACTTACTCTACAGAAATCATTTGAGAGAATTTAGAGAATTAGAGTAGTAGATTATTTAGCATTTTAGCATAGTATTTGCATAGCAATTTAGAATCATGGCTTATTTGTTAGTTGTATTTCCTTTATTACAGTAGTTTTCATACATCACTTGCATCATAATCTTTAGTTTCATATCCATAATCACATCACTATTATCATCTACATAATATCATGCAGCTTATCAAATCATGTAGGAACTAGGATTCTTGCATTTTACAGCATCTGTTCTCTAGGTCGCCATTCTACAAGTCATAGTGCAAAGCAAAATCTGAGATCCATTATGATTCAAAGAATCCTTAGAGATAGGAAACAACGGAATGGCTTTAGGAATTTATTGTGTTTTGAATTCGATAAATTATGTGATTCAATTCTCTAATGTAATATGTCTCATTGGTTGTGTGTTGATTATTCACTTTACACATATTCACACGACATAATTATTACAATGAATTCTTGTGTAGACATAATATCAATGCTAATTAACACAA
The DNA here is from genome assembly GCA_007115665.2 of Sequoiadendron giganteum. Lineage (NCBI taxonomy): Eukaryota > Viridiplantae > Streptophyta > Pinopsida > Cupressales > Cupressaceae > Sequoiadendron > Sequoiadendron giganteum. The sequence continues at coordinate 424,750,728 of CM021108.1, forward strand.
GAATGTGTACCTTTATTTGGTCCAAGTATTACATAATGGTATTATTAGAAGCACCAAATAAATAATCAATGAGGGTTTATTAGAAATCAACCAAGAATCATCAAAATTCAAAGGATTCCCCCCCCCCAACTTAACTTCATACTGCAATGGCATGATATCATTAAGATAATCCAAAGAATGAATAAAGATAGTGACATATTTAAGAATACCTTGAACTTTGTTTATGAACAATCAACCAAAGATTTCCAAAATTCAATGGGTTTCCCCCCAACTTAATTTCACATTGTAAAATCATGAGGGTACTAGGATAATCCATAGAATTAATAATGCCTTGATCCTTATTTAATGAATGATCATCTATTTGTAGCATGTTTTGTATGGTCATTAATTCATTCAAACCCTTCTAGTTCTTATTAATCATAAAATCAATTATTGGACCTAGATCAATAAGAGTGTGAGGAATACACAGTTTTACCATAGGCCTCCAAAGATCTAGATGAGTATAAAAATATTTATAAATAGATCTTTTAGGATGTCATTAGGTATCTCACACAACTCTTGAATCGTAGAGCATATAGTGTACCATTTCTTATTGCATGATTAATTTCAACACACATATTTATCATTTCAATGATAAAATTAGAATCATATTGACTTGTTGCCTTATGTGTGTGAATTAATTCTAAAATTTGTGATTCATTAAGTAGATAAGAAGAACTAAGTTGATTATCTTTTAGTGGATCATTTTTTCTTCAAATTCAATTAAACAAAAATCACATCCTTTAGTTGTGTGAATAGATTGCAATTGTGATTTACCAATTTCATGCATATTAATGAAATGTAAAGGGATCAATGAAACCTCATTATTATATGAAGTTTCAACCACCTTATTAGATAATAGTAATTTATTAGGAATAACAATTTCCCTTGGTGGATATGTTGGGGTGGATGGTGGGTGGTATAATGGTAATGGTAAAAGTTGTGTGGTATATAGATTAGAAGGTGAAGATGGTAATATATAAGACAGATATGGTGGAGATGGTACTATATGGGATGGGTATGGTTGTTGTGAGCATTCATTATGCCATTCTTGGTAGTATGGTGATTGTTTCCATTCTCCACACATACTAGATAGGGAAGCATTTTATGAAGAAATATATTGCCTTCTTGATTCAATAGAATTATAAGACATTTTAAAATCATTTAGCATACCATGATCTACCTAATTTGATGTGTTTAAATTGCCTTGAAAATGAAACATTTTTATTATTTTTATGTTGTTTTTTCAAACTTACTTCCTTCCTATCAATTAACTCAAAACAACTAGTGTGAATATATAAATGGTTTTAATTTCTAAAATCTACCTACAAATTCTAGCAATGCACTATATGATTTAAACAACACAAATTAGGACTAATCACTTGGAAAGGTTGGCAGTTGTGTGAGTTTTCATCCTAATGAATTGGTCCTAACTTAACTCATTGGGTTTTTCGACCTTTAACACCTCTCCTCTGCAATGGCGCCAAAATGATAGGCCAAAACTAGGGTAAAGAATAAACTAGGTTTAGCTTGGTCTAAGTGTCAATTCGGGGATCGTAAGCTTGTGAGAGGTGTTGTGGAAATATACCTAAGGGAGGAAAGCAGCAAGTTGATTGGGGATGAAATGAAAAACAATCAAATCTAAATGCTTTGAAAGAATAACAGAAAAGAACACTCTTAAATTGTACTCCTAAAGAAAACCCTTTTGAAACCATCAAATGCTTTTAATTAACTCAAATAAAATCCTTTAATGTATATAAGGTTTGGCTATGTCCAATTCAGCTCTGATTAAACATTACTAGTTTTGTTTAAGATTAAAATACTCTTGAATTTGCAACATTTTGCATTAACAGAATTTTGGTAACAGGAGCTTTGTGCAAGCAATAAGAACTCTGTGCAGGCGACAGGAACTGCAATCTTCCAAAACTGTACAAATTTCTACAACTACAGTCTTATGAAATAAATAATTTAAAACCAAATTGAAAACATTTAATCAAAAAATTACTCGCACATTTTAATAAATAAAATAAACCACAATATTAAAATAAAATACATAATATAAAAATTAACATCACCACCATTTCAAGAAAGTGGGCCCTCCTCTCCTTCCACGAGGTGACAAAAATAATTTGTTGTAAACTCCTTAAGACTTCAAACCAGCTGTTGTATTATTTCTTTTTTGAAAAATATTGCATCTCCCTTCTCATGCCAGTTCTTATGCATTATATAAGAAATGAGGCATTTACTAAATGGCATAATTCTTCCCTATAATCTCTCCATAAAATTAGATCTCAAATGAGAGAATCATGAAATAAGATATTCTTAACATGGCACATTTGTTTGGTAACAAAATAACCAATATATCAAATTGGTTTTAACATAATAATAATATGGACATTTATTTTTTGTCTCATGTCCATAATAATAGGGAGCATAAAAGTTGTTTATGGCCAGCAAATACTATGTTTAGTTTATGGCCATTACAATATAATTTGTTATAACAAAAGATTAAAATATATATATCTTATCACATATAGTGAAAAGTGTTTATTTATTTTTCAACATAATGGTAGCAAATATTAGTAAATACAATCTAATATTTATTATTCACATATTTTATCTAAAAACTAAATTAAATATTACTTATATATATTTAATCATATGCGGCATAAAGGTGGTAAAATGATATAACATGGTGTAGAAATGGAATATAAAAATGGTTATAAAGGCATATGAAAAAGACTAATATATGGCATAAAATGGAATGTGAATGGCTCTCATCACTGGACTCTAAGCCCCTATCCAAACCAGTTTTGGTTGCAAGGATTTAAACCCATGACGAATGATATATTCTAACTCTCAGTCGATGATTTAATAAAACAAATTTTATAATTTTAAACCTTCATTTTAAACCAAACAAAAATCGTACCATAGTGACAGGGTTGATGTCATGGCAATTTGACAAAATTGTACCCTACCTATGTAGTCTAATGACTATAGAATAATATACCACTAGAATTTTCCAATTATACCTTGCCAACTATAGACCGATGCAACAATACAACCTATCGTACAATACAGCCAAGTATGAATCCGTTCGGTTGTATGGAATTAGCACTGAGCCAAAAAAAATTGATTCCCCTAAGAGAAAATGTCAAAATTTGACAAATTGATAGTTAATCCTTAGATTCTCAGGCCTTCTGAACACAATGGCAAGGTCAATTTTGGCCCAAAGTGCTCCAAAAAATCAACTACCCCCAAGATCTAGCAACTGAAACCCTTGTAGATCAATCAAAACACGATGAAAATTGATGAAACAAAAGGAAAACCTGACTTTCTTTGATGCCTTAGATTCAGTCATGAGGTCTTGAAATCTCCACTCACACCCAACAAAATTTTCATGTCAATATTGTTCCATCAAAACTAGGAATAATTTTGTAGCACTGAAGCTCTAATACCATGTAGGAGTTTATGGTGAAATCCTCAACACCCAAGGATCGCCTATAAGAAAATAATAACTTCAACAAGAGAGAAATAGTAGAAACATCATGCTATAATTATGGATGCAATATTTCCATATTGAATATTTGATGTACAGATAATGTCTTGCTTATAAAGGCAAGTTGTGAGATAGGATTAGACAAGGCCATGATATGTGTCTTAATCTTGTACAATAAGATAACTATTTCAACAAATATTAAATGACTTAGGAAACAAGCATTAAATTCCAAAAGATAAGATAATATATAGTGACAACTAGCACTAACTATAAATATTCCCTCCTAGGACCTAAGTTGAATTAACATGTAAATAGGATCTAGATAGGTAAAACACCTATTTACACCAATAGCATGGGATTTTTCAAATCTTGGGAAATTAACCATTCATCTTCAAGTCAAAGAGGAATTGTTTATGAAATGTTTTCTCACATTGCTAATTTCAATGTGGGAATTTTTCAATTTTGGTATGATGAGATATGCACATATTTTTTCTTTCAACCCATATGAGGAAAAACTGTCTTTCAAAAAGGTGAACAAGTTTCAAAGGGTGCACATGAATATTGTGGACAGTAACCTTCATAGACTTCTTCGGAAAGAGATGTGTCATTTGATAGGAGAAGGACCCAAACTTTATAAGTATCACAAAATGGCTCATCACATTGGTATAGAAAAATGAATCTTCAAAGTTTGGCCTTGCCTAAGAATTCAATATGCAATTTGGTCAGAGAGATACAATGGAGTTTGGAAAAATGGTTCATGAGAAATGTTTGAAATTTTGATTTTTTCATAATGAATCAATCAGTTAGAATTGATGATTTGAGTTATTATATCTTGAAACAAATAATTTTGGGAGGGAGGACTTGTATGTCTCATTTTCTAATCCATTCTTATATTTTTGGAAACCCCAACTTTCTTGGAGAGTGACAGATTTCTCAAAAAAAAATTCTAATAGAAGTAGTAATTTCTTGGAACCAAGATGAGTACAATGGTACTTTTTGTGTGTAGATATGAAATTTTAGGAGCACTCCACACTTCTTGAAAATGCTCATCTTGGGAGATCACCAAATTTAATATATAAATCGATATCATATGCATTAAGGTATTGGTGGTGTTGTGAGAATTCATATTTTGGGCTATTTTATTATTTTTTTGTAATTTTGGTGGTTGTACAAAAAATAATTAAATTATTAAATGGTTCAATATTAAAGTTTTTGAAAAAGTAAAACTAAATGACAACTTTTATTTAATTATTTAAAAAATTGTTTTAACTACATGGATAAAGTATCGATCTAGGCTCAAGGTGGCAAAAAAAATTCATAAGGGCACTTTATATTATTTTATTAAGAAAATGTTTTTTTTCAAAAAAAGAAATGAAAAAGCGAAAAAGTGCATTTTTAAAAAGGCAACAAAAAATGTTTTTTTTTCCTAAAATAGCTCTAAAAAGGCTATAAAAGAAAGTTGGGTCTTGATATGAATGGTTACTAAGCTATTTTTCATGTTCATATGCCCTGAGCAAAAACGAGAGCTCTTCATATTCCTTAAGGACAAAAAACCCTCTTGGAATACTAGTTTCAAGGATGAAAACCCTCCTAGCTATATATGGTGATTTCACCCTAAAATCATATTTGTGTTGCAAGTGAATATTTTTCTAGTTGGTGTTGAAGTTGGAGATTTTCATGTGTTTTAACATGGGTTAGTTGCTATTTTTTCTTGGTAATATTTACTTGATTTTTTGGATGATTTGATAGTAAGATTTTGGTGTGTTTTGGATACATTTCCAAATGTTCTTTTTTACATAAAAGGAATTGTGTTTTCAAATTTTGTTCAATGGTTAAGCTTGGTTTCTTTCATAGTGGGCTGTTGTTTCAAAATCTAAAGGTGATTATAGAGTGTTTGTATGTATCAATTTTGATTTTATAGTGTGGTAATAGTACAGAGTTGTATCAGCATTATATTAGCCTCTTGATTCAACTTTCAATGTATACTTCAACTAGGTCGATGAACACACATTTTGGGTATGATATTCCATCCTCATTTTAAGTCTTTTAGACTAATTTATGTTACTACAAAAAACTGATTTTATATTAAGAATATTGTATCATACTTGTTCCAATGGTATATCAATCATTTATTTTATTTTGCAATGCATATATGCTTGTCTTGTAAACCTTGGATGGTAGTACCATCAAACGTATATATTTGTATTCATTTTATCATGTAAAACTAGATAGTTTATTATCATTTCATACGCATTTTATTTTGTAAAATTGGATGGTTTACCACTAGTTAATATGAATTTATCATTGAAGATCTTGGTTGGATTACCACTAGACTTCTCTACATTTCAAACTTATTTTGGCATTGATAAGATCTTCATGTAATCAGTCATTTTATCTTGATTGGATTCATTTGTAATCTACTAGTGGCTATGTATTCTCAATGCATACATGTCCACCAAAGAGATTATTCAGGTCAACTTTACCACTACATGCTCTTGTCGACTTTTTTCCTTTACATTTTAGCAATACATCCACCTAGATAGATTGTGTGTTATACAAAACACCATATGCTCTCACCTTACCCACACTAGGAACTTGGTGATCAAAAAGTGTAGAAACTTGTATTTGCATTTATATTTAAAAAAATGGTGTGGGTTTGTTACATGAATGTAGTTAATCTTACATTTCAAAAGGAATATAGTAAATTACATTAAACCTTATTCAGATTTACTTGTTTATCAATTTCAAGTGTCATATCTAGTAGGTCATATGTGAACACCATCTCATCCAATATGGATGTGTCCTATTTTTGGCCATGTGTGTCCTGAGCATCTACAGACCCATAATCACAAATAGAATTATATTTTCAACAAAGTTGAGGTGAATGTCGATACCTAGGAGCCTCACCTGTGTCAACATGTTTTAAAGGCCTAGTGTGTTGTAACAAGTTCTATGCAAGGGAGCTGATGGACTCTAGATTCTCCACCTCAACACTCTCCCTCACAATAGAAGCGATCATGACATGCTCAATCAACAACACACACAAATCAAATTTCAGTCTTTTCTTTTCTTTTACTTGTTGGTAGGATAATTTGGTGGCATAATATTTCCATTTTTCATCCCTCTTGTTTGACCACATGTTAACTTGACCACTATAGAATCTATGTGAAAGATGATAGATTCCAATGAAGTGGCAAGGGTAGACCAATGGGAACTACTTCCACTTAGATTTATCAACTTTTTAATAAATATTTGAAGTTGTTTTTTATTGTTTTCAATTTGACCTAGGAGGTTTGATTACATCTCAATAGGATTTCAAGGAATTATTGGAGGATCTTGTCGAGGTTTTTCTTCACCAAGTTTTTCATGAATTGGTGAATTAGGATTTTCATGAATCAATGAGGTATTTTGAATTCCTAGAAATTAAACAACACTGACACAAAATAATTCCTAAATTTTTATTTAATTCAATTTTACACTAAAACACTAATAAAACCTTCCTCCCTGACCTCACGAATTCCATGGCATCATTTTGATGGAAACTTGATCAATTCCCACAACACGTGAATATTTTTTTTTCTCATGGTCTCTTGTTGCATAAGTGAGAGGATGAGTTCAAATGAGCTCAACCTCTATGAAGTTTTTATTTTTATGAGAAATAATGTGATCATGTTATAATGTGCTTGTGTTATGTCCTAGATGGACCAAAAAGTGGTTGTGTCCACTTTTTAGTCCCCCATCTTTCTGCACACTCCCATTCTAGCGAGGAAATTTTCTTTAGCATTGGTGGTTCCCTTTCGTATTCAAATGTGTATTTTCTAATCTAGACCAAGTGTGTCGCATTCCCACCAAAGTACCATTCATTTACCCACGGGTCTTATTTCCTAGGGCACTACAATTTTAAAAAAGTTACAAATTAAAAACTAAAAAAAAAAATTGGGAGTCTAGTATCGAAGTTCATAGTTGGTTTATTTTTACAATTTATAAAATGTGGAATATTTTGGGAGTCCAAATTACAATCAAACTTCAAAGTTTAGTTTTAATTTACAAAAAACTTGCAAACTACAAAAACTTTTGGGAGTGTGGACTTTAACTAGGGTTTTGGAAAATCATTTAGAAACTCTCAAAATGGACTTTGAAAACCAAGAAAATAGATCTAAAACTATTGAGTTACATTCAAGCATCGAATTTTAAACACATTTAACATGCAAATTCTTTGAAAACTTAAAATCACTTCAAAAAATTTAAACTTGCAATGAAATCCTACATAAAATGGGGGGGAAATAAATATAAATCAATCTAAGACACAAACAAACCAAGTTGGAAACATGTGTAAAGGGGAATCATCAAAAAACAAACATATTTAAGATCAAAATGGTAGAAAAATCATCCAAAAGGGCCCAAAGAGTCAATAAAATAAAGTGTTAGGCAAAAAATAGAAAAGCATACAAAATATTGTAGTTAGAGAAGATTTAGAATTTTTAGGAAGAGCAAAGAATTAAACACTTTTGTGTTTCTCTCTTTTTACCCATACAACCATTGAAAACATAATTATACAATGAAGAACAAATTGATATAAAATTTAAAATACAAGGATGAGAAAGGTCTAAAAAGGTAAATAGGGTCCCCAAGTTTGACGATAAAATAGGGGCATGTGTGTGGATGCCACAACAAATGTCCCCCATAACACAAACAAATCTCCAATACAATATAAAAATTTAAACTCAAAGAAGATGAATTTGAAATCATTCCTAAACTAGAAAAATGTATTTTTCACTCATACTTGGATAAAAAAATTGATAGTAATTTTCCAAACGATTCAAATATAAGAGAATTTTCGTGGCACAAGTAATTTTCCATGCTTAATCATACTTTAAATAGAGTAAATGGTCCTTATATGATACCAAAATTAGTTCTATCTTAGTGTTTGAATGATTCTTTTCTTTCTTTAATCTACAAGACTCAACTAAGATGACTTCGAGTATCAAGTTTGTATAACTTTAATATTTATTAGGTATTGGTCATCTTTAGATATGAAAGTGTTTATCATTAGACATGCTTTATTGATTTCTTTGGAATATCTTCGCTACCAATTAAGCATTAATATCCCTAATGAAGGTAGCTTCGATCTCATTCTAGGCATAACTATACTTCTAGACAATTGTGTATAGCCCCAATAGAGCTACTTGACTCACCCAAAATGAATGAGGTGCTTGTTTTTTTTATTTTCTTTCTTTTATTTTTCTCTTTTTTCCCTCCTTACCCTGCAAACATTGTTTTTCTCTAGGTTCGACTATGGTAATCAATTTTCTTATCATTAATTTTAATTGATTCCTTAATCAATGTCACCTTGCCAAAGACTTCAAGTATGTTTAACCGTGGAGTGTGATAGATGAAAGGTATGATAAGTACCTTATGGAAAATATTGCACCTTTTATGGTATGGATATAGCTCTATGTATACCAAACTAGGAAAAATAAGGGAAAAGAATTAATGCATTAGGAATTAGCTTATTATAAATACAATAAAAAAATTGGCCAAAATTCAAGCTAGTAAAAAGATTTAGACCCATTTGCACATCAGGATTACTTTTAAGCTTTAAATGATAAATTATTAAAAACACAAACTACAAAAGCTAAGAAGAAAAAATCAACACAATAAATCCAACAACACCAAACACAAACTAAAACAAAAAAAATAAAAATTAAATTGAAAATGATACAAAAAAAAACACACCTGTCAAGCCTAAAAATGTTTTTTTAGAAATTACCCATTCATAGGGAGTAGAACAACCTCACCATCAAGATTCTAAAGCCTTAAGTTTTTTTCTCCCAATATCTCAAAAATTAAATAAGGACCCAATCACAACATTTTAAAAATTCTATGTTCTCCCTTTTTCTTGCGGTCCTTGTCCCAAAGAAGAACAAGGTCTAAAATCCTAAAAGCTTTCACTCTAGCTTTCTTATCAAAATAGCATTTCACAACCTCCTAGTATTTATTAAAATTTTGCAAGGAAAAATCACATTTCTTCTCCAACTACAAGTGGTTAGATAAATGAGCTCCTACAACTTTGTCCTCTTCAAAATACGCATTTATAAAGTGTAACATAAGAATTTTTAGGTTCATAGAAAAAATAAGGACTTTTTCATAGACTAAATGGTACGGTGAGGTTTTCAAGGTAGCTTTGGTTCTAACTCTATCTATCCAAAATACATATTTTTATTATATGGAACAATCTCTAAGATTTTTATTTATCATTCCTTTCAATAACATCTAAGAGGTTTTTATTTATGGATTTATATCATCATTACCTTATGGATAATAATAAAATAGCAAGCCAATAGTACCCAATGTTGGCCTTGACATTCCACCAAAAGATCGACCTGTCAATGCCCGATACAAGCATCAGTTAAGATCCACGGGAGGTGATTAAAACATGTCATGAACCCAAAGGGAGATGTTGGTGGTTAGTCCAACAATCCCCCCCTCAGCATCACTCGAGGGGTTCAAACCCGTGACCGGCTCCAATACCAATTTTTGGCCTTGTCGTTGCACCAAAAGATCGACCTGTCAATGCCCAATACAAGTGTCAGTTAAGATCCATGGGAGGTGGTTAAACCATGTCGTGAACCCGAAGGGAGATTTTGGTGGTTATTCCAACACCCAAATCTTTAAAAAATCATGATGTAGTATCTCTAGGTCCATGGCTTGTCCCAAAGTTCCCATGAAATTATTCTAGGACCTTAGTTTCATCTTTCTTATCCAAACACCATAGGTAGATTCCCTCATAATTCATCCCATGCAGAATGCCTTCCTTTATCATAAATTTTATACTTTTTACTCTTAAATATCTTCTTTGAGTGGATTTCATTTCATTTGGATAGATTTGATGCAATAGTTATGAAACAATGTCCTCATATCGAGCATTTGAAACTATATTTTATGTTTTGTATTGTTGGAAAACAAAATGAGGATCAATTTCTAAAATATTTTTACTCAACCCTTGGCCCAAACTATTTTTACATGCTATATTTTATTTTCAAGTTCCTATAGAAGTATAGCCCATTTTTTCATCCTTTCTCCCGATTCATTTTAAATCAGCGTGTCTTTTATAACTAGGTCTAGAATGATGGCACATTCTTTACTCCTTAAGATATGGTAGCTAAACCTTATGACTACTTTGACTTGAGAAAAGGATTTTTTAGAAATCATTGAATATTTAACATCTACTCCATGAAGTGGGAAACTTAGAAAGGCAATGGGTCTTTTGTTAGTCTCATCCTTTTTTGAGTGAGTACAATGGCTATTGAATACTCTAAAGCAAATTAATAAATATAGAATGGCAATTTACAATAAGGGCTTATTAGAACAAACATATCAATAATGGTCCATTTGATTTCATCAAAATATATCCTTGTTCACAAGTCCACTCAATTTTTTCATCTTTCTTTAGCATGGCATTTAGGGGCATGACAATCTCAATAAAAAGTAAAATAATTTTTTGAACAAATTTAATCATCCCAAAGAAATATATAGCTCATTTTTATTATCAAATAGAGGAATTTTCAGTATGGCTTAAATTCTTTCAAAATCAATTGAAATCTCCTTTCCTAGGATCACATGGCAAAGCAATTTTCCTTTAATTACCTCCAAAGAGGCACATCTTTGGGTTCAAAGCTATCCCATGTTAATCTCTCTAAATGAATTTCTTTAAATATTAAATATGATTGTTATGCCTTTGGGAAACACTATTAAATCATCCATGTAGACACATTCACACTTGAAAAATAATCTATTAAAGTACATCTTTAAAAATCTTTCACAAACAATCTAGAGTCAAAGACTCAAACACCTTTCTATTGGATTTCATGTCCCTAAAAGCATCCAAGTATGTAATCCACTCAAGTGATCTATTTGCACTAAAATAACATGTAAAAGCTCTTCTTTCTTCAAATATATTATCATATTTGTTAACATTAGGCTTGTTACCCTCATTGCTATGATTAAAAATAGTCTTAATGACTTTCTTTCCATCTTGAATATCTCTTAATTTTTAAAACATTTTGATTTATTACGACCATTCTTTTCATAATAATTTAAATTTGATTTGATTATTATTGTGAAAGGTCCTAAGTTGATTATGATTAAGTCTACTTTAATTTTTTAACTATTATTTAAAAATAAAAGTATGTTTTCCATCTTTAAGTACCATATATAATGAGTTTTACCTATTTTTGTAGAAATAAAATAAATAAAAATCGAGTTAAACAAAGAAGAAGTTGAAAATACATAGTAATATATTGTTAAAATAGTTTTGGAAGACATTTTTAAGAATAATATAAATCAATTTTAGAGATTAAAATTTAATTTCTACACTCACTCATAAATTATAAAGCAAATTAACATTAATAAAGAAATCATCCACAAATTTTAAATTATTTTACTTTACATCTCCTAATTAATCTTGAATATTTTTTTCAACTTTATTACCATTATCACACTTTTTATAAGTCTCAAATGTTGTAACATAAGAATTAATATGAACATTTGATTACAATTTTAAAATGTTTGATCTAAAACTAAATATAATATAGAATTCCATGTAGGATAATTATTGGAACTAAATTTAACTTCTAAAACTTATATAGTCATCTATATGTGATAGGAAGGAGTGGAATATATTTTAATTGTATTCAACTAAGATTAAAAAATAAATTTAGAAAAAATAAATTGATAAAAGGCACATGGGCCTATATATAATATAAAATATTTTACATATAGATCATATCTAATAAGGAAAAAATGCTAATATTGCTAAGAAATCTACCTTTATGATTATTGCAATTTTAACCAAAATGTAGATAGAAAATTTACAAAATAAAACTTAGTCATAATATGTCAAAACCGAGTAAATGCAGCCCCTGTAGATATCTCCTAAAAAATAGCTTCACTGCTTCCACAAAACCTGGACCAACTTGATAATGCATATATATAACCAAAATTTTCTTTTTGGAATCAAAACACGCTAATCTTTTACACACTCCACCGGAACTGAATTCTCATCTTGGGCTTTAGCATCCTCTTGAAAATGCATACCACAAGCAAAGAAATCATACCCTACTACTGGTTCCCTCTATGTTTGCACCCCTCAAGAAATGTGTGCATGAGCTACAAGACCATGACCCACAACATTTGAATCCTCTGCACCATTTCATTCAGATGCAATCTCCAAACGACCATCAATTGGAGTGTGGAAGGTGCCACTCTTTCCATTGGCCCAGCAAGATAAACATTAAGAGGTGGGTGAGAGGAATTTTATCAAAGAAACAAAATAGCATATTATTTCTCCTTGATGTCCATGTCCATAGACACATAAATCCGTCGACAATTCTTCCTCAGGGCCCTCAACAGCATGCTATCATTTTTGTATTACAGGGCCAATTTGATGGCTTCAAAAATTTCCTCAAAACATTGACGTTGCCTAATAACTCTCTAGGAAATAGACCACCTATATACCCTTCCCCACTAAAAATATTATACCCTTGAACAACAACTAGAATAGCATTGTTTTCAAGATACTATGGTTTCACAAATTTTCTTGCAATTAACTCTAACTCTCCTAGAGATTGCATTATATCCATGATGTTTGACAAAAAATAGAAATCATCTAAGATGGGAAAATTATCCTCCTTTCTCTCGAGCGCATGACCTCCACTCTGAGCACTATTCGCATAGAATCCTCAACCCTAGGGAATTTCACTTTGAAAACCATATTCAAATAGCCATGTGTGAGATACTCCTCAAATGGGTACTCCCATGTCTGCACCTTTATATTAACTCTAAAATTCCAATGGTCTAAAAGCCATCTTGTCACTTAGCAGCACCCAACTTTCATAGCTTTCATCGCTCAGACAAGCGTCACACACAGAAGAGAAGTTAGCAACTAGCAACCAACAATTTTCCACACTTACAAACACCTCCCTTTAAAGCCAATGAAAACACATGACAATATGCTTTCATGATTTAAAAGCATATTTTAAAATCATGAGAAGGAGCGCTCATTAATTCACTGCAGATAAACACTATGCTAACTCACGCAAATCAAGATTGCCAAAAATATTCTTTGATTTTCATTTCATAATATCACAGCTTCATGTACCTACAAAACATAAAACATTAGATAAACTTGATTTGAATGACTCGTGTCCAAATTTGGGTGTCGTTGCCGTAAGAAAATCTCAAACTGTGTCCATAAAATCCCACGATGATTTGAGGACACAAGTAATGCAAGCTCAGCCAAGGTGAAGTAGCTTGTATGGCATAATATATAATCATTGCCATATAATCACTACTAACTGAGTGTACAATACTACTTATTCCATCAAATAAACAACCATGAAATACAATTTTTTTTATCAAAGAATAAAATTGATCTTCCCTCATTATATCTAATAAACTCGTGTGTTGGCTTAGAACTAGAAATCCATCAACTTAATAACGAGGTTAACCTGCTAGGGTATGAAAGATTGCTCTTCTATTAATTTTCCTTGAAGACATGGGAATTTTTTAAGACCCTCATCACCTTCAAACAATTCCAATTCTTATTGATCACAACCCAAATTAGCAAGGACATCTACTAATTTTTTGCCCTCACAATATGTGTGAGAGATTTGAATGTCTTCAAAAGAGGAAAAAGCACCCAAGCCTTCTCAAGGATATATCTTAATTTCCAATTGCAAAATCTCTTCTCCTTGCATGAATCAACAATCAATAAGGAGTCTCCTTCTACATGAAGCTTATTGATGTTAAGAGCCTTTGCCAAAGTTAGCCCAGACAAAAGAGCTTGAGCTTCTGCCATGTTATTAGTGCAACTAGACAAATTGATTGCTTTAGATACAAGTAACGACCCCTTCCAATTCTAAATACAACATTCTCCTCCTGACACACCAAGATTTCAACTAGAATCTCCATCAAAATTGAACTTACAAAAGGATGGATTGGGGGGTAGTCATTTAATCTTATTTCTATTTATTTTTGTAGAATTTGACTGAAAGCAAGATCATAAAAAAGGTAATGTAATATGATTCCAATGATTTAGAATAAAATTATCCTAATTGGTAAACAAAGAGGAAACTGTCTTGAAACTGTGAACATACCTTAAGGCTTAGGAATGTTTTCCTTAAGAGGAAAATTATCAATCTTCTCCTTAATCCTTTGAATTTTTGCAGTGTGACCCCTAAAAATACATTTGTTTCTTTCCAACCAAATTGACCAAATTACCATTGCAGGAGTTACTAGCCAAATGCATTCAAATAGGGATGGTTTATACAAGGTTAGCCAACTGGTGAAAAACTCCCATAATGATTTAGGCAATGGGAAAGAAACATTCAATTCGCCATTATGAAAGCCCGAATTTCTTGTGCCACTGGACAAGAAAAAAAAAGATGATCCACTGCTTCATATTCATCTTTACACAATACACATTTGAAGGCTTCTCCTATACCAAATTTCACCAACCTGACACTAGTCAAAATCTGATTCCTTAGAGCCAACCAATCAAAACTACCATCCTTTGGTAATATCATTGAATTCCAACAAAATAAATAATCTCTATGAGATTGGGACTGGGATATTTGAGAGACAATTTACTTATACCTCTGCTTAACAGTGTACTTACCATTCTTTGAAGGTACCCAAATCAACTTATCTGGATTCTTAGAAAGATAAACAGTTCTTCTATTCAAAGTGCTTGACAAAATGCTTTTTTGATTATCTGAAAGAGAGGTTGATAAAAAATTCTTCCACTTAACCAAACATGTGAGTGCAATGGAGGAAAGAACATAATCCTTTAAGGTTGTCCCCAACAATCTGATAAAATATCCTCTACCAACTACAAGTCTTGATTGGAGTTCAAAGATGGCAAACCATTCCATGAATCCCTCCAAAACAATGCATGTTCACCATTGTTTACTTCCCATGACAGGTATGGAATAAAAACATCTCTACAAGCCAAAATGAATTTCCACATAATTGATCCACCTATAGGATTAGATATTGTAAAGATTCTAGATGGGTTGTCATTATCCAAGTATTTACTCTGCATCAACTTACACCATTTCAACTCTAGTCTAGCATACATCTTCCATGACAACTTAGCCCCTAAAGCCATGTTCCTTGTAGTTAAGTTATGAAATCCCACTCCACCACTAGATTTTTCAGAACACATATTTTCCAAAGATACTGAAGGATTTTTCCTCTTATCATCTAAATTTCCTTTCCACAAAAACTCTTTTATGAGCCTTTCAATTTGAAGTATAACACACTTTGGAGCATGCAAAATAGCTAAAAAGTAGTTTGGAATGGATGCTAGGACAAATTTAAACAACAAAATTCTTCCAAACAGCGTCAACCATCTGGCTTTCCAAGCAATAATTTTGGCTTTTATTCTTTCTATCACTTTGTTCCAAAACAAAGATTTGTTTGAACCCATAAAGAAAGGTATACCCAAATATGAACAAGCAAGTTCTGATTTTTGAAAACCTAGTAATGCTAGCAATTTTTGAGCTATAGCTACTTTTGTATTAAAAATGTATACCTTAGACTTGGCTGCATTAATTTTTTGACCTGATGCAGAAGAGTATTTTTCTAGTAATGATTTGACCTGTGTTGCTTCTATCAATGAAGCTATGCCAAACAATAATGTATCATCTATAAAAATTGAGTATGTTGCTGAAATACTTGTGTTAGTAATTGAAACCCCCTGTCATAAGCCTTGCAAATGAGCCCTTTGAATTGATCTACTTAAGGCTTCTACCATCAGAATGAACAGCAAAGGAGATAAAGGATCCCCTTGCCTAACTCCTTGGGAAGATCCAAAAAAACCACTGGAGATCCATTTAAAATCACCAAAAACTTTTCTCCTGAAAGGAATGAGAGTATCCACTTACACCACTTATTACTAAATTAAAACTTCCTAAGCACCTAAATCAAAAATTCCCAGCACACTCTATCATAAGCTTTCATCATATCCAGCTTAATGATGAAAGACGGAATGCTACAATTTTTAATAGTATGCAACACTTCATGAGCTACTATAGTACCTTCTGATGTCTCCCTTCTCGGAGAAAAACCACCTTGTTCTTGTGACACTATTTTGGATATGAGTGGATGGATTCTTAGATAAATGGCTTTAGTAAAAAAATTATAAATTGTATTACATAGAGAAATTGGCCTAAACTCCGCAAGAGTTTTCGGAAATTTTACTTTCGGAATGATAGCAATGTGAGTTGTGTTAAACTACTTTAACATAGTCCCCATCCTCCTTGATTACTCTAATTCCAAAAAAATAGCATAGCATATAAAGTCCCAACATTTCTGAAAGAATAGTGCTATAAAACCATCCAGTTCGGGAGCTTTGTCTAGTTGCATAGAAAAAACCACACTCTTGACTTCCTCAAAAGAAAATGGCTTCAAAAGATGCTCATTGTTCTCTTTTGTGATCAAAGGTGGTATAGAATCCAACAATTCTTTTGCATCATTGAAAGAAGATGGAGACTTATTTTTTGGAGCTGACAAGAGAGTTGAAAAAAACCTTATAGCTTCTTCCTGTATTTCTTCTTCCTTAACTAACTCCTTTCTCGTTAAAGCACTCTGCATTCTAAATATGGAGTTTCATCACTTCTTAATCTATGCAGATGCATGGAAAAATTTTGTATTCTTGTCTCCCTCTTTCAGCCACAACTACCTAGACTTTTTCCACCTTTTTCCTCCAATAAATTTCTTCCCTTGCTACTTGTTGTACCCAAAATAAAAAAAAATCTTCAATAAGGCATTTTGATCAAAATGGTCTAAATCATGTAAAAAAATTGTCAAAAGCCAATTTTAGGTCAAACAAAACATAGGATTTTTGTGGGTTTATGCCGAGGAAGATACTTGTAAATTTTTGAAAATTTTGAAAATTAGGGTTTGAAACCCTTGTTTTTAGGAAAACCCTAAAAAATAGGATCTTCCTAGAAATAATTGAAAATGATTTTGATACAATAATTTGACTTTGCGATCACATTGGTCAAGTCAAAATCACCAAAAATTTTGTTTTACTCTGGTGAGTCTATTTTCATTTTTTAGGAAGAAAGATAGGACCTCTGAGGCCATTAATGGTAGAATGGCCAGTACTAGGCGTCGAGATACAAGCCTCAAAAGCTTCAAGGAAGAATCCATGGTGAAAAATGTTCGAAAAGATGCTTCACAATGGAGGGGATTTTCAAAGTTGAAAAATGCTGAAAATATTCTAAGTCTAGAAGATGCATGCCTTGCTACAAGGAAGAAGCTATGCAGCCAATGCCTTGGTGAATTTTTCAAGCACCCATACATGCAGTATGGTGAAAGCAATTTCTACAGTGAGAATTTTCACATCATCAACAATGGTAATCAAATCATTCAAGCTACAATGGTGAACGCAAAGCACAAAGAGATGAGAATTTCAATAAAATGATGAAGTTGTAGCCAAAAGCACCCATGAATTCAAATGGTTAAAGGAATTCATCAAGTTTTTCCAAGATAGTCATCTCCTTTGTAATTCTATTGGCTTTTCAATTCATCATCAAGTACATTCACCTGATTCATCGATCATCGGCAATGAAGGTGAAGATAGAAGATGTTGAAAGAAAATATCATCAAAGATAGCAGTCAAAACATGGGAAAAAGTGCCCTTGTAGCTCAGGGGCACCCAAGAATGAGACTATCCAGATGTCAATTTTTGAGTAAGCTTATTTCCAAGTGATCTCCCCAGCATCAGCTCAACTTTGCAATGAACCTATTCACCAGTCTATGACACACATCAAACGATAGCAGTTGTTGATCAATCGAGCATGCAAAATAGAGGGTAAATCAATGGACATCAAGGAAAAGGTGCCCCTACTAGCCAATAGTGCCCATCATTTTGGGAAACCAAATGAAATTTTCAGCAACTTCTTTCTCCAAGGCATCTTCTCAACATCCTTTTAGCTACGTGATCAATCCAATTCCAAGCTCATGGGACCTGTTACACATTCACAGACAAAGATCAAGTAGAAAACATCGAAGGCAAAGGAAAGATGAAATGCATGAAGAATTAACTAAGTATCAAAGAAAATGTACCTTCCTAGAAATAGGCACCCAACTTTTGGGGCAACTAGATGCAGTCTTCAAGCTTTGTAACCTCTAGGAAGTCCTCCATCTTGATCAATCTCAACAATGACACTATCAACAAATTCAAAATATATCAAACATTTGACGATGAAGATCAAACTGGGGTTGTTCGTGAAAGGTTGCAAGGTGAAAATTAGAACACAAAAGGCCAAAGGTGCCCCTGCAGGCCAGGGGCATCCATACTTTTGGGACCTCTAAATCAATTTCAAAACCTATGAGGCCAGTCATCCTTTTCGGGACTGAACTAGTTATCCACTCCATGTTTCAGCATGTTTTTCGGAATAGTCAATCATCAGTAATCTCAAATCAATGCACTGAAAGTCAAACTAGATAAATTGAAAAACATCCAAAAATTTGACTAAGTCTGGTGAAAAATGCACCCTTTTGGGAAAAGGTGCCCAAGAATTTGAGGCATCAGATTTAGGTTTTAAGCTTTGCATCTCCCAAGCACACTTCTTTAGAGTTCATCCAACTCTGCAATGGATCTGTCAACAAGACTTCGGGATCAATCAAGCAACCGGAATCAAGGATCGAAAAGAGGCACTTTGTCATACAAAAAGGATAAAAATCTTCAACTCCTCAACTTGGACACCTAGAGTGAAAGTAGGCCCAATTTTCTAAAGTTGAGATATTTTGAAGGCTTCTTCATGTCTAAAACATCCCCAAATTGGTGGAAATTGCTCTAGTGAACTCCTGATTAGGAAAATTGACTCCTCAATCAAGTGTTGGCACCTAAACTTGATTACTTCCACATCAAACACTATTTATCAAGCTTAGATGTCATTATTCATTATTTCTCTTTGCAGGTTGAAGCTCAAGAACAGATATTTTTCCTCTTCAACACCTTTTGAAGATATGACGAAATCCATTCTCAATGTTCTTCATTTTTTCAAGAACAAATTGCACAAAGGGACAGTTTATCAAAGTTTACATCTTTGAGCGTGATTTTCTTGAAGATTCACGACAGCAGCATATAACCTCAAGCTTCTCCCCTCATATTTCTTCTATTCTTGTCTTAGATCTTCTTTCATGTCCAAGGAAATGAAATTTATTCATAGATCTGGCCTTCTGGGTATGATCAACACAGCATTGGCCATAAAACCCACATGCCAGATTTTTCCAAAAAAAGTTGCCTCACTACCCCTTTTTTAGGGTTTTTGGAAAAAGTCACTATTTAAAAAAATAGACAAACTAGGTTTGTTTAGCTTTGAAGCACCTACAAAACCCATGTGTCTAATTTTTCCAGGAAAAATAAGCTTATGCTACCTTAGTGCCTCTACCACTGAAGGGCTCTTGCATGTCATAGAAAAATTCACTTTTTTGAATTTCTGATGTTTTGGGTTTGTTTAAAAAGATATTCTCAACAAAGCCCACATCTGAGAAATTTCCATAAAAATTACCCCTCGACAAGGCTATTTATAGCCACTGTAGAAAAAGTTGTCTGAATAGTATCGTGTGCGCAATCAATCTTCAAAGTTTTCATAATGTAATTCTCTCAAGATGAATACAAGACCAAATCAGTCTTGGTATATTTTTTCCTGAAGACGGCTAGCATCGACCTACATCAAGATCACTCGATAGTTGTTTTAGATAATTTGACAGGCGTGAATGCTCAAAGTCTACATGGTTTCATACCTTGTATATCTAATAGTCTTTCAGAGGCCAATTTAGAGGATTGAATACCATTGGAATTCTAGATGTTCAACAAGATCATAAGTATTTCTCATAGCTAGAGTGTTCACAATAAAACTTCACGGTTTCATCAGACAACTCTCTTCCATTGAGAAAAATCACAAGAAGTGTCAGAAGCATAAAGCTACATAAGGAGTAGAGGTCGTCACTCCAGTTGTGGAGCCACCAAAGTTACCAAGCAGTAAACTGACAGTTGAGGAATGTGATGATCTCCAGATAATGAGACAATTAATGACTGGTTGAAGGAGATGATCACTCAAATTGATGAGTGAACTACCAGTTAGGACTTCCTACCCCTCCAAGATAGTATTTATGACATAAAAGTTAACTTGATGCCTCTTTCCAAGTTAACGCATTGTCCCACCAATTGTGCATGTCTATTTTGGATACACTTTTGTATACTAGAGTTCTCTTTTAGTTTATAATCAGTTAACTGAAGTAGAATTTCCAGTTAACTGTTAGGTTACATAATTTTAGACATAGGAATAAATCTTGTAGATTGGCAAGAACTAAGTGTTAACTCAAGGAGATTTTAGGGTTCCCTACTCCTTTGATCTTCTATAAATAAGAGTATCCTTGCTCATTATTGTTTAACTTTTATTACTACACAAAATTGTTGCATCGTTGTGTCATCAAGATTGCAAGTCAATATATGTTCACTCTTGGATGAGAGTTATTTGGTTTTATCACATAGTGTATGATTTTGTACCATTTTTGTCCCAAATATTTGTAAATTGTTCATCAAGTTTGAAGAAATAATTCAAAGAGCAATGTGTCATTTGATCCAAAGTTTCAAGATATATCAATGTTTGTTTTCATAATCTATTATTTCAATATAAACCTCAAAAAGGCATCGTCACCTCCTTGGGAATTTGGAGATTAATGGTTATCGTTTGATGTTGTTTTATGATCTATATTTTCCTACACCTCGGACAGGCATCATCGCCTCCTCAGGAATCCTGATATCTAGTTCATCATTCTATGTCATTTCTAGTAATCTACATCTCATCCTATACCTCAGACAGGTGTTGTCACCTCCTTGGGAATCTTGAGATTTAGCTTACCGTATGAGTGTTTGCTTGCATAAGACTTTCTTCTAGCATAGATCTAAAATTTGAGAGCCTTCGGATGCATTCTGAGAGACGGTCAGCCCAAGTGATCCAACCATTCCCTAAATATTGCTCCTACACCCTCTCACTCTTTTTTTCTTGAGGAGGTAGGATAGTTTAGCCTAGTTGTAGTTAAGATCTATAGAAACAAAAGAAAACCTTAGCTTCAACGCATTGAGTTTTATCACCCTTGTGCCTTGCCACTGAGTAAAAAGATAGGAAACTTAGATCACTTTACTTTTTATGCAATAACAGCAATAGAAGGAGCTTCCCCTCCTAATTTCAAGAGAAATTATTATTATGCATAGCTTTATGTTGCCAATACATACTCCAGAGGTGAAAATTGTAATGCCAAGAGTTTTCTAGCACCCATCATGGGGCAAGAGGCATAAAAATTCAAGAAAAGATGCTACTTTTATTTCATAGGAATGATCCTTTTGCATTTGATTGCATGATCCATACAAAAAGAAATGGATGATAGCAACAATAATGTTGGAAAGAGATGCCCACCCCATTACCTTGGGGTAATAACATTAGACCTTTGGATTTTTAGGTAAATCATGAGTTACCTAAAGGGTTGAGGAAGCACTTTCCCAAGTTTCATGGCGATGGAGGTCAACACGCAGATGAACATTTTTCTATGTTCACAATGGCTTGCACCATCTTGTACATGGAATATGAAGACATTGTAGTGTGTCTCTTTGTGGAGACTCTTGTGGGAAATGTTGTCGACTAGTTCAATCACTTGGAGCTAGGCATTATTACAATTTGGGCAACTATGAGCGAGAAGTTTTGGCGAGATTCAAGCCCACTGAAGATAGACATTTGTTGTTCTCCCAACTTGTAAATTCAAAGATGGAGCACAATGAACACATGAGGGAGTTTGTGGAAAGATTTAATTGTCTTGTTACATGACTTTCTTCTACACTTGATCCATTGCTAGATATTTTCATGAGTTGTTTCATAAATTATCTTCCATCAGAGATAGCCTTCTTCCTCAAGAGAGTGAAAGAAACAGAGTTCAAGAGTGCACAAGAAAATTCCATCAAGTTAAAGGATAATATGATCACTTCTGACTTGATGAAAATAGATTCTATCAGATCTCTAGCTCAGCAACTGTACCAGCTAAAGAGAGACAATCTTCACCAACATCTCCATAAAGACCAATGATTGAGGTTGTACATAGTGCAGTATTTTGTTCTTTCCACAACACTGATGCACATACCGGATTCACGTGTCTTGAGAATCTAAGAATGAACCAAATTATGGGATAAACAGAAGCTGCTCCCAGTTCTATTTTTTTACCAACACCAAGTTTGAACATTGTCTTACCACAGATGGACAACTTCAATGGCGACTGCACAATGAGATACTTTGAACCGGAAGAAGAAGCATACCATCAGTACGCTCTTGTGGTGAATCATGAAAAAATTTCAATGCCTACACCTACATGTGCTTAGCACTTCAAAGCACAGATAGAAGAGGAAGAAAGGTAGAAATTAAACAAAAAGGGTAAAGAGGTGCTTTCCACTTCTAATCACAGGTCTTCATAGAAGAATGTTATGCTAGTTGCTCAAGATCTGTCTATATCAAATTTTGACATTGTAGCTTCCATGATGAAGACCAAGTTACAAATCTCTCAACTGGAACATCTTCAAGATCGTCTAGAATAACTAGATTAGATTCTCAATGTTGTAAAGAAGCAGGCTATGCTCAAGTCATCTATTCCAATTGGAACAAAGCCTGAAATGGGTCTCGATAATTATGTGACTCTATTAGAGATAGAAACTAAAGACCAAAACATTGCTTGTTCTAAAAAAGAGACCGACAAAGGATACAAAGTCATGGACAATACAGTTCAATGGAGGTTGTTCCAATACAAGTTCAGAAGCAAGGGAAACGATCATCTCCCCTGAAGGACAGTTGCACCCATCTAGGCAATTGGAATTCACTGAAGCTGAGAAAGAGGCACTTTTTTTAGGCCTCAAAAATGTCGAGGACATGGGAATAAAACTCCTATGTGTTAAAGGTGATCTAGAGTTGATCAATAAACTGATCAAAGGATATTTTCAGGTCAGAAAAATCACCTACGGCATTACAAAAATTGAGTTTGGAACTCGATTGATTGGTTTGAAGAATTCAACATCCCAAGGATGGACTACAGTAGAACTAATGTCTCAGGGGTATCAACTTTCCCATTTGCATCATATTCTGAATTTTGTGAGAGTACCTTTTCTTAGATATACGAATACCTGAGAATCTTCATCCCAGAGGGATTATCTCTTGTAATTCCCATCAGAAGAGAAGTAAAGCCTTTCAGTAGAAGTAGCATCAATGGGAGGATCTTACTACTGCCATGAAGCAAACAATATCCAAAGCACTTCATCTCTTCAGGGGTGGAGTGAATTACTATAAATAATTTTCTTTTATTTTTTCGTAATGTAAACTTTATATAGTAATGTTTTTCCTCGTTACGTAAAATATTGTCATGTTTTTGGTAATTTCTTAGGTAGTCTTGTTTTTAGGTAATTAGGAGAACTCCAATTGTTAGGTGAATTAGGAAATAAGTCTTGATTCCATTTCCCAACTAATAAGATAGTGGTCTACAAAAACTAGAGATTCTAAGTTCTCCTATGTTGTAAGTATCCAACTTGGTCACCAAACGGAGCCTTATGATGTACCCAAAATAATTTTTTGCTTCAATAAGGCATTTTGATCAAAATGGTCTAAATCATGTAAAATTATTGTCAAAATCCAATTTTAGGTCAAACAAAACATAGAATTTTGTGGGTTTATTTCAAGGAAGATACTTGCAATTTTTTGAAATTTTGAAAATTAGGGTTTCAAACCCTTATTTTCAGGAGAACTCTAAAAAATAGGATCTTCCCAAAAATAATTGAAAATGATTTTTATAGGATAAATTGACTTCACGATCACACTAGTCAAGTCAAAATCACCAAAAAAATTGCTTTACTCTGGTGTTGGTAGAGCTTTTAAAATTTCAGTTAATTTTAAGTTGGTCCCATGCTTAAAATGGTCTTTCGCTTCTATGCTTAACAGGTTTGGTCTAGGGTTTTAAGGTCTAATACCCTAATTTCAATTTTCTCAAAGCCTTAAACCCTTGTTTCATATTTTTACATTGACCTGCTTTACCAAGTTGTCGATTATCTTAGTAACAACTTAAGTCATCTTGCTCATTGTCATTATTGGCCCACTCGCATAGACCCGTCGATCATTACCTATTCTTTATTACTTTAAAATCTTCCTAAGTTCGAACCAAAATATTTCAGCTTAAGTCCTAAGTCATGGATGTGTTCACTAGGGGTCATAGTCCATCAACCTAGTCATCACCCCTTTTTTATGACTAACTTTAATCGCATGTGCAAAAAACTAGGTCTATCTTATTCAAAGATTAAATCTTGGTCGTTAGCGCACACCGCACATGATCAAAAGGACTCATCTTCGATGAGTTGCATGGCTCACAAACTTGTGACATGTGTCCCTCTATAGGATATGGGGCCCATCTTCCACTATAGCGCCCGATACACTTAAGCTGAAGAATCAACGGTGGTAATGTAGCGATACAATCAAATCTAATTTGTTGAGTGCACACTGCACAAGCCTTAAAATTTTATTTTAAAACCTACTACACGGTATGTGTGATTGTGACATGTGTGTCCTTCTACCAGTGAGGAAAAGGAGTGTGGGGTCCTCCAACAAATGACTTGGTGTCTAAATGGAAAACATTTCATCGATCGATAGGGTGGTGTTTGATGGTGACATGATTTCAAATGGTTTTGACTCGATTTGAGTGATCTGATGTGCCACCTCAGGATCAAATCTACAGATATGATTCAAAATCATAATTGCAAATATGAGATTCGTTGCCTTTCGTGTGAGCGAATAGTAATTGCAGCAAAGACACCCAGAGCCATCTAACGTCAACATAAGTGTATTAAAGGTTGGGTTTTCTACACACCTGAAGATTGCCAACGATTCATAGGTACCCTGGAGATTGAGAAAGTGTATTTCAGAGCTTGTCTTCACTAGAATTGGGGTTTCCTACCAGCTAAAAGCTATAAGTAAAACGAGCACTTTCTCTGTGTCATTTTTTCTAAAGAAAGAGGAAAATATTGAGTTAGGGAAAACATCTATTGTTAGAATTCGTTTGTTTGCTTTAATTGCTTTATTAGGGTTTGGGTATGTATTAAAAGTTGGAAGGCCCTATTGAATTCTCTAAAAAATGTACCCCATAGGTGGTGCCCTAGTATATTAATAGAAGTGCTAGGTTTTACATATTTTTCTGGTAAAACCTTAGATTGTTTTAGTATCTACATTTCACCTATGACACCTAAAACTCAAGCATCTGGTTCAGGAACCCCAAATAGGACTCTCTCCCAGGATATAATCGACCAATTCAAACCCTCCACGAGCAAGAAGCTCAATGTAGCAGCTTTATTCTATGACTATTAGGTTCAACAAGGATTAAAATATAAGATGTGTGGTATCAAGGATGCCAATTTTCCACTTCCTAAGTGGCGATTATTTCAAAATTGGTTTGGAAATAGAAATTTGGGTGTCCTTATTTACAACCCTTAAAGGTTAGACTTGGGGAAACTAGTGGTACCGTATGTGTACATGGATTTCAATCTATTGAAGTACGTTGTCTCAAGGTACGACCCTATTTCAAGAGTAATCAGGTCATATGATGGTAAAGAGATGGTCAAGGTAACCAGAGAGGAAATTGCAGATATCTTTAATCTGCATGAGTGGAATGAGGGTATGATGCCAATTGACTGCAAAGTCTTCAAGGAGGAGTATAGAAAAAAAAAAGGTTCTTTTCAAAACAATAATGCTACCTTTTCATACTACCTCTGCTTGGAAAGGAAAAAATGGGAAGAAAATCAAGATTGGCGAAGATGAACAAGAACCTTTCCCCATGAGATACTTCACTAATTATTTCAAGAAGACAATTTTCTCTCTCTACCAAATTCTTGGCATTGATGAACCATCCACCATGCCTCTAGATCTCATGTATATGGTTGCACACCTCCAACATTCAGCCTATAATGTGGTTTATGGTTATGCCACATATCTATCGAATAGGATGCACAAGGGTTTGAGTGCACTCAATATAGGTAAAGAACCAATGAGCTTTGGGTGGTACTCTCTATTGATACGCATGTTCTTGTACAGGGGTGAGAATTTTTTTGGCAAAGACATGACATTAAGAAAGAAGGAAGGTGACATTGATTTTGTTGGCCAATGTTGGACCTAAATTTTGGATAAGGATGATTCCAAGTTTGATTATGTGGTGTTCAATAATGTTTTGCCTCAAGGCTGAGAATATTTTTGGTCCATAACCTGCCTAGGATTCCTAAGGAGATCCATGAATTTTTGAGGCCCATGGAGAAAAGGCCTAATTTGAATTTGAGTCATTATTGGGGTGATATAATAGCCTACCCTCATACTACTATTTTTAGAATTTATGGCACTCTTGTGAACCCTTATGTTTTCCCAAGGGATGTGCCATTAAGATTAGGATTTATTGAAATCATGAGGCAGTTGGGAGCATCACAGATAGCACATCTTCCAGAGTCACCAAAGAAAGGCTCATTCTTCCCTAAATGGATAGTATTTGTAGACTTTATGATGCTAAAGGGGGGTTGGAAGGATTTGAGTCATCTCCTGGCACCTTATCAATTGAAAAGAGTACGCCCAAGGAATCATAATCCAGAGGGTTTTATTTCCGCTTTGAAGGCATTGCACAAGAGTGGTCTCTTTGTACATAATTTTTACTATCCTGAGGACGTCATTAGAAAAATCATATACTTATATCAACAAGAAGAGAGAAAGGAAAAGTGTTTGGCTTTCCAAAAGATGATGGAGCAAGCTATAAGGAGAGATCCTAAGTATGATCCTATGCCCAACATTGTGGGAAATTTCAACAGAAGTATGTATGTTTTTCAGAATTTTTAAGACATAGTGAGTATCTTAAGGGCAAAGCATGCAGTTTTAAACAAAGGAAAATCAGTGGTAGTAAAGCAGGATTCCATGGTAGTACTCAAGGAGAGACCTTCTTATCAGTTAGAAGAAAAATTAAGAATTTATTCTAGAAAGAAGGAGAGGGTAAGGAAGTAGCAAACATTGTCAACCCCTACTGCATCAAAGGGATCAAGGGTGGCTTCCCCTCAGAGCTCAGTGCCATCACCTCCTAGGCGTTCTTCACCTATCATTGTTGACATTGATTCACCCCTAGGGAATCTCTTCCATCAAGTCAACCACCAGCCAAGAAACAGAAAGTTGAGATGTGTAAGGTTGTTGATTATTCTATTTCCAATGAGGATGATATTTTGGTGACACCTAAAGATATGCAGCAAGGGATGCCTTCTCCCCCAAGATAAGTTGCATCAAGCTCTGGAATAAGTGACCTCGGGCTAAATAAATCAGAATTAAGTGTCCTGAATAATGTTGATGATTTGAGACAAGATGCCTACAAGGAATTCATGGAAGATGATTCATTTATTGAGACTGAGGCATTTAAAACCTTTGTGTGGAGGGCAAGTGTTCAAGAGTATACTGAGAAGGTGTCCAAGGAAATAATTTTACACCCTGACCATTCAGAGGAGGTTGTAAAAGCTAATTTAAGGAGTGAGATGAAGAAATAATTTCATAATATTAAAGTTGATGAGGCCAGGGCACTCGTACAAAAGAGTGGTGTCTTATTACTGCCTGAGTGGGATATAGCTAATGCTATTGTCCTATATACAACAAGGAGAGCTAAAAAACCCTTGTTCCAAACTGAAGAGGAGGCTAAAATATCACTTAAAGGGTTAGACTTTAGTGAAGAATGGGATGCTTTAGTTATATGGTCATTATCTCTTGGTTCTAAGAATCCCATTGTAGTAGAACCAGCCGACTTCAAGGAGAAACTAATTATAAAGAGAGTGGAAGATACTCCTGCATTAGAGGTTGCTGACATGACAGGTAATATTGCTAAATTCACAAAGGCAATAGTGGAAAGCCTTACCAAATAAAGGGATGCATATAAGAGTAAGCATAATGAGTTGATTGATGAATACAACATGAGTCAACAAAGGGTTGCCAAGCTAGAAGCAGAAGTAACATTTTTGAAATAAAAAGTGGAGACTCTTAAGTCTCAAGGACCAATTGGTTCAGGTCATACAGCGCCCACATCTCCTGGAACTCATTCCCCACCTCCACCTAAGCAGACATTTTCAATTTTGCCTTATATTATGGGCCAAGATCCATTGGTAGTTGAGGAGCCAGGCATATTAGGAGCAGCCCCATCAACTGAACCTACCAATGAGGAATTATTGCTCCAAATTGAAGAATACAAGGAATTGCTTCAACAAGACCAAAGTGACATGTATGAAACTAACTCTAAAATTGTTCACGCAATTTTGAAGCATATGAATAAGAAAATCCAAAATACATTAAATAGTATTCATTCAAATTATGCTCCAATGATACAAGCAATAAGGTTTTCTGAAAGGAAAAAAGAATTGGATACTCCATTGTTGGATAAATGGATTCCCATGGATGAAAATTTGAAGCTTATGGAAATTGGAGAAAAACAGAAGGAGGATAAATATCCTCATGTTGTCTCAACCTATAGATTTGTTGGTGAGATAAAGGAGCAGAATTTTCAAGGCTATGTTGCCCCTATGGATGCAAAAATAAAAGAGCTAAAGGCTAAGTTTGATGAGGAAGATACTACATTGTTGCCTGATATCTAGGGTACACATTATGGGGTCTATTAGAACCAAAAAATTCAATTAAAATCCTAAGCCTTCTTATCCATTTAAGCCCATATTTGCCTATCTTTTCATAGAAAATTCTTCACTTTATTCCCCGTCCATTTTATCATGCATTTCAAATCCTTACCACTCCCTTAATATGCATTCCATAAGCTTTTACCACCTTACTGCGGCCTCCCAAAATAGGTTCGCAGTATGGTGGTGGTGGTTAGCAGGCTGGCGTTAAGTGTTTACCACACCACCACACGCGGTCTAAACATAGACCACGGTATTGTGGTGGGTGGTGAGTATGCGGCGGCGGTAATGGTCGAGGGCAAGCAGTCAGCGGTAGCGGCTAAGGAGTAGGCAAAAAATGTTTACCACGCCACCGCACGCGGTCAAGCCACAGACCACGGTGGTTGCAATGAACGGTTAATGGGTAGTAGAGATAACCATGCCGGTAGATGGCAGAGATGATAGCAATTAATGAATTGTCACCGCGGTACCACTGGCAGTTAGGCTAGTGACCATGGTAGCACGATAAACAACGAGGCGACAGTTGATGGGTAGGAGACAATGAATAGTTGGCGGTCAGTGAGCGGTTACTGCTATACCGTAGCTGTTAAAATAAAGACTGCGATAACATGGTAATAGTGAAAGCAGTGGCAAACGGTCAGCAACAGAGGAGGCACCGTATTACCATAGCTATCAAAACATAGACCGTGGTAACTGCGGTAGTCTACAAGATAACCGGCAAGGTAGTATTGAAGTAGTCATCACTATACCGTGGTCGGTCAACATGTTGACCGCGATAGAGCTGTAATCATAAGTGGAGACTTTCGCAACAGGGCATAAAGTGAAACGTAGGGGCAAGAGAAGTATTAAAGTTAAATTTAAACATAGGGCTATAGTTGAAAATATTGATTTGCTGATAAGGCAATGCAATTAATATTTTGTTAACCGCCAGAGAATGTAAACAGTTTTACTAGGAAATTAAAGAGTCACGACTCTTCAGATATGATGTATAAATATTTTGAAAATTCAATGGTAAAAGAGGGAGATTTTTTTGGGAACGAGATAATGTAAAAATAAAACCTTTTGGAAATGGTGCAATGGAGATGATTTCTGGACCGAATTCCTTTCTGATTTTTGTTGTTGTGATGTTATAACTATCAATTTTTGTTTAGCTTTCCCCAATTCGGAGTTTTTTCGATCATTTGAGTTCAAATGTCAAGTATATCTTAATTCTTCAAAGTACATCTCTTCACTTTGTGTGATTTCATTTAATGGTGTCTGCAAGTCAGAGTTAAATTCCTTTAAGTGAATCATAGTGTTTGTGAGACTTCTTTTGGATAATTGAAAGAGAGCTAAGTAAGAAAATATTTCAACACTATTTATGCTAGTCATAAATTGATGAAGTCACATGCCAGTCATTGAAACTTCACCCTGTAAAGTGTCTAACAACTTAAATTGTATCAGGGAGGAATATGTATATGTAATGAGTAACATTTTGACTCCATTACCCAGTAGAAAGAAGGCACTGATCTACCATATCCCAGAGTAAAAAATTCACTATAAATAAAAGATTGATTCAAGAAACCTTTCATTTAATTTGAGTGGTAGGATTAGTTGTAGTGTCCTTTTGTCTATCCATGCCTAATTTCCATTGTGGATAGACTGTTCAGCAAGAAATTCATTTCAAATCTTTATATTTCACACAGGTTCACCCACCTAGGTCTAGCAGAACCTAAAGAGTAGAAGGTTTAATTACATAATTGTCCTTTAATGTTGTCCAAGAATGTCATAAGGGTCTGGCAAACTCTTATGGTTAAAACATGCATTTTTGAGTACCAATAGTTTGGCGACTCTATTGGGGAACATAATCTGAAAATAACCCTTGTCATAGAGTTAGTATCTTGTAGAAGACTCCACTGGGAATAAAGAATTGCATATTTTCTCACTTTTGGAAAGTGAGTGGCGACTCTGAATGAACAAATATATTGAGATTGATAAATTGAAATATATATCAAAAAGAAATCTTCCTAGAGTTCAGACTATCACAATTTCTCCCAAAATGCAAGGAAGGTCTTTGTACAAATATGGTGATGGTCCTAATGCCAAAAATAAATGGACAGAGAATAATGATAAAGGTAATAAGGTGATCGATGACATGGGACCATCAGATAAAAATTAAACATCGAAAGCATCACTAGAGATACACAATTCATATGGCACATTAGCAAATGAAGATTGCCCTTCTAGAGAACCTCGCACTCCTGAGGAACAGAGGAATCTCTTTTATCAACCAGATCCTAAGAAGGTTGAAGAATTCATGGCTGAATGTGAAGCTAAAAGAGAAAGAAGACAACATGAATATGATCATAAAATGGCATTTCTTGAAGAAAATCAGGATGGACTTGGCGATGAAGCAGCCTCTGAGGAGAATTATGAACTTATGGCCAAGGATGAAATAAATGCAAGATTGGAACATGAGAGACAAGAAGTGGAAAGGGAAAGAATAGAATATGAGTAGAGGCTCTAGGCAATTACAGAACTTGAAGAATTGAAATTGAGGAAAGTGCGGATCAGTACTCAAATGGCTAATATGCAAAAATATGTGCCACCTCATAGGCAAGGGAACAATAATGCAGGCCCATTAAATTCCTCATAGGCCTACCAAAATCAGCCAAGGAATCAAGGTAAATATCAAAATGTTCCACCACAAAATCAAGGTGTTGAGCCACCTCCTTATCGGCAGCATGTACCCCCACAAGGTCAGCAATATGTGGCAAATAATAATCCATTGTACCAGCATCAGTATTACCAAAATCCTCCTCCACAATATGCAGCCATGATTAGGCAGTTTGACTTGGTTGAACTACAAATATGCCCTTACCCTATGGACAACAGTTGGAGAAGTTTGGTCCCAAAATTCACAGGGAGCAGTGCTACTGCAGCTGAAGAGAATTTAAGGAGTTTTAATGCTTTTATGCAAGATTTAGATATGCAGTATGAAGATGTACAAATGAGACTGTTTATGATGTCACTAAATGAAGATGCTAGAGATTGGTTTAATAGTTTGCCAACAGCTTCTATTAATTCTATTCATGTGTTTTATGAACAATTTCTTGAGCAGTATGGGAATCAATATGCACCTGAATTTGCATTCCATGAATTGGTGACTATTTAGAAGCATCAAAACGAGTCAGCTTATGATTTTAACCAGAGGTTTTCTAAATTGTATAATAAGATACCTCCTAGATCTAAATTGGTTGATCCTACTGCATTGAGTATTTATTTAAAAGCTTTTGATCCTAAGATAGGTTATAAGCTCAGGAACACGGGTCCCAGGAATTTGGTTGAAGCTCAAAGGATAGCACTCACCATTGAAAATAATAGGAAAGTTGCAGGGATGATTTCCAAGAGGGATAACCCAAGGGTTCCCAAATATGCTCCTCCAAATAAACAAGAGAACACATATAGGAATGAGAGGCCAAGACTACATGACATGCCTTATAATACAAATTCGAGAAATGGAAAGCCAGTGATGGATGGGCCCAAAAATAAAGAGACACCTAATCCTTTGAAGAAGAGAGGAACTTACATGGTTGATAATAGTCCTTGGTGTTCAATATGTGACATGCCACATTCGTCAAAACATTGTGTAGTAGCTCAGTCAGTGTCAGGAAGAGACATGACAGAAAATAATAATGAAGAAGATAATAAAATTTATTTGACTTCTCATACTCTTCACTCAGCAGAGTAGGGATATTCATCTTTAGAGGAAGGAGGATATGAATATGATGTTGTTCATCAGAAATATAATGTTCACATGGTAGAGCAACAAATTTTTTCTGATTATGAAGAAAGTGATGATGAACAAGATCTTCCTACTACATCATATCCGCCTAATAGGGGAAGTATGAAGAGACCATATGAGGAAGAAATTAAGAGATTGACTATTGCAGCAGTTGAGCAAGCTAAAAGAAAGTATTGGTTGAGGAATAGAACAGTAAATGAAAATGAAGGTGTTCCGAGAGGAATATTCTTGAAAAGTGAAAAGATGTCCCATGAAATATGAAAAAAGACAAATGATCAGCACCCTGACAAAAAAGAATAAAAATATATCCCCAAAGAAGAAAATAAAGAATCCTCCAAGAACACACAGAAGATGGATCAGACATCAAAGAGGGAGAAAGAGGAAAACAAAGGAGAATTGATAGAATCAAAGAAGGTGATCAGAACTAAAGGTACATCTTTTGATTTCATACAAGCCTTATCTCAATTAAAAATGTTTGTCCCATTGCTTGAAATGGTGAAAATTAAGGAGTATAGGGAAAGTGCTATTCAATTAATGTCTAGTGGGACGAATCAAAATATAAATTTTGAACAAAATGAGAATGTTGGAATTGCCGATAAAAAAGGAAAGATAAAATTCACACAAGTTTGTTTAAGTGATGCATTCATAAATACACCTCAAATTGATCCATTTTTCACTACCCTACTCATTAATGGTAAATTGGTAAGAAATTGCATGACAGATTCAGGTGCTTCTATGAATATCATGCCAATAGGGGTAATGAAAGAACTTGGCATGTGGATAGATATTGAGGGTGGTAAATGTAATGCTATGGATAGTAGGCATGTCCCAGTAGTGGGGATTATGAAAGATGTAGAAGTAAAATTAGCAGCCTACCCACAAGCTACTTATAACATTGGTATAATTGTGATTGATATAGCTCCTCAATTCAGAATGCTTTTGTCAAGATAGTGGACTGCAGCAGTTGGAGGTAATGTGAAATTTGAATTATCATATGCCACAATACCAGTTAATGGTGAAGAGGTGAAATTATATAGAGAACCAAGGGTGAATCAGATTGTTGAGTGTGCTCCTCAAGAACAACTTAATTGCTTATGTGATGTAGATTTGGAGAGTTTCAGAGTAGAATTATCTCAGCCAGAACTAGTGAATACTGACCCAATTGATAGACTTGTTTCTAGAAATCAGCAAGGTGTGTGGAAAATGTACTTTGATAGGGTGTGCAGTTAAGAAGGTAATGGAGCTGGGGTAATTTTCATATCACCTAAAGGTACAACATTTAAATATTCATTTTTCTTGGCTTTTGAATGTACAAATAATGTGGTTGAGTATGAAGCTTTGTTGATTGGTTTGAACATGGGTGTCAAACACAAGATTAAGTTATTGTCTATTTTGGGAGATTCTAAATTAGTTGTGTCACAAATTAGATCAAATTATGCTGCAAAGAACAAGAGGTTGAAACAATATAGGAATGTTGTGTGGGATACAGTGGAACTATTTGATGCATTTTCAATTGATTGGATAAATAGATCCAAAAATTTGATGGCTGATTTTTTGGCTAATGTAGCCTTGAAGAACGATGATATGACTTTGGCAAGAGTGTCTCAGGTTGAATTTAAAACAAGACCAGCAGTCCCTAACAATATATATAGTTGGAAATTTTTTGATGATGATACTGACCTTTTGAAGTTTCTTCATTGTATAGATCAATATGAAGCACAGGAGATTGATTTCAATGCTTTTGTGAAAGAAGTGGATGGAAAACAGACTGTATTTGGGAAGGAAGTTTTGCAGCTTAAAACTAACAAGCTTCCCAAAGGGCTTGTGGCATTGGAGAGGGTGTATGATGGGAGTGATTGTTCCCTCATAAAGCAAACACCAGTTAAGAAAGAAGATATTGAAGAAATAAATTTGGGAACTGAATTAGCACCAAAGAGGGTTTATATTGGAAAGAAAATAAGCCCAACCATCAGAAGAATGTTGATTACATTGTTGAGAAAATACAAGCATGTGTTTGCTTGGTCTTATGAGGATTTGAAGGCATATAGAGAAGATCTTTTTCAGCATGAGATTCCACTTAAGCCAGACACGAAGCCATTCAGATAGAAGCAGAGGCCTATTAACCCCACTCTTGAACCTAAGATGCAAGAGGAGCTAGAAAAGATTAGAGATGGAGGTATTATTAAACCCATTAGGCATTCAACATGGGTCTCAAATTTGGTCCCAGTCAGGAAGAAAAATGGGGACATAAGACTATGTGGACTTTATAAATCTGAATGTTGCTTCCCTAAAAGATAATTATCCTCTTCCAAACATGGAGGCAATATTGCACAAAGTGACAGGGTGTGAGCTATTATCAATGATGGATGGATTTTCTGGATATAATCAGGTCAAAGTCAAATTATCTGAGCAATACAAAACAGCATTCACTATGCCATGGGGAACTTATGTTTATATAAGAATGCCATTTGGTCTCACAAATGCGGGAGCTACCTTTTAGAGGGCCATGGATGTGGCATTTGCAAATCTGATCAATGCTATAATGGTGGTATATCAAGATGACCTCACTGCTTATTCCAAAAGGGCAGAGGATCATGTTGCTGATTTGGAGAATATCTTCATCAAAGCCTTGCAGTATGGTATGAGTCTTAATCCTAAAAAAAGTCATTTTATTGTTACAGAGGGTAAACTTTTGGGGCATATTGTATCAAAATATGGGGTTAGGATAGATCCTGAAAGGGTAGAGGCCATTGATAAAATTCCCATTCCTAAATCTATCAAAGCAATCCGATCATTCTTTGGCCAAATAAATTTTGTTAGGAGGTTTGTGTCCAATTTTGCTGAGATCATTAAACCTATATCTAAAATGTTGAAAAAAGGAGAAAAATTGGACTGGACTGTTGAAGCTATGGATGCCTTCATATCTATAAAAAGAGCTATCAAAGAAGCCCCTATCCTAAAGTCCCCTGATTTTACTAGGCCGTTTCAGATTTTTTCTTTTGCTTCATTCCATACCATAGCTGTTGTCATCTTACAAAAAAATGATGAAGGTCATGAGCAGTCTGTTTCTTTTTTTAATAAATCTTTGCAGGGGTCAAAATTGAAATATGACATTATGGAAAAATAGGCTTATGCACTAGTCAAAGCAGCAAAGGCTTTTAGGCCTTACCTTGTTGGAGCTAAGGTAATTGCTTATGTCCCACATGCAGCTATGAAGGATATCCTGGTACAGAAAGAAGTGACAGGGAAGAGATGCAGGTGGATTAACAAAATTCAAGAATTAAACATGGAGGTTCAGATTACCAAGTTGGTAAGAGGATAGGGTCCAGCCAGGTTGATGGCAGAAACAAATATTGAAGCAAACCAGATCTGCAATGTGGAAGGTAAGGGTGAAATCATAGCAAGTATTGAGCATACTCCATGGTATACAAATGTAATGCATTATCTGAAACATATGAAGTGCCCTGAAGGGTTGAATGATAATCAAAGGAGAACTTTAAAGTTGCAGGCTTCTAAATATGTTTTTATAGAAGGAGACCTTTTCTGGAAAAATAGGGATGGTATGTTGTTGTTATGTTTAGATGAATCCCAGAAAAAATATGTTTTGAAAGAAATGCATGAAGGGGTGTGTGGAGGCCATTATTCTGCTAAGACTACTGCACACAAGATTCTCAAGGCTGGTTATTATTGGCCTAGGGTATTCAATGATTCCCTTGCGTATGTGAGAAAGTGTGAGGCTTGTTAGAAATTTTCAGGAAAACTGAAGTATCAGGGAGCATTGCCACTTAGACCTTTGCAGGTAGAAGCACCTTTTCACCAATGGGGAGTTGATTTCATTGGAGAAATACATGATAGATCAAGTGGAGGGCACAGATGGATACTAGTGGCCACTGATTATTTTACTAAGTGGGTGGAGGTTGTTCCAACTAGGCAAGCAACGAGCAAAGTGGTAGTGAATTTTCTGATGGAGAATGTTATGACTAGGTTTGGCACTCCAGTCAAATTGATCATAGATAATGGGATGTGTTTTAGATCAGATGAGTTTAAATATTTTTGCAAAACATATGGAATTAGTATTTCTTATTCTACCTCATATCATCCACAAGCCAATGGTCAGGCAGAGTCAAGTAATAAAAATATTTTGAAGATAGTAAGGAGGATGCTGGATATAAAAAAAAAGGCATGGGATTCGAAGTTAAGATTGGTTGTATGGGCAGACAGAATTACAATAAAAAGGGCAACTGGAAAATCTCCATTTGAGTTGGTATATGGGACATAGGCTAGGATGTCGTTGCAGAATCTTTTTCCAGTATATAACTTTATTTTGCAAGAAGACTTGGATATTTTCGATCCAATGGAGGAAAGAATGGAACAACTTGCAAAGCTTGATGAAGTGAGAAGAGTTGCTCAAAAGTAGAATGTGAAATTGTAGTCACAAATGAAGTACCTTTTTGATAAAAAGGCCAAGAAGAGAAAATTTGAAAAAGATGAGTTGGTTTTGATGTGGAATGCTCGATGTCAGGATAAGGGGAAGCATGGAAAGTTTGAAGCTTTATGGCTGGGTCCTTTTCTGATAGCTGGTAAAGGAGGTGAGGATTCATATTTCCTACAGAACATGTCTGGAGAGGAGTAGGAGTTGCATGTACATGGCCAGTTCCTGAAGCATTTCTTCTCTTAAGGATCAATAGAGGGTCAAGGATTGCCAGTGCATGGACAATTCTTAATAACCCTCTTTAAATGTTATTTCCATGCATAGTAGTTTAGGAAATTTTGAAGGGTCTGGGTTTGCCAGTACATGGACATTCTCAAGAGTTCCCTTTCTGAAAGCATTGCTTTCCTTTCCATGTACAGTAGTTTAGGATCATTTTCCATTCTCCTTTTGCTTCATCTTTCATATCGTTCATCTGTTCATCCCCTCCATCTGTTATGGCTTTCATTTTTCATCATTTGCTTGGTCTACTCTCCCAGTCAATTTTTTGGATTCTTGCAGTGATTGCACAACCACTCATCCCCAACAAGAGCCACTGTTAGAACCAAAAAAAATCAACTAAAATCCTAAGCCTTCTTATCCATTTAAGCCCATATTTTCCTATCTTTTCATAGAAAATTCTTCACTTTATTCCCCATCCATTTTATCATGCATTTCAAATCCTTACCACTCCCTTAATATGCATTTCATAAGCTTTTACCACCTTATTGCGGCCTCCCAAAATAGGCTCACGGTATGGTGGTGGCGGTTAGCAGGCTGGCGTTAAGTGTTTACCGTGCCACCGTACGCAGTCTAAACATAGACCGCGGTATTGTGGTGGGTGATGAGTAAGCAGCGGTGGTAATGATTGAGGGCAAGCAATTAGCGGTAGCAGCTAAGGAGCAGGCGAAAAATGTTTACCGCGCCACCACACATGGTCAAGCCACAAACCGCGGTGGTTGTGGTGAACGGTAAATGGGAAGTAGAGATAACCATGTCGATAGACGGTAGAGATGATAGCGGTTAATGAACTGTCATCATGGTACCAATGGTAGTTAGGCTAGCAATCGGGGTAGCGCGGTAAACAACAAGGCGATAGTTGATGATTAGGAGACAATGAACGATTGGCGGTCAATGAGCAGTTACCGCTATACCATAGCCGTTAAAATAAAGACCATGGTAACTTGGTAACAGTGAAGGCAATGGAAATAAGTCAGCAACAAAGGAGGCACCGCATTACCATAGCTTTCAAAACTTAGACCGTGGTAACTACGGTAGTCTATGAGATAACCGGCAAGGCAGTATCGAAGTAGTCACCGCTATACTGCAGTCGATCAATAGGTTGACCGCGGTAGAGCGGTAATCATAAGTGGAGACTTTCGCAGCAGGGCATAAAGTGAAATGTAAAGGCAGGAGAAGTATTAAAGTATAATTTAAACACAGGGCTATAGTTGAAAATATTAATTTTTTGATAAGGCAATGCAATTAATAGTTTGTTAATCACCAGAGAATGTAAACTATTTTACTAGGAAAGTAAAGAGTCACGACTCTTCAAATATGATGTATAAATATCTTGAAAATTCAGTGGTAAAAGAGGGAGATTTTTTTGGGAACGAGATAATGTAAAAATAAAACCTTCTAGAAATGGTGCAATGGAGATGATTTCTGGACCGAATTCCTTTCTGATTTTTGTTGTTGTGATGTTATAACTGTCAATTTTTGTTTAGCTTTCCCCAATTCTGATTTTTGTTGTTGTGATGTTATAATTGTCGATCATTTGAGTTCAAATGTCAAGTATATCTTAATTCTTCAAAGTACATCTCTTCACTTTGTGTGATTTCATTTAATGGTGTCTGCAAGTCAGAGTTAAATTCCTTTAAGTGAATCATAGTGTTTGTGAGACTTCTTTTGGATAATTGAAAGAGAGCTAAGTAAGAAAATATTTCAACACTATTTATGCTAGTCATAAATTGATGAAGTC
Organism: Sequoiadendron giganteum; assembly: GCA_007115665.2. NCBI lineage: Eukaryota > Viridiplantae > Streptophyta > Pinopsida > Cupressales > Cupressaceae > Sequoiadendron > Sequoiadendron giganteum. Next base: position 424,790,282 of record CM021108.1, read on the forward strand.
ACATGCCATTCATTGAAACTTCATCTTGTAAAGTGTCTAACAACTTAAATTGTGTTAGGGAGGAATATGTATATGTAATGAGTAACATTTTGACTACATTGCCCAGTAGAAAGAAGGAACTGATCTACCATATCCCAGAGTAAAAAATTCACTATAAATAAAAGATTGATTCAAGAAACCTTTCATTTAATTTGAGTGGTAGGATTAGTTGTAGTGTATTTTTGTCTATCCATGCCTAATTGCCATTGTGGATAGACTGTTCAGTAGCAAATTCATTTTAAATCTACATAATTCACATAGGTTCACCCACCTAGGTCTAGCAGAACCTAAAGAGTAGAAGGTTTAATTAAATAATTGGCCTTGTATGTTGTCCAATAATGTCATAAGGGTCTGGAAAACTCTTATGGTTAAAACCTGCATTTTTGAGTACCAACAGGGTCAAACCTCTGCAAGCATGGAGGGATCAGATTGAAACAACCATTGCTTCTCAAGGGCCATACATTTGTGAAAGAACTGATATTGACATGTCGAAGAATACTCTTGAGAAGTTATCCTTCATCATCGGCTTCTTCCAGGATTTTGATAAAGAGGCTACTTTTGTAATGATAAAATATGCCCCATACAAGAAAAAGATGGATTAGATTATTGGGTTAAGTTGGCCTTCAAACACAAAATATGAGTTGTGGAAGAAGATTTTCATTGATGATTTGGATTTGTGAATGCAAATTAGGAGAATACATATACTTGGTCGAGTATAGTATAGATTTGGCCTTAGAAGTTACACTATATAAAGATATGTTTCTCCTCAACTCAGGATGTAACAAATAAATGTTGGTTGGTGCTGACCAGGATTAGTGTTGGTGTTGGTTGATACGATGACTCACTTTCCCTCCTTCAGATGCTTTGAAAGACAAAAGAGGTTACAACAATACAAAGGTTATTATTATACTACAAGGTCCCTTTTGGAAGGCGGTTGTATTTTTTGTTGTGAATGAGTATTTTTCCTCATGTGTATTCCCTCCATTTTGAAAATGTAAATATAACTGCAAATGGAATATGTGCTATAGCAGTCCAATAGAAATGAGACATGTGTACATTTTGGCCTGAAGCTTGTTTTGCTCCCTTGTTTCTATAAAATGGAATTCACGGCCATATTTAGAGGTCTTTTGTTGAATTCTTGATCTGAGTTATGCAAATGAGAAGCATAGAGATATTATGTTTTGAGTCAAGGTCTTAGGTTATGAGTTAAGAGAGTTAACTTTGTTAATTGTATGGTTTCCAGGCATGTCGGAGGAAAATATGCTAATTGTTTAATTACATTGTCTCTCCATTGTTGCATTTTACATTAATTATTAATGAGAATGCAATCAAGTATAATTTCATTGATTTTCATTGTCTCTTATGGTGAAATATGTTTTGATTATGGCTCTGGTTTAATGAACCAATTAGAATACCTTAATTAGAACATGGATTTTCATAAATGTTAAGTGGATTTTATAAGTAGTCATGGGTCTTGAGTATTAATATGTGAATTGTAATGTAGTTTCACTAAGATTATGGATGTCTGGGATCAAATTCACCTTATGGTTTAGTTTTCTTTGTTTTGACTAAGATTATGGATGTTGGGATCAAATTCACCCTAAGATAAGACACTAGTCTGAAAGTGTTGAGCGCATTTCTTCTGGTTCTAGTCTTTGATTTGAGAACATATTTTATAAATACATTTCAATTGAATTACCTATGTTGTGTTGTAGTATTGTATAGTATTCTCAACTTTTGGTATTTGATTCTTCTAAGGAATTTCCCATTTCTTGAAGGATTCCATCTTCTACCCTCTGATGGGAATACATTTGCTTTGTTATGTATCATATGATATAATTTGATAGATAGGACATAATATATGCGTTGTGGGATCACCCTCATGGGTATTGTAGAGCCCGAAGTGAAGGAGAGGAAGCATTAAGGCTTCATCTCGATCATTCACCAACTATCTCTCAAGTATTCAAGAATTGAGTGTGGCAAGCTCATAGGTATTTTATGAGTTTGATTGGTTCTTAAAAAACAACCAACAGGTGGGTCTATTTTCATTTTTCAAGAAGAAAGGTAGGACCTTTGATGCCATTAATGGTAGAATGGCTAGTAATAGGTGTCAAAATCCAAGCCTCAAAAGCTTCAAGGAAGAATCCATGGCAAAAAATGTTTGAAAAGATGCTTCATGACGGAGGGGATTTTCAAAGTTGAAAAGTGCTACAAATATTATATCTAGAAGATGCACACCTTACTACAAGGAAGAAGCTATGCAGCCAATGCCTTGGTGAATTTTTCAAGCACCCGTACACATAGAATGGTGTAAGCAATTGCTATGATGAATGTGTTTGCATCATCGATAATGGTAATCAAATCAGTCAAGCTACAATGGTGAATGTGAAGCATGAAGAGATGAGAATTTTCAAGAAAATGATGAAGTTGTAGCCAAAAGCACTCCTACTAGCTAGGGGCGCCCATGAATTCAAAAGGTCAAAGGAAATCATCAAGTTTTTCCAAGATAGTCATCTCCTTCATAGTTTTGTAAGCTTTCCAACACATCATCAAGCAGGTTCACCTAATTTATCAATCACCAGAAATAGAGGCAAAGATAGAAGATGTTGAAAGCATATATCATCAAAGATAGTAGTCAAAACATGGGGAAAAGTGCCCCTATATTTCAGGGGCACCCAATAATGAGACTATCCAAATGTCAGTTTTTGAGTAATCTTATCTCCAAGTGATCTCCTTGATATTAGCTCAGCTTTGCAATGAACCTGTTCACTAGTCTACAAGACACATCAAATGACAGTAGTTTTTGATCATTCAAGCATGCAAAATGAAGGGTAAATTAGTGGACATCAAGGAAAAGGTGCCCCTACTAGGCAAGGGAACCCATCATTTTGGGCAACCAAATGAAATTTTCAGCAACTTCTTTCTCCAAGGCCTCTACTCAACATCCTTTCAGTTGTGTGATCAATCTAGTTGCAAGCTCACAAGACCTATCATGCATTCACAGAAAAAGATCAAGCAAAAAACACCAGAGGCAAAGGAAAGATGAAAGACATGAAGAATTAACTAAGTATCAAATAAAATGCACCTTCCTACAAATAGGCACCCAAATTTTTGACCAAACAAATGCAATCTTCAAGCTTCATAACCTATAGGAAGTCCTTCTTCATCTTGATCAATCTTAGCAATAACACCGTCAATAGATTCAAAAGATAAATCAAACATTTGACAATGAAGAACAACCCGAGGTTGTTCCTAAAAGATTGCAAGGTGAAAATTACAACACAAAAGGCCAAAGGTGCCCCTGCAAGCCAAGGGCACCCATACTTTTGGGACGTCTAAATCAACTTTCAAAACCTACGAAACCAGTCATCCTTTCCAGGAATAAACTAGTTATCCACTCTATGTTTCAACACATTCACCGAAAGCGTCAGTCATCGATGATCTCAGATCAAAGCACTGAAGGTCAAACTAGAGAAATTGAAAAACATCCAAGAAACTGACTAAGTCTGGTGAAAAATGCACCCTTTTGGGAAAAGGTGCCCAAGAATTTGAAGCATCAGATTCAGGTTTTAAGCTTTTTAGCTCTTAAGCACACTTCTTCATATTTGATCCAACTCTACAATGGATCTGTCAGCAATACTTCAAGATCAATCGAGCAACCAGAATCAAGGATCGAACAGAGGCACTTCATCATAGAAAAAGGATAAAAATCTTCAACTCCTCAACTTGGAAGGCCTAGTTGACTAAAGTTGAGATATTTTGAAGGCTTCTTCATGTCTAAAATGTCCCCAAATTGGTGGAAATTTCTCTAGTGAACTCCTGATCAGGCAGATTGACTCCTCAATCAAGTGTTGGTGCCTAAACTTGATTAATTCCACATCAAACACTATTTATCAAGCATAGGAATCATTATTCATTATTTCTCTTTGTGGGTTGAAGCTCAAGAACATATATTTTTCCTCTTCAAATGACTTTTGAAGATATGACAAAATCCATTCTTGGCATCCTTCATGTTTTCAAGAACAAGTTGCATAGAGGGATAGTTTATCAGAGTTTACATCTCTGGGCGTTATTTTCTTGAAGATTCACAATAGCAGCATATAACTTCTAGCTTCTCCCCTCATATTTCTTTTATTCTTGTCTTAGATCTTCTTGCATGTCCAAGGAAATGGTAGTTATTTAAAGATCTAACCTTCTAGGTATGATCAACACAACATTAGCTATAAAACCCACGTGCTAGATTTTTCCAAAAAAACTTGCCTCGCTACCCCTTTTTTTAGGGTTTTCGAAAAAAGTCGCCATTTCAAAAAATAGACAAACTAGGTTTATTTAGCTTTGAAGCACCTACAAAAACCATGTGTCAATTTTTTCTTGGAAAAATAAGCTTTTGTTGCCTCAGTGCCTCTGCCATTGAAGGGCTCTTGCATGTCATAGAAAAATTCACTTTTTCAAATTTTTGATGCTCTGGGTTTGTTTATAAAGATATTCTCAACAAAATCCATGTCTCAGAAATTTTCATAAAAATTACCCCTTGGCAAGGCTATTTTTAGCTACTGCAGTAAAACTTGTCCAAACAGTATTGTGTGCACAATCAATCTTCAAAGCTTTCAAAATGCAATTCTCTCAAGATGAATACAAGACCAAATCGGTCTTGGTACATTTTTCCTGGAGACAGTTGACATCGATTTGCATCAAGTGTACCTGATGATTGTTTCGGATAATTTGATAGGCGCAGATGCTCAATGTCCCCATGGTTTCATACCTCACATATTTGATAGCCTTTCAAAGTCCAATTTAGAGGATTGAATACAGTTAGAATTCTAGATGTGCAACAAGATCAGAAGTATTTCTCACAACTAGAGTGTTCATAGTCAAACTTTGTAGTTTCATCATACAAAACTCTTCCATTAAGAAAAATAACAAGAAGTGTCAAAAGAGTAAAGTTGCAAAAGGAGCAGAGGTCATCACTCCAGTTGCGGAGCCGCCAAAGTTACCAAGAAATAAATTGATATTTGAGGCATGTGAAGATCTCTAGATAATGAGAGTTAACATCTGGTTGGAGGAGATGATCACTCAAATTGATGAGTGAACTGCCAATTAGGACGTCCTACCCCTCCAAGATAGCATTTATGACACGGGAGTTAACTTGATGCCTCTTTCCAAGTTAACTCACTATCCCACCAATTGTGCATGTCTATTTTGGAGACACTTTTGTATATTAAAGTTCTCTTTTAGTTTAGAATTAGTTAACTAAAGTAGACTTTCCAATTAACTATTAGGTTACCTAATTTTAGACATAGGAATAAATCTTGCAAATTGGCAAGAACTAAGTGTTAACTCAAGGAGATTTTAGGGTTCCTTACTCCTTTGAGCTTCTATAAATAATAGCATCCTTGCTCACTATTGTTTAACTTTTATTACTACACAAAATTGTTGGATCGTTGTGCCATCAAACTTGCAAGTCAATATATGTTCACTCTTGGATGAGATTTATTTGGTTTGATCACATAGTGTAAAATTTTGTACCTTTGTTGTCCAAAATATTTGTAAATCGTTGAGCAATTTTGAAGAAATAATTCAAAGAGAAATGTGTCATTTGATCCAAAGTTTCAAGATCTATCAACGTTTGTATTAATAATCTATTGTTTCAATCTACACCTCAAACAGGCACTGTCACCTCCTTGTGAATTGGGAGATTAATGGTTATTATTTGATGTTGTTTTATGATCTATATTTCAGGCTACACTTCGTACAGGCACCATCGCCTCCTCAGGAATCCTGATATCTAGTTCATCATTCTATGTCATTTCTAGTAATCTACATCTCATCCTACACCTCAGACAGGTGTCGTCACCTTCTTGGGAATCCTAAGATTTAGTTTACCATATGAGTGTTTTCTTGCATAAGACTTTATTCCAGCATAGATCTAAAATTTCAAAGCCTTTGGGTGCATTCTTAGAGACGATCGGCCCAAGTGATCCAACCATTCCCCAAATATTTCTCCTATACCCTCTCCTTGTTGGAATCAGGGAACACTAAGAGGGGGGGTGAATCAGTGTTTTGCAAAATTTAACTTTATTAATCTGATCTTTAACACCACTTACAGCATTAAACCAAAAGAAAGATGCAAGCACATAAATAAATCATCCACAACACCATAACACAAGGATTTTTACGTGAAAATCATGTTAGGGGAAAAACCACGGTGGAGGTCAATCCACAATTTGAATACTCAAATATAAGTGTTTTACAAAATGGGAATGCACATGCATTCATGCGCATTGCCTAGAGCTCACTTCTCATAAATGAAGACTCGTTGTCTTACAGAAAAATCAAATTAAATCCATCTGAAAATTTGAACTAAAGGAATAGCATCTACTAATACCTGATTACATTTTTGGTTAAACTCGTCAGTTGCATTCTTTGACCTACTTGTTGGATTCTGCTCTTCTGCTATGTCTTCTTTCATTCGCATGAAAAATCCCTTTTATGCACAAGTGAAATTGTGCATAATCACTTTGTTATCCTTCTAAATTTTGCATCACACTTCGCACACTTGATTCGCATACCAAAATGATATAAATGATCGCTCATATATTTTGGCGATAAAATATTTGATCACTCATATGTTGGCTTCAATAAAACATAAAAAAATTTCCAACCGTCGGCTCAATCCATAAATAATTTTCAATGCACACCATCCAAAGTTGGCTTCAACATAGTGAGGACCCAAAACAAAATCCTCAAACCCAAAAATACTCCAAACAATTTTACCTCAAACATTCGCAACATGCCACATTCACTTAGTCGGCCTTCTAGCACTGTTAATCAAAAAATTAGTCCACCAAATCTCCTAAATCGTACACCAATTGATGCGACAACACAAAACTCGAGAATAAGATATTCCAAATACCCAACGAATTTCCCTGAGATCCATAACTCAAACTAATAAACTGGTAATGCAAATGGATTGACAAACTCAACTTCAGTTGGATATCCTATTCTTCACTCTATCTCTCGGTATGGACAAATACTGAAGTGCGGACCGGATCAATGACTTAGGTTGCCATCAATGACAGCTCCAGATGCCATATGCCAACACTCGCTCTATTTTTCTTGAGGAGGTAGGACAGTTTAGCCTAGTTATAGTTAAGATCTATAGAAACCAAAGAAAACCTTAGCTACAACACATTGAGTTTTATCACCCTTGTGCCCTGCCGCTGAGTAAAAAGATAGGAAACTTAGATCATTTTACTTTTTACGCAATAACAGCAAAAGAGGGAGCTTCCCATCCTAATTTGAAGAGCAGTTAATTATTTGCATAGCTATTCATTGCCAATACGCACTCCATATATGCAAATTGTAATGCCAACACTACTGACTCTGCTCGATCTTCTTGTAGTTTCTTTTAGATCTCATAAGTATTAGCATCTAGACCCTAGCTCATGATTTTGTCATTTATATCTTATAATTCCTTGAAAAATATTTCTTTTTGCTCAAAACTAGTTTTAAACATAGTCACATTCCAAGTTTTGATCTGTTGTTTGATATGCTTCAACTTATGAGCTAGCTGATACATTCTTGAACCTCTAACAAAAGGAGCAGCAGGCCATTATTGTTTTAGCAAAGGAAAAAAAAGTGGGTGACAAAACCACATCTTTTCAAATTTCAAAGTAGAAGCATGCTTCTTTACTTGTTTGGCTCTTTCAATGGTCAAAGAGATCGCATAATGATCAAAATGTGAAAGTGGCAATATTTTAGACAACAACCCTTTTATACCTCCACACCAATTTTCTGAGACAAGAAATCTATCTAATCTTTCTGCTATTTGCAAGAAGCCTTTCCTTTGATTTTTCCAGGTGAATTGACCTCTTACAGGTGGGATATCCATCAAGGCATTATCTGAGATAAAGGCTACAAAATCATTTATTACTTTTTGAGATGGGAAAATCCCTCCTTTCTTTTCATGCAAGTTGGCTATAGAATTAAAATCCCCTGCAATGATCACTGTTTCATTTCTTAACCCATCAAAAAGTTTCATCAAAGCAACCCATAATTTTTTCTTCTCTACTGTAGCCGTAGGGGCATAAATATTTAGAAGCCAAAATTGTAAATCAAAATGGGAGATTTTTAGAAGTTGCCAATTTCTATCATTGCTTGATACCTCTACCATCATTGTTTTAGCATCCCATAAGGAAATGAGACCACCTGATGCACCCTGCGAGGGAGTATGATAATACTTCTATTTCCTCCATTTCTAAACTGATACCTCAAAAATATTATCTTAGGTTTTTGTCTCTTGTAAAATTATAATATCAGCTCCACAAGCTTCTAGTCGTTGCGTGATCAGAGCTCTCTTGTCAAGAGCATTAATTCCCTTGATATCCCACAACAAAATATTCATTGATACCGAGGAGAGTAGCATGCTCTCCTCGGATATTTTTTTGCAAAAAAATCCATAACATTATCCATAGTTGATTGCACTATTGTTGTTATCTCTTCTTTGAGTTTGGTCATGTGTGACTTCCTACTTGTCTTCCCTGGGGTAATGATAACCGGTTGGTTACTTGGAGTTTGTGTAATGGCCAATGTTTGGGAATAATCAAAGTCTTCCTCTTTCCTATCCACCAAGCCCAAATCCTTATCCACCTTCACATTTTCCTGGTAATGTAACTATGTAGATTGGGGTTCATCCAAATATTTATCAATAGAAGTCACAACTCCTACTTTTCCTACTAGTCCTTGTGCTTTGCACATGTTAGCAAAAGTCGTGTAGGTCAGAAAATCTTCCTCACTGTCTTCATCCAAATCAAAAGGAAGGTCTACATCCTTCACCAATGGCATTGAGTTTAGCTTGGAAGGATTAAAGCCTAAATCTGATTCTTCCCTAAACCCTTCATCTGCAATCAAATCTATCATTTTGGAGCCTTTAGAAACTAAAATTTTATCTACCAACTCCACAAGCCTATAATCACAAAATAAACTCTCAAAAGTCCTCAAATCTAATTCTTCATCATCAAAGACATCTAGAACTTTGGAATCCTTCTTACCATCTATTTGATACCAAATGTACAATTTTTGAAGTTGATCCTTCTGACTATGTAGTACCAAAATTTTATCAAACATAAGTGTCTTCACTATTCTATCCAATTGCTGAATGGAAATAGAAGAGAAGGAAGGATTATACTAGAAGATTGTTTGTACCGTTGTAGAAACTTAGGCAGAATTATTGATATCTTCTTACTTTTACAAGAATACAACTTTTCTATTTTCATTGGAGTAACTTCCTTTTCTATCACTTCCCTTGTAACCCTAACATTCTTATGGTGTTCTATTACTGTATCACCCTTCTTGCAATAGGATATCTCAATCAAATATCCTTTCTTCTTAGTCTTGCTCAAGTGTCTTTGACTTACTTCAGTCTTACTAAAAGCTTCATTTCCCTTGTCTGAGCAATCACTCCCTGCATGGCCTACATTGTGACACTTATAAAAAACAATCTCCAAACTTTCAAGGAGGATATCCTGATACCATTGACCATATTTAGATTTTATCTAGATTTTCTCTAGAAACTTCTTAGTAGCATCCAACAGGGCACAAAAACTAACAGACTTGGACAAATTTCTATAGAAAGGTAAATCATCCTTAAGGAAAATTCCTATTTGATTTGCGAAAATCTCAATCAAATTTAGCTCCCTATACTCCAATGGTAGGAAAGGTAATTGAATCCAGAAAGGAGTAAATCTTACCACAAAATTATCAGGCCTAAAATTAGGAGACTAGGGCTACGTATTAAAATTCGATCCTTGAAAGACCCAAGATTTAAATTTTAGCACTACCTCTCTTTGCATATTGGATTCAAAAAGCACTAGAAAAATTCCCTTCTCCTGATCTAAATAAAAAACTTTAATGGACCCTTCCCATTCATCAAAAATCAGATCTTTCAAAAGATCTATACTGAGATTTAGGCACCAGAACTTACAAATTAATGCACATTTTCGAAGATCAATAACTTGAGGATCTAGTTGATTTTCAAACAAGGTAACCAAAACAATCACCTTTGATGTTGTTTTCGTCTTCAACTCCTCCGCATTTTCCCCTTAGGGCTGACTAGCCTTATCAAGTTTACCAATATTATCCATAATGCATGTTTGCTTGGAATCTGCTACACACCTCCATTGCATCTAGCTACCTTTACCTTTATGCAATGTCTTCTCCTTTGCATCATTCTACCCCTTCTTATTAACCCTCTATTGATGAGAACTTGGAAAAGACTTCTCAATGCATGCTTTTGCATGTTGCTTTTCTTGTGTTTGCTCAATACCCTTTTTCCTTCCACTATGCTCCAATTCCTTTGCATGTCCAAAAACCTTTGCATGCTACTCTCTTCTTGGGAAATTTCTGATATTCTCTCCTTCTGAAACCCTAATACAATTTTCTTCCTTTGAGAGAGTGAGACTTTTCCTCGATTTCTCCCTTTAAAAGCAATATTTGTCCTTGCATGATTATTTTGATCCAACTCTTGCAAAACTTAGAACCTATTCTGTGTGAACTACATTTTTGGCCAATTAAAGTAAGCACCATTTTGATGGTTACCATGTTCACCAACTATATTAGAAACCTTTGGAGGGTTCGTAAAACCATCATGTTGAAATTTATTCGTAACCCTAAAACCCTAGTGATTTGATTTAGGGTTTTCCCTGTTCTCTTTCTCAATAGATCTATCATCTTCATAAATATCAAGAGGCTCTTTCTTACCATTCAATAAATGCCTAAGAGGCCTTCTGGGGTCCAGTATATTTTACTATCCCAAGACACATCAGGTTGAGGAGTCAATTTATGCCAATGAGAATAAACATGTGGATCTGAACCCTGATACCTATTTGGATGAAAATAATCATTACGAGGCCTTATGCAATTAGATTCCTTTGTTTTCTTGAAACCCTTGTTACCATTTGTTGTGAAATGTCTGACATTTTTCTAGCTTTGTCCATCATAATAGGTCTGAGGGCACCTGTGGAATTCTACAGCATGCCCGCTTTGAAATTTTTGAATTTTTTGCCTATTGGGTGACCATTTTCTCATAGAGCCTTTTTTCAATTATTCTTTTAAATATTTATGGAAAAGTCCATTCCTATATCTTGGGTCAGCAGAGCATGAACTAGCACACTATTTACTGACCCTCACCTTTCCCACTACAAAGTGGTGTCGAACCTATGACCTCGAGGGATGCAAACCCCAAGCCCCAACCAACTCCACTATAAATTTAAAAATATATTAAAAAATATGAATATTATCAATAAATTTCACTATATTTTAAGTTATTTTAAAGATGACGAAAATATGAGTAATCTTTATATTTTCAACATTAAAAGAAAAAAAAAAAAACTCAATCTACTATTAAAAGGAAATATACACCTAATTTCAAATCTACATCAATGAGTTGCATTAATAAATTGATCACAACCCACTTATACATTTAGTTCCAATGTTTAATAGCATAACTCTAATAACATATTAAAAAAATAAGAATCCAAGATTAAGTAATAAAGTTTGAATCATAATAAATTTGAGATAAAACTTATAAAATGGAAAAACCATTTTAATGAAAAACCTCACATATATTAATGAAGATGATAGCTTGAAATCTTACAATACTTAGAATCGTGTCACTATAAAAAAATATAAATGTGTCAAAATAATAAGATAACTAAATATCACACTTAAAGAAATGGAATGAGAACCTCTACTTTATGGATACTTTATGGAGGTGAAACGAGAAGTTATAAATGTAACTTCAAACTTCAATCTTGCTACTACAAAAAATACTAATGTTTCAAAACAATAGGATAATTAAATACTTTTAAAAAGGAATGGTAACCTCTATTTTATAGAGATGAAAAGAGATTATATACCTTCATACTAAAATATTTGTCACTTTATGAACTCTTAATCTTATTTCTTATGACAAGAGGTGAACACACACTTACATAGAAAAAAAGAATTACATTCTAATATTCCTTGCAAAGAATATATTAACACCTGAGAGAAATAATTGCATTCTCATATTCCTTGCAAAGAATATAGTAACACCTAAGAAAGACATTGCATTCCAATATTCCTTCCAAGGAATACAATCACTTCAAAAAAAGAGTTGCATCCTACAAATATTTAATTGAAAACAAATAAATTATAAGGTAATACTATAGACATGTAAAATTGACTTGACAACTATCACACACCCCAAATAGCCTCAAACAACATCAAACGATATGGAACATCATTGCCAATCACCCCGTAGCACCTCAGAATGACTCAGAATCATCTCGTAACACCTCGGAATGACTTGGAATCAGCCTATAACACCTCAGAATGACTCAGAAATCATCCTGTAACACCTCGAAATGACTCAAAATCATCTTGTAATGCCTCGGAATGACTCGAAATCATCTTGTAACACCTCACAAATGACTCAAAAATCATCTTGTAACGCCTCGAAATGACTCAGCATCATCCCTTAACACCTCAGAATGACTGAGAATCATCTCGCAATACCTTGAAATGACTCAAAATCATCCCATAATGCCTCGAAATGACTCAAAATCATCTCGTAACATCTCATAATAGCTCAAAATCATCCCACAATGCCTCATAATGACTCAAAATCATCTCATAATAACTTGGAATCATCTTGTAATGTCTTGAAACATCTCGCAATCACTCTGAAATAGCTCAAAATCATCCTGTAATGTCTTAGAACATCTCGAAATCACTCTGAAACAACTCAGAATCATCCTGTAATGTCTCAGGTTATCTCACATCATCTCATAATCACCCCAGAACATCTCGGATCATCTCAGAATTATACCACAAATGTTCCCACATCGCACCACATCAAAAACCCTAATTCCTCTGTTAGTTGAATAATACAACATTATTTAATTAATTCACTTTTTCATCACTATGAAAAAATTAAATAAATTTCATTTATTTAATAAGGTCTTGAAAATCCTAATTCCTTTATTAATTGAATAATACAACATTATTTTATTAATTCACTTTTTCATTATTTTGGACAAATTAAATAAAATTTTATTTATTTAAATAAAGTCCTAAAAACCCTAATTCCTCTATTAATTAAATAAAACAACATTATTTGATTAATTCACATTTCATCATTTCGACCAATTAAATAAATATCATTTGCTTAATAAAGTCTTAATCCCACTTTATTTTGTCCTCATTGATTAAATAATGTCAATTATTTAATTATGTCGCTAAATCACCTTATTCCCCTAAGTGGATTAAATTATTAAATAATAATTTAACTATGACACTTTTCCTCCAAAAATTTGAATAATTAAATCAAACTATTCAAATCAATTATCAAAAATCAAACTAATGCAACTTTGTTTGCAAAAGTCAAACTTGATTTGCACATTCAACTCCAAAAAAGAATTAATTAATTAAATCAATTAATTCATATTCCTCACCCACTTTCTGATTGAGTAAATTACGATTGTTGACTAAGCAATCTAATTTGTTAGCTAATCAATCTATTATTTTAACTAAACAATCTATTTTGTTAACTAAGACATCACATTCTTAACTAAGCCATCACAATCTTGACTGATCAATCTATTATGTTAGCTGATCAATCACATCCCTGATTGGCCAATCTATTTCCCAATCACACAAATTATGCAATCAAATTTGCACAATTCTCTCATGTCTAAATCCTCTCAACACACTCTGACCGTTGATCTGGATATTCTTCAAAACGATCTTGATCATCCATTTCAAATCTCATTTTCTATATAACAAACCCCTTTCCTCACAAATAAGGATCGGAGAATTAACATACATTGAGCAACGAAGTGTTGTCAAGATCGTCCTTGAGAGAGCTTCATTCCTTCCTTCGATCAACAAAGCATTCATCCACACATTGCACATGAACTTTGGAGGCTTCATTGTGATAAGAGCAATCCAACATCAATTGAATACACCTCGCTACAGGATGGTAAAAGCTATCTTTTGTTTTCATTTGGTAATTAGTAGGTTCCTCATCATGTTTACAATAGTATAGTTCAATTTTGTATGTGCAGGAGTTTTTAGATTTTAGATTTGTGCATTTTGGTTGTAGATTAGATTTCTTTATCAAATTGCTTTCATGTCCTTCTTTGATCATAATCTAACATCCTTTCTCACCCTCACACATTCTGGCACGCCTAGTGAGACCCTTGTCCCCTCCTCTAACATTCATTTGAGTCACTTTTGAAGTTGCAGGTCCCGAAAATGCTTCTGACAGAGTTTTCATGCACCTATCTAGAAAACCCGAGCACTTGTCTGTCAAGAAATTTGTGTAGTTGTCAGAAGAACTGCGCTTTTTTCATAAGAATTGCACATTTTTCATGGGAATGGCACTTTTTTCTAAAACCTTCACATTTTTATTTTCATAGAGTTAGCATTTGTTTGCTTGGGTTTTAGCATTTGTTTCTAAAACTGTGCAGTTGTCTTTTTTCTACGCATTTGTATTTCATGTTTTGAGCACTTGTTCTAATGGAAAAATGCACAGATCATGCACTCTTGTAATAAGTTTTTTTTTTCACTAACTGTTGTTTGTTTTTGGATGTGTAAGCAAGAATTGATAGATCTGATGAAGGATTCCAATTACTTTAACATGTTTGTTGTAGAGAAGACGATTGGTCCCAATTTTTTATTTACTTTTAATTAACTTAGAAAACTTTCATTTGGTGTTCTAAAAATGAACAACAACAAACTCACATTTGATTTTGGTGTTGTTAAAATAAACCAATTTTAAGCTTTTTTAACTTAGAAAACTTTCATTTGGTGCTCTAAAAATGAGCAACAACAAACTCACATTTGATTTTGGTGTTGTTAAAATGAACCAATTTTAAGCTTTCTAAGTTAGGAATTTTAGTTTGGTGCTCATAAAAAGAACAAAAACACTTCAATTTTGGGCTCTAAAAAAGGAACACATTTCATGTTTTCATAATTAAGAACCTTTAAACTTTGGTGCATAAAAAGAGCGAAAAACGTTTTCCATTTTGTTGACGCATGCACGTTTTACATTTGTTGACCAAGATAGGACAAGGATTGCCTTTCATAGAAACACCTCTATTGGAGCTCATAAAAAATGAACAAATGTTTATTTATGATATCTCACCATTGCTATCTTAATTGCTTGATGTCCTAAACATTTCATATTGGTGCAAGTTAAAAAGAACTTTGTTTTGTTTACTCACAAATTTTTGGGGATAACATCGCTCAGGGTGTTTAAAATGAATCAATTTGCTATGGATTTTTCATTATGCATTCATTCATTGGAAAAGCTAAAGTGTTTTATCTTCTCCCCTCACACCTTTTGGCAATCTTGGGTGAGTGAAAGAATATTTTTGAGCATTGCACTTTACTTTAAAGGTTTACCTTAAAGAGGGGGCTTGCCTTGAGATACATCCCATGTTGGAGAACTCGTTTCAAGGTCTCAAAGCACATTTACTAGCAGGCTATATTAAAGGTTGTGAAATTGTAAGAAAGTAGCTTCAAGTCATGCTAACAATAGACTGCACCTAATAGCATACCTTAAGTGGAACGGGAATGGTTAAAGAGCCTTAAGTGGCCAGCAGGTGAGTGTCAGATTTCCACGTTCACAATTATCACTAAGAACCAAATTGTTTTAGAAGCCGCCCTATTATCCAAAAACATTCTCTAAAAGTGGTGCATCAAAATTTACTTCCGAGAAGTTATTTTCCATGTCCGACTACAGGCCCACGCCATAAGTTGCATGTAAAATCATCTCTTCGGAGCATGAGGCAGGCCTACCTAAGAGAATGGTGTCTATCCCCTAGGGTTTTAATTGCTAGTTTATTTTAAACTTGTCCCATTACATTCAAAACAACTTGACATCAAATTTGTGTTTGATTTAAATAAAAAGAACACATTCAAATCAATTTGAAATCAAATTTCATGTTTGATTTAAATAAAAAGAACACATTCAAAACAAACATTGAACGAGATGGTTAAACCACAAACCCTTTGATTTAGTGCATACTTATGAGAGAATCCTTATTTTTGTGCCCCTTTGAAAGGATCTTTCCTTAAAGGTTTTCGAACATTTTGGCTTTGATTTCAGGGTACATTAATCAAAGTAAACATTTGGGAACTATGGCTTGGGTGTTGTGATTTCACAACCTAAGTTATCGACAATAAGGTCACATAGGTCCATGCTTGTTGAGTCAGTCCAAGTGTTGTCTTATCACTTGTCATGCTTCAAAACACAGAGAAAAATTTGAGAGAGTTATGCACAGGATCATTGTTCGAACAAAGACAATTGGAAAGACAAAAGGTTAGATAGTCCCACATTCATTCCCATCCTACTTATTTGAAATCAAAATCAAACAAACCATTAAGTTCATTCCTCCACTCAGACGTTCATGATATCAACAGTTACTTGGGACTCATAGATAGTACAAGTAGACTTTCATGCAACATATCCTCTGGACAAGGAAGGGGAATATAGACATTAGTTCTTCAACATTTTGATTTCCTAAAAGTACTATCATTCCAAAACATCACTCAAACCCTAGGGTCTTGAGCTTAACAGCAACCATCCCATAACACCATCAAAATTTATGACCATTTGGCAACCGAATACCCCAGTTCAACAACTGGATCTTTTAGCACCGATCCTTCAGCCTAGTCTCACATATATTGAAGGTGAAAAAACTGACATCATAAGCATCTTAAGAACCTTCATTTTTCAGAAGAATGAAACACCCCACCAATTTCTCACTCCATCAATTTTCCTAGACAAAGAGGAAGAGAAAGCTAACATAGCAGTAGAGAGACCCATATTACCACCACCCGCGTGGCAATCATTATCCTCTTCATAATCTCATGTAAGGTCAAGATCCCAAAGACAAAGACCACAGGTTGTCATTTTGGACTCAGGTATCTAAGTCTGAAAGCTCTCAAGAAACACCTTTGGGAACTTCACGAAACCATAACTAGGTTGGTATATAACTTCTACAAATGAGCTTCCAGGAACAATCCAAACTTGTATTCCTTCTACTATTGTCAAAATTCGGGTTTGTTCCAACAGTTCCAGTATCTTACATAGCCTGTAAGGAAACATCAGGTTTTAGAATTTGAGTCAACTAGTTATTCCCTTCATGATCTCACACAAGGTCAAAATCCCTAAGGTAAAATCCATAGGTCGTCGTTTCAAACTTAGGCATCTAAGTCCAAAGGCTCTCAAGAAACACCTAGTGCTACATAAAAACAGAAAAAAATTGGTAGAAAACTTTTATAGACGCGCTTCCAAGGAAAATCTAGAGTTATATATGTTCTTCTTTGGTCAAAATCCTAGTCTTTTCCATGATACTGAACTTCTCTAGAGGAAAGAACCAGATTTAGAACAACATCGGGTCTTTAGAATTTGAGTCAACTGGAGAGTACAACACTTTCCCATAGGAGACCCAAGTTGTTTATGACAACCATGAGATCACGGCATAGGAAAAATATGGAAGCCAATAAGAATACCACCAATATTCCACAAACAAACACCATGAATGATGAGAGTAGCCCATGGGGTTATATGACAAGTGACCTTGAAACTCCCCAGAAGAGACCAGTATATAGAGACACTTTCACTGAGGAAGAAATAAGCCACAAACAGAAGGAGGTTATGGAACAAGGTAATCAAGACCCAAACCAAGTGATTATAGAGGAGGTAAACGATGAAGAAAAGATAAACAAGGAAGAACTATTTGAACATTCTAACAACCCCAAGGTTCTCAAACTAATGGGCAGGTTGTTAAGAAAGGACCCAAACTCCTATTTCTTCAAGTTAGCACAAAGTGGTGCTAAGTTACCTATGGATTTCAATGTAGAAGCTCTCAAAGACCCCAATCTTATTCCCTTAGGGTACAAATTGGTTGTGAAACAAATAACCCAACCTATAGAGATGCCAAACATGCCACCTGTGTTCTCACAAAATAACGATCAACCCAAAGAGAAACCCTTGTTCAGAAAACCAACTAAATTTGAACAAGTAGCAGTAGCACAAATGTACCAAGGGGTCCATCTCAATATGAACCTCAAAACAATAATCTACCTCCTGGGATATATATACCTCAAAACACATCAAGTGTCAGCCCTTCCCAGAATAATCAGTGCCATCGATAGGGTGGAACACAGGGTCCCCCTCAAAATAACCAATATCTTCAATAGGGTGAAACATAATGTTCCCCCTCAGAACAATCAGTATCCTCAACAAGGTGGAACACAGGGTCCCCTTCCGAACCATAAATACTATCAACAAGGTGTCATGCCAATGCATCATTAGGGTAACCTTGATTTTAGTCCTACCCAGTAGGGTGTGCCACAGAGTGCCCTCAATCAGTCATCCCAACAACAAGGTGTCTCACAAATGCATCATCAGGGTAACCTTCATTTTATTCCTACCTAGCAAGGTGTGCCACAAAGCGCCCTCAATCAGTCATCCCAACAACAAGGTGTCCCACCAACACATCATCAGGGTAACCTTCATTTTATTCCTACCTATTAGGGTGCACCACAAAGTGCCCTCAATAATTTGTCCCAACAACAAGGTGTCCTGCCAATGCATCATCAGGGTAACCTTCATTTTAGTCCTACCCAGTAGAGTGTGCCATAGAGCGCCCTCAATCAGTCTTCCCAACAACAAGTTGTCCCGCCAATGCATCATCATGGTAACCTTCATTTTAGTCCTACCCAGTAGGGTGTGCCATAGAGCGCCCTCAATCATTCATCCCAACAACAAGGTGTCCCACCAACGCGTCATCAGGGTAACCTTCATTTTAGTCCTACCCAATAGGGTGTGCCACAGAGCACCCTCAATCAGTCATCCCAAAAACAAGGTGTCCCGCCAATGCATCATTAAGGTAACCTTCATTTTATTCCTACCCAGTAGGGTGTTCCATAGATCACCCTCATTCAATCATTACAACAACAAGGTGTCCCACCAATTCATCACTAGGGTAACCTTCATTTTAGTCCTACCCAACAGGGTGTGCCATAGAGTGCCCTAATTCAGACATCCCAACAACAAGGTATCCTACCAACGCATCATCAAGGAAGCATTATGTATTTTCCACCCCAACAACAAGGAGTTAACCATCCTTACATACAACAATGAATTAACTCTCCTTACATCCCATATGGCTATCAAGGTCCTGTACCTTCACAATACCTGATCTATACCAAAACCTGGTAGGACAACAAGGCTATTACATGCAGGGTTTGCAAACACATGTACCAAAAGTAGAGATGAAACTAAGACTAGATACTATCACCCAAAAAATAGCAGATATGAAGATAAGAAAATAGAAGAAGACCTACACCATATAGGAGATTTTTCCATTCCCATTCAATCATTCCATCACGGCACTACCCTTTCCAAAAAACTTTGAGATATCCAGATTTGAAAGAAAGTACAAAGGAGTAGGAGATCCAGTAGAGCATGTATGATACTTCTTAGTATCATGTATGGAGGTATAGAAAAATGATTCCTATCTCATGAGGCTCTTTCCACGTAGCCTTATAGGTCATTCTATGAAGTGGTTCACCTATCTGCAACCCGGAATCAAAACTTTTGATGAGTTGTCTAGAAAATTTATAACCCACTTCTCATTTAACATAGAACAAGATGTAACCATCACAATTTTGTCCATAATCAAATAGACCCCAGGAGATTCCTTCACCTCCTACCTACAAATATGGAGACACAAAGCGAGTTGGTGCAAATGGTCCATTCCAGATAAGGAGTTGGTGGATATTTTCATCACAAATGTTCTGCCCGAAATAAACTATCGACTCACTATGCTATGTCTTGTAGACTTAAAAGAAAAAATAAAAAATGGGTTACATATTGAGAGAGCTCTCATAGAAAGAGGAACCTTAAATACAAACAACTCAAAAGACAATCCCTCTAGCTCAAATGAGAAACCCAAAATCTAGGCTAAAAACAAGAACGTTACAAACGATGGCCAAAAAACTTTGAGATATCTAGATTTGAAAGAAAGTACAAAGGAGTAGGAGATCAAGTAGAGCATGTACGATACTTCTCAGTATCATGTATGGAGGTATAGAAAAATTATTCCTATCTCATGAGGCTCTTTCCACGTAGCCTTACAAGTCATGCTATGGAGTGGTATACATGTCTGCAACCCAAAATCAAAACTTTTGATGAGTTGTCTAGCAAATTTAGAACCCACTTCTCATTTAGCATAGAACAAGATGTAACCATCAGAATTCTATCCACAATCAAACAGAACCCAAGAGAGTCCTTCACCTCCTACCTACAAAGATGGAGACACAAAGTGAGTCAGTGCAAATGGTCCATTTCAGACAAGGAGTTGGTGGATATTTTTATCACGAATGTTCTGCCCAAAATAAACTATCAACTCATGATGCTATGTCTTGTAGACTTTGAAGAAACAATCAAAAAGGGGTTACATATTGAGAGAGCTCTAATACCAATAGGAACCTTAAATATAAACAATTCAAAAGACAATCCCTCTAGCTCAAATAAGAAACCCAAAACCTAGGATAAAAATAAGAACGTTACAAATGATGGAGTGGTAGATGCTAGAGCAGTATGGAATGGACAAAACAAAAATAAAAATAAAACACAGGTGCAACAAACAAACTATGATCCCAAAAACACACAAAACAACCAAACTACCTATCCCAAGAACAATCAAGATGTAAACCAAAAGAAAAATTAGGGAGGGCAACAGAGGCAATATGATCAACCTAGGAGGAAATTTACTATATTAGGTGAGTCACTTGAGCCATTTATGTGCAAACTAGTACAACAGAACCTCATCAAAACAAATGATCGCCAAACTATGAGGAACCTAGCTTTAAGACGCCATGGTACAATGAGAAGCATTTGTGTGATTTCCATATGATCAAAGGACATACAACTAACAATTAAATGTGCCTCAAACATATCATTTAGGACTTGATAGACAATGGGGAAGTAGATGTTGATCATCGGCCTAGAAATAAGGACCTACAAATATACTCAAACCCGATCCCAAACTATGTTAAGAGGAATGATAAAGGAAAGGGACAAGAGTACCATAATGCTAATTACACATACAATGACACAGTTTTGGGAACCCTCTCACAAGTTGATGACAATAGGGAAAATGTAGTAACGATTAGAGGAGGAGATAACAACTGCAACGTAAATACCCGCCACAAAAGAGTTACAATACAAGGAGCACCTCCCAAAACCACAATCAAGTCACCAATTTACTACAACATTATGGAACAGATAAAGAAGACACCTACCCTCATCTCAATCCTAGAATTGTTAAAACTATCACTCGCACATAGGGAGCTATTGGAAAAAGCTTTGGAAATGTCAAACCCTAATGACCACAATCCTAGTTAGTTCCACACCATGGTTGGCAAAATCACTGCAAGTAATCACTTAATCTTTTCACATAGAGGTTGACGTTCATAAAACCATGGTCAAAAGAGTGTTGATAGATAATGGTGTAGGTTTAAACATTTGTACCTTAAAATTCATAAAATAGTTGGGGTATTCTGATGGCGTGATTCAAAAAGGCAAGAGTATCACCATAAGGTCTTATAATGACTTAGAGACAAATTTTGAAGGAACAGTTAGGTTTCCAGTGCAGATAGGACCAGCAGTAACAGAAACTACTTGTCAAGTATTAGATCTTGAGTTACCATACAACCTACTCCTAGGACGCCCTTGGATCCATGCATTACAAGCAATCCCTTCCACTTTCCATCAATGCCTAAATTTTCCACATGAAGGAAAGGAAGTAACACTATATGTCGATCCTAAACCTTTCCATTTGTGTGCGAAGTTGGAGGAAAAATACAATAAAATCCAACATGTGCCTAGCAATGATATAGCCTTCTATTCCTTTTCTTATGTTGTCCCTTCCATTCTTCCATCAACCTCCACTAAAAACACATCGAGTGAGAAACCAAAAGCATAAGCCAAGATCCAAGTACTTGACAAAGGCAATGGGCGCTACAATTTTAACCAATCATTCTACATCGTTATGCTTCAACCAACACCTAGAGTATATGGAGGTCCAAAAGAGATCAAGATAGTACAAATGATAGTCAAACCCATTATTTTTACTAGATGGGGAGACATGAAAGATGAATAAATATTTGAGGACCTTTCATCTATGATCTACAAGGAGGACAAAAAAGAACCACAAAAGCCACAACCCATTTCAATTGATCCTAACACTAGAGGGTATCAATTAGTCAAACAAATGTGATACAATGGAATAGGTGGCCTAGGACTACACAAACAAGGCCGATTAGAGCCTGTCATAGTGGAACAGAGACAAAAGAATATGGGGCTAGGTTATAAACCAAAAGATGTGTTCATTCCAAAAACTAGAAGAACCTCTTGGAATAAATGAGAAATTTCTACTAGCATTAAGGCACTGGATATCTACCATGTCATGGACAATGAATTACCCATTGAAGACTTATTTGACAACTTTAGAATTGATAGGTTCCCTCTCTAGTACATGGAAACCATTCCCAACATATATTACCATTCTGAAACAAACTCTAACAAATATGAATGGTATTCTCCTTCCTTCGTCACGGTATATGATTTCCTCAAATCTAGTAATGATTACCTAGATACCTAGTGGGAAAAATACACCAGAGCCATATTGACCCTTTCACCTACTTCTATAAGATTTGCAGACCAAGATAATAGTCTCCCACTCTCTTACCCACAACTCATAGATTGGGATCAACAACAACATACACCTGTTTTGGATCAATTCCAAAATTATGAGGCTATCGCAGAGCTCATGGGACTTCAAACTAACATACCAGAAAGAGATCACAAAGCAAGGTTCATCATGGAACTGGAACAAGAGGCATACTTTGGTGGAGAGATTGAATTTTCCAGTGGAAAAAATGAAAGAAAAAATATAAAGATATGATCCCCTAGAGAAAACCACACTGTGGCTCTATCGAATCCAGAAAAGAGAAAAATAAAGGGTGCATTTGAGGGTCGAAACCTCCCAGAGGCACCCGAGGATGGAGGATTCAATATTCCCATATCTGAACATCAAGAAATATCAACACTCCTTGTAGAAGAAATGGAATCCATAAATGTCGGTACAACAGACGACCAAAAGATAACATACCATGCAACATCACTTGATCCTGAGGAGAAAGCGAATTTCATAGCATTCATCAATGAGAGAAATATAAACTTTGCATGGACCTATGCTGACATATCTGGACTAGATCCAGCATTAGTGGTACATCATCTAGTCGTCATCCCTAGAGCAAAGCCTATCAAACAGAAACTCAGAAAGATGCATCCCTAGATAGCATTATTGATGAAGTTAGAACTAAAGAAGTTACTAGATGTGGGTTTCATTAGACCCATTGACTATCCACAATGGATATCAAACCTAGTACTAGTGTCCAAACCTAATAGGGGCATAAGGATATGTATAGACTTCAAATACTTGAACAAGGCATGTGCAAAAGATGACTTTCCATTACCAAGCATTGACATGATAGTAGATCTAATAGTAGGGCATGAGATGCTTTCCTTAATGGATGGTTTCTCGGGATACAACTAGATAAACATCTCTCTAGATGACCAACACAAAACAGCACTCACTTGTGCTTGGAGAACTTTCTATTGGAATGTGATATCTTTTGAGTTGAAGAATGTAGGAGCAACCTATCAGAGAGTGATGACAACCATATTCCATGACATGCTACACACAATCATGAAGGACTATGTGGACGACATCCTAGAAAAGTCAATCACAAGGGCAGATCACTTGAAAAACCTAGCAAGGGTATTTGATCGATTGGAACAGTACAATCTGAGACTCAACCCTAAGAAATGTGTGTTCGAAGTAACCTTTGGAAAGCTATTAGGGTACATAGTGTCAAGAAGAGGGATAGAGGTGGATCCTGCCAAGGTAAAATCTATAATGGAGATTCCTCCACCTAAGACACTCAAATAGTTGAGGAGCCTACAAGGGAAGCTACAATCAATCAGGCGATTTATCTCACAACTAGCGGACAAATTTTACCCTTTCACTCATCTCCTACACAAGTACATCATCTTCAAATGGGATGGGAGATGTGACCAAGAATTTCATCAAGTCAAGGAATACCTACTTACTCCTCCTGTACTCATGCCACCAATTTCAAAAAAGGACATGATACTTTATGTGTCTACCACATAAGCAGTGTTGGGATCTCTCTTGGCACAGCTAGATGATAACAATAAAGAAAGGGCAGTATACTATATCAGTAGAACACTGGTGGGATATGAAATGACCTATTTTCCCATTGAAATATTTTGTCTCTCAATCATGTTTTCAACACAAAAGCTGAGACATTAAATCTTAAACAAAAAATGAAACTGATATCAAAGGTGGACCCACTCAAGTATTTACTAGCAAAAGCAGTCTTAATAGGTCGAATAGCCAAATGGGTGATGATCCTGAGTGAGTTTGATATAGAGTACATAGATAGGAGAGATATGAAGGGACAAGTTATAGAATACCAATTGGCCGAAGCACCCATAGATGATCATAAACCTCTCACAGTGGATTTTCTAGATGAGAGTGTCTTGATGACAGAACAGACAGGCCAATGGACTCTATACTTTGACGGGTCCCATACTCAACATGATTCAGGAGCAGGTATTTTATTTCTCACACCATAGGGAGATAGTATACCCAAGGCTTAAAGGATTGCATTCCCCTACACGAATAACATCTCAAAGTATGAAGCTTTTACTACGAGGCTCAAAATGATGATCAAATGGAGAATAAAAGAGTTGCATGTCTTTGGAGACTCCCAGCTAGTAATCAAATAGGTGAATGATGAGTACCAAACAAAATATGAGAAATTGATACCATACAAAAGGATGGTGGATAGCTTCAAGAAGTAATTTGTCAAAATAACCTTTGAATAGGTTCCTCGAGTTAATAACACAGTTGTTG
The DNA here is from genome assembly GCA_007115665.2 of Sequoiadendron giganteum. Classification (NCBI taxonomy): domain Eukaryota; kingdom Viridiplantae; phylum Streptophyta; class Pinopsida; order Cupressales; family Cupressaceae; genus Sequoiadendron; species Sequoiadendron giganteum. The sequence goes on from CM021108.1 coordinate 424,815,388, forward strand.
ATGCAATGGCCACTATAGGCTCACTGCTAGATATTCCTCTGAACATTCCTAAATATGAATTCCTCATGGAACAGCTACTGGTGCCTATATTTGATATCCCTGAATCATAAATGGTATGTCTTGTTTTTTATCCTAACTCCCTATGGTACCAAGATACTTTTGACTATATCCATAATGATATCATACCACCTGACTTAATGACTACTCAAAAGAAAACCTTCACCCGTAGAACCTCTCATTTTATGATCCTAGGAGAAACCCTATACCGTCGAAGCCTAGATGGTATGTTACTCTGGTTCCTTAATGCAGAAGTACAAATGGCCTTACAAGAGTTCCACGAAGGTATTTTCGGATCCCACTCTAGCGGACCTAACTTAGTCCAAAAGCTACTCAGAGCAGGATACTATTGGCCTTACATGGAGCAAGATGGCATTCAACATTCTAGAAGGTGTCGACAATGTCAGCAACACAGTGATCTAGTTCATGCACCAACACAAGAGTTGAGACCCATCACAACACCATGGCCTTTTTCGCAATGGAGATTAGACTTGGTAGGTAAGATATCACCCGCTTCATCCAATGGGCATAAATTCATTATCACCACAACAAAATACTTCACAAAATGGATAGAGGAGACAATGGAACCCCATTCAAGAATCGGGATGTCCGAGAACTATTCCAAATTCTCTATCCAACATAGATTTTCTACACCCTACTATCCTCAAGGAAATGGTTAGGCAGAGGCATCCAATAAAACAATCTTGAAAATATTGAAAAATATTGTCAAGATGTCAGTCATGATTGGCATTTGCAACTAAACCCAACCTTATGGGCTTATCAAACCAACATTCGCCCACCTATTGGCGCCACACCTTTTTCCTTGGTCTATGGATCATAAATAGTGTTACCTATCGAAGTCAAAATCCCCTCATTACAAGCCTCACTAAAAGGCATGGTAAGCAACAAAGAATACAGGGTATCCAAATTGAATGAATTAGAGCTCCTAGATGAAAGGCGTTTGAGCGCGTTAAACCATCTACAGGTTTATCAAAATCGGATCAAATGAAGCTATGATAAGAGAATCAAAGATAGAAACTTTCAAGTTGGTGACTTGGTCCTCAAGGAAAATCAGAAGATACAATTGAATCAAGACGACAAGGGTAAATTTGAACCTAATTGGTTAGGTTCATTCATCATAACAGCAAGTTATGGCTCTGGGGCATATCAATTGGCTACTCTTGAAGGAGAACCTCTAGTTGAATCATTGAACAGTAGCCACCTCAAAAAGTTCTATACTTAAAACATGTCAAAATACCCTAGGCAAAAGGGTAAAAATCCAAAAAAATATAAAAAATACAAAAAAAAATCAAAAAGCAAGAAAAATAGTAAAGAGAAATAAACTGTTCTTTAAGTGAAAACCACTTTGTGGTGCTCCTATAATATGTACCATAGTGAAAACCTGGTAAATAGGCGTTATGTATGAATAGAACATACATTATTATCTATCAACACTTTTTCCCAACATCCACCCATCCATTTTATGAATCATGTGTCCAACCATGGCTTGTCACTAATTAGGGTAAGTCATTTTATCAAGGGAAACTTCCCAAATCTAGTCATGAATTAGATCTCGTAAAATCCAATCAGGGTCATAAAATAGCAAAATTCAAAAATACTAGAAAACAACAAAGATCAAAAACATGTGGAAAACATTAAAAAAAAACATCATTGGGTTATTCCTTCACTCAAACAGTCTAAGATATCAACATTTTTTTGAACCTCATAGCTAGTTCAAGTGAATTTCCCACAACATATCCTCTAGACACAGAAACGGGATATCAATCCATGCTATCGATGTTGTTTACCCAAAAACAGTTAATGCTTTGAGTCAAACGGTCAAACTACATGGTCTTTGTGTGTACAACATAGGCAAGGCTTTTAGCCCCTCAGACCCTAGGTCAGTCCCCTTAGGTTTCCGACATGATTTATTTCTTTTAGTCAAAAAATACAAAATCCAAACAAATTCAAAATTGCAAAATCCAAAAAGATTCACAAAATAGAAAAGGTCATACCAAGAAAACTACAAGCCTTTGCATGTACAACATAGGCAAGGCTTATCTTTGATGAGCCCCCAAGGCCCTAGGTTAGTCCCCCCAAAAAAATAAAAAATAAAAAACAGTATTATAAAACTTATAAAATCAAAAATAGGAGCATCCCATCAACAAACATCCACAACAAACATTTCAACCATAATAAACAAACCATCCCAAATCAGCCTTTGACAAAACAAACAAAGAAAACATCAACAGATAGAACTTTCAAGCAAAAAAATTGTATAAGGGTTGACTATAAACAAACGAAAACAAATCCAAAGTATCAACTACCTATCTTTTTAAACATTTCCCAACAACATCCTAAGATATTCCTTAACGGATCCATTCCTACAATAGGCATGATCAACAATGGATAATAGCCCCACCCTAAACAAATATGGCAAGTGATACTACAACTTTGTTTTCATCTTTTTATGGTCATACTTTTGTGATTTATTTTATTAACTCATTCCTAGGATCTCTCAAGGATGTCCATAAGGATTTAGAGAAGAAGGAATGGGGGCAATTGAGCATCATTTTGATTTGTTGTTTGTAATATTACCATGGTGAATACTTGCTTTATTGAGTATGGAAGTTGTATTAAAATAGTTCGTGAAGTAGTTACATGTTAGGTGTTCTATACCTCTCTGTGTGACTGGTCCGAAATGTTTTTCATGCAACCCCCCCCCTATACTTTAAACAAAGTTTTTGTATGTCTGGTATGAAAAAAGATACTCTTTGTTTGTAGAGTCAAAGTTCATGCAATAGATACAAAGTCACCTTGGTAACTCATACCCTGGTGCATCGTATTTGTTTGCTACATCAAACAAGATTGTTCAACAGCGAAGTATCTAAAGGGAAGCAAAGTCACATCATCAATTCTATCCACCATCATATTTCTACTAACTAAAAAACATCATCATATTTCTTCTAATTAACATCATAGCTCTATCTACCATCATAATTCTTCTAATTAACATTCATCCTGCATAACACATCATCAACACTATATCCATTCTACATCCACAAATGTTATCAATACATATCATGATAATAATAAACCAATTAAAAATAGCATGTATCATGTATGGGGCATTCATCTATCAACATCCATCACATCATAAAATGAGACAAAGTATGATTCTTTCATCTATCAACATCCATCACATCATAAAACGAGACAAAGCATGATTCTTTCATCTATCAACATCCATCACATCATAAAATGAGACAAAGTATGATTCCTTCATATACATCAAATTCATACATTAGAAGAGCACAAAAACACATATAAACATACATCATCATATTTCACCATCACATTACATAAAATAAGGCTGAATCAAAGAAGGTATATCTCATATATATCATCATCAAAAAGGAATATGTCATAAGTACATCCGCAATGACAAAAGTGTGATAGGAAAATACAAAATCATAACATATATACGAGGTCTCGACTAGACCAAGGAATATATATAACACATGTCTACAAAATTCCTCTGCACCATGAAACAGCATGAAGATCAGGTATCAAAAATAGTAAAACCCCAATAGGACGGACAAAACACTACTGAAAACCAAAATGATTTGGCTATCTCACAAAATGATCACCTACACCAGCACCAACACCAACACCGCCACCTCCACCGCCATCACTCGTAGCACTAGGCTCCCAAAACCGTGGATGTCAAGAGGCCCTAGGAACGGTAGCATCATATAAAGTCCAATAATAGGTAGATTCTTGTAGATACCTATCTCATTCACCTCGCATACCATTACACTCTACCCAGAGAGTATCTCTCTTTACTTTCAGTAATAGTGCTTGAGCCTCTATAGCATGTCATCTACCAATATGACTCTCTCAATTTTCCCAAAGAGAATCTCTCTTTGTTGTCAGTAATACTACCTGAGCCTCTGTTGCTTGCAGTCTACCAATCGCACTATCTCACTCAACCCTCAAAGTGTCTACCAAAGCCTTTCCATCTTGTCATCGTGAAATCTCTGCATCTCTGTCCAAAGTCATTTGAGCTAGCAACAAATCAACATCCCTAGCTAGTGGATCTACAAATCTCATAATCACAAGTAGTACTTGGATCTTCCACTCCAACTGACCAACCCCAGCCAACTAAGGCAAGTGTTGCAAAATTGGAAATAACAATAAATGCATCAACCTAGATACCCCATAAATGGACATCCCGACAAGTTTGACTAAACCGAGCCTCATACACATCAGGTATTCGCCCTTATCTCTCACCAAACTGGCGACAGTCTTAGTCTAGTAGATATCGCTCTATCACAGATGATGAATGGCCAAGCAACCAACGGGTCCGTCGGCAATACACAAGTTGATCCGCATCCTCTAGAAAAACATTGCAACTCATGTAAGGTCTCCATACAGAACCAAGCATCTCATCAAAAACATGGCACCAATAATGCAAGTCCCCAGGAAAAGTGTAGTGCATAAAAACCCCATAACAATAACAGTATGCATCACCCAGAGAATGATCTTGAATCCCATCAGGATGAGTCACTGCAATATTCTACCATGCCCAAACATGCAAAAGGGATACACCTGCAGACAACAACCTCCCACCCTAATACACCACCTTATGCATATCTCGGTAAAGATGGGCAAGCAAATAGGTACCCAAGGCATATCTCATACCATTCTCTAGCATACTCTCAATCCATACACCCCATCCCACTGCAAACTATCGATGTCATCTATCAGGAACAACTAATCCCAATACCATGTTGCAAAGGACAACAACGATAGGGTTTGCGTTGTCTAAAAAATCAGATAAATCAATCTCTACATCACAAACATCCACATGTGTCGCACCTAACAAACGTTGCATAGTGTGGGCACCTCTTCAAATCTGGTACGTAACAAGCTTGCCATGAATAGGAAGATGAAGAATCCTCCACACATCCTCCAGAGTAATAGTTGTATCCCCTATAGGCAAATGAAAGGAGGACGTCTCAGAGTGCCACCTCTCCACAAGAGCGGTCAACATCGTTGTATGGGTCCTAATTGGAGGCATGTAACAGATATAATGAAATCCCACTGCATCAAGAAATTCCTACTCCAATGCACCAAACTAGGCAATCGGATCAAACAAGTGACGAGGACGTCTCTCTCTTGTCATAAGCAGATGGAGATTCACCTACAAACGATATAAACCAAGACATTAGGGTTTCACTCTAAACATGCAAAGCAACACAAAATGACACAAACATGGTGACAAATGACATTTATGACGATAAAAGAACACGAGCTAGGGTTTAGAACACAAGCATGGTGACAAAATGACATTTATGATGATAAACGAACACAAGCTAGGGTTTCACTCTAAACATGCAAAGCAACAAAAAACAACACAAGCATAATGACAAATGACATTTGAAACGATAAATGGACACATGCTAGGGTTTACAACAAAGCTAAGTGGAAAATAATAGACGGAGATTCAATTACTAGGTTCTGGGACAAATGCTCAACAAAAACCAGACAAAAGCGTATTTTTAAGACAATTGCACAAAAATATGGGTGCAATTTCCTGACAAGGGTGCAGTTTTAGGACAACTATGCAGTTTCTGAACAACTACCCAAGAGAAATGTGCCAATTTAGGACAACTGCATAGTTTTTGGATAGATGCACAAATATCACTTGAAAAATGCACCAAAACCGAAACAATTGCGTAAGAATCTCAAAACTAGTGCATTTTTTTTTATAGAAATTTGCACACACAAAATGAGAACAAAAACATGATGAAAGCAAAGGGAAAAAAGGTACATATCAGGCCACTGATTCCTGAAGGCAATCTATACTCTCGAACGAGCTTGGAATGATGTGGGGCAACCTCAAATCTTGGCATTCTCCCTCAAATAACTGATAGAATGTGGAATCCAGCGACAAGAATTAGCAAAAGGAACCAAGCACAAAGGACCCAATTTGAAAACAAATTGTTTATATAACACCTCAAGAAAACTCTAATTTCATCTAGGAAACCCTAATTAAACTTAGGGAATCTTCCTACTTTCAAAAAAGAAGCTCTGAAAACATCAGAAACGAGAAACGATGCACATTGACATATAACATTTTCATCCAAAAATATCGAAACGACAATACAATAGTGTGAAGAGCCTGACCTCAAAGCTTGAAATTTTTGTTCAACCTCTCGAGAGGGCAGCATGGAGTCCTACCATCATTTCCATTAAACACTGGGGCATAGTGGGACATAATTTTTTTCAAAAAAACTTGATCTTAAAAACAGAATCTTTGAAACAAAGCAACTAGTACTTTGTATAAAAGAGGGGCAAAATGTAGACAAGTAAAATTAATTTGACACCTATCACACACCCCGAACAGCCTCAAACAACATCAAATGATATGGAACATTGTCACTGATCACCCCATAACACCTCGAAATGACTCGGAATCATCCTCTAATGCCTTGGAATGACTCAAAATCATCCCGTAACACCTCGGAATGACTCGAAATCATCCTGTAACATCTCAAAATGACTCGGAATCATCTTGCAATGCCTCGGAATGACTCAGAATCATCTTATAACACCTTGGAATGACTCAGAATCATCCCACAACACCTCAAAATGACTCGAAATCATCCTGCAACACCTCAGAATGACTCGGAATCATCCTGTAACGCCTCGAAATAATTTCGTAACATCTCATAATAGCTCGAAATCATCTCGCAACGCCTCGGAATGACTCGAAATCAACTTGTAAGATCTCATAATAACTCAAAATCATCCCATAGTTTCTCGAAATCACTTTGAAACAACTTAGAATCATCTCGTAATGTCTCATAACATCTCTGAATCACTCTGAAATAACTCAAAATTATCTCGTAATGTCTTGGATTATCTCGCATCATCTCATAATCACCCCGGAACATCTTAGAATTATCCCGTAATGTCTCGGATCATCTTGAAATTATACCGTAAACATTCCCACATCGTACCACATCAAAATGACATCAAAAACCCTAATTCCTCTTTTATTTGAATAATACAACATTATTTAATTAATTCACTTTTTCATCACTTCGGAAAAATTAAATAAATTTCATTTATTTAATAAGGTCCTGAAAAACCCTAATTCCTCTATTAATTGAATAATACAACATTATTTAATTAATTCACTTTTTCATTATTTTGGACAAATTAAATCAATTTCATTTATTTAAATAAAGTCCTAAAAACCCTAATTCCTCTATTAGTTAAATAAAACAACATTATTTGATTAATTCACATTTCATCATTTTGACCAATTAAATAAATCTCATTTATTTAATAAAGTCTTAATCCCACTTTATTTTGTCTTGATTGATTAAATAACACCAATTATTTAATTACGTCGCTAAATCACCTTATTCCCCTAAGTGGATTAAATTATTAAATAATAATTTAATTATGACACTTTTCCTCCAAAAAATTGAATAATTAAATCAAACTATTCAAATCAATTATCAAAAATCAAATCAAACTAATGCAACTTTGTTTGCAAAATTCAAACTTGATTTGCACATTCAACTCCAAAAAGGAATTAATTAATTAAATCAATTAATTCATATTCCTCACCCACTTTCAGATTGAGTAAATTACGATTGTTGACTAAGCAATCTAATTTGTTAACTAATCAATCTATTTTGTTAACTAAACAATCTATTATGTTAACTAAGACATCACACTCCTAGCTAAGCCATCACAATCTTGACTTATCAATCTATTTTGTTAACTGATCAATCACATCCCTAACTGGCCAATCTATTTCCCAATCACACAAATTATGCAATCAAATTTGCACAATTCTCTCATGTCTAAATTCTCTCAACACACTCTGACCGTTGATCTGGATATTCTTCAAATCGATCTTGATCGACCAATTCAAATCTCATTTTCTATATAACAAACCCCTTTCCTCACAAATAAAGATTGGAGAATTAACATCCATTGAGCAACGAAGTGTTGTCAAGATCATCCTTGAGAGAGCTTCATTCCTTTCTTCGATCAACAAAGCATTCATCCACACTTTGCACACGAACTTTGGAGGTTTAGTTGTGATAAGAGCAATCCAACATCAAGCGAATACACTCCGCTACAAGATGCTAAAAGCTATCTTTTGTTTTCATTTGGTAATCAGTAGGTTCCTCATCATGTGTGCAATAGTATAGTTCAATTTCATATGTGTAGGAGTTTTTAGATTTTAGATTTGTGCATTTTGGTTGTAGATTAGATTTCTTTGTCAAATTTCTTTCATGTCCTTCTTGGATCATAATCTAACGTCTTTTCTCACCCTCACACAAACACAAATTAATAAATACAAACCATTAAAAATTCTAACTACCTCACTAAATGTTGGGAGTGAAGTCCACCTGTCACCACTGCCCTTTCATCTTTCACTTCCCATGCTTTTTCACTTGCCTAAAAAGTTTAATATAATTATTTTCTCATTCTCTTTTTGGGTATGATGGGACTAATGTAATTGAGTTGTTAATTAATAAAAACAGAGTATCCTTCTTTCTTTGGTGGATGTACCCATTAATGGTTAACCACGTTAAATACTTGTGTTAACTTCTTTGTCTCTATTTATGCAATTTATATTGTTATGTTTTTATTCCATTGTAGTTCTTGTTGAATGGTTAACTCAGCAACTAGTATCAGGGCTAGGCGATTGAGAAGAGATGGAGGAAGGAAAATTTGAAAAGTTTTTGAGCCAAAACTTTGGCATCTGGAAACTGAAAATGGAAGCACTATTGATTCAAAAAGAACTTGCAATTACATTAGAGGAAAATTCCAAGAAACCTATTGTTATGACCAATGAGGATTGGGATAGATTGGACAAGAAAGCAAAGGTAACCATTATCATCTCTCTTTCAAGCAATGTGTTATTCAATGTTGCAGTGAAAATGATAGTGAAGGGTTTGTGGGACAAATTATCTAATATGTATGAGGTGGTTTCAGCATCAAACAAAATTTACCTCATGAAGAAGTTGTACAACCTGAAGATGAAGGAAGGTAATCTAGTATCATCTCACTTAAACGAATTGAATACATTAATCATTCAATTAACTTATGTTAGTATTAAATTAGAAGATGAAATAAAAACTATATTGTTGTTATGTTCTTTACTAGATAGTTGGGAAGGAGTTGTTATGGCTATTAGCAACTCGGTATCCGAAAAGAAGGGGAGTGTTTTAATTTTTGATGAGGTTACAGGGATTCTTCTCAGTGAGGACATGAGAAGGAAAAATTTAAATACCTCATCAAGAGATGCTCTAATTACCAAAAGCAAGGGGAGATCCAAAGAATAGTGGAAAAATAATAATAGAAGAAGATCCAAATCTCGTGGTAGAAATTTAGGTTGTTGGTTTTGTGGCAAGGAAGGTCACATTAAAAAGAATTGCTGGTCTTACAAGAAGGTTGGAAATAAATCAAAGGAAGATGAAACAAATGCAATTTATGATGAAGATGCAAGTGCATTAATTCTATCAATTGGAGAAGCTGCAAATGATAGATGGGTGTTGGATTTTGGTGCCTACTTTCATGCAACTCCATGTCAAGAAGTTTTATCAAGAGGACAAACTTGGTAAGGTTCATCTTGGTGATAATGAGTCATGTGATATTGTCGACAAAGGGGATGTTTTATTAAAATTGAACAATGGGAATAGTTGGTTGTTGTGAGATGTGTGACATTCCTCAACTCAAGAGGAATCTATTTTTTGTGGGATGGCTTGATACTCGAGGTTGTTGCATCTAGACTTTGTGATCCTAACCTTGAGTTGCTATCCATTCAAGCAACTCCTTTAAGCCTGGGAATTAGGGCTAATGGTATTAATGTTATCCCCATTGTTCACAGGAATGCCACTATTCCAACAAGGAAGGATGCATATCTCACTAAAAGTTATGACAATCAGTCTAATACTTTGATTATAGTGTATGAAGGTGAAGCAAAGAAAGTGGGGGAGAATCATTTTTTGGGATTTTTCTAACTATCAGGAATTTCTCCTTCTACCAAAGGTGTTCCATTAATCAATGTTTGTATGGACGTTGATGCATCAAATGTGTTGATATTTTTTGCTAGTGTGACAATGCCAAAATCTAAAACCCTATCAAAAGAGAAGCTAGAATTCATCAGAGTTTCTCTTGGTACAATAATTAAGTGCTCAAGGAAGGTAGGGACAATAGTATGATTTGGAATTCAAGTGGGAGATTGTTGGAAGTGAAGTCCAACCATCACTTCCCTTTCATCTTTCTCTTCTCATGCCTCTTCACTTTCCTAAAGAGTTTAATATAATTATTTTATCATTCTCTTTTTGGATATGATAAGACTAATGTAATTGAGTTGTTAATTAATAAAAACAAAGTGCCCCGCTTTCCTTGGTGGATGTAGCCATTAATGATGAACCACGTTAAGTACTTGTGTTAACTTTTTTGTCTCCATTTATGCAATTTATATTGGTGTTTTGTTTTTATTCCATCGTTGTTTTTGTTGCATGGTTAACTCAACGCTAAAGAAAAAACCCTTTTAAATATACATAAAAAGACATCAAAATGTTAATTAAAAATAATAATATAAATTTCACTCTATAATTTTAAGATTTAATACTAATAACTACAAGGCCGCCACTGCAAAAAAAGGGAAGGAGAAAGGTACGCTGGACCTGATTGTTAGGGAAGGGAAGGGCAAGAACATAATAGGGAAAGACTCCAGAGGAGACACTGTTGTGGGGACTATTGTGATGATTGGTGGGAAAAATACCAGAAGGAGATCCGGGAGGCTTGCAAAGAACAGTAAAAAGAGGTAGATAATTGAGGATTCGGAGGAGGAGCGGTCTGACAGCAAAGAGTACAAGGAAGAGGAAACTGAGGATGAAGAGGATGAGATTGTGGAGGGGCCCCAGTTTACTCCTAAGGACAGTAAGGTTCCTAAAGATGGCTCCGCCCCTCACTCTTCGCATCCCCTGGTTGAAGAGCTTGGAGAGGTCCTAGGGACCATGGACATTGGGGAGGAGCCCTGTGAATTGGAGAAGAAAATGGACACGCTCAACAAAAGGTTTCGTGGGTTGACCCGCTTCACTATGAAGTTGGGCCATTTTGTCACTCGCACCATGTCAAATGCTATTAAGGAGGAGCTGGAGGGAAATAACAGTCGGGAGAACAAAGACTGGGTTGGTGATGAGGTCGTGGACCTCCTACTTAAAAAATGGGATAACGCCAGTTAGCTGCTGCCTATGCCGGTGTCCTATCTTTCGGCTGCCTCTCCATGGTTTTTGTGTTGTCTGTGGGATGTCTTTGTTTCTGTTTACTTTAATGTTTGCTTTTTAGTCTTGCTTCTTTTTGGCCCTTGTGGCTCGTTGTGAAGGGTACGACGCCCTGAAAATGCTGCTTAACATTTCAAAAACTAAAAAATAAAGAATTTTTCTTTTAAATTCTCAATTAAAAATTTAATGAATAAATCTGGCTCTATGGCTCTTAAGACTTAATAACTAAAAATCTACAATGCAGGAAAATATTACTTCTAACCATAGTAACGGGACTCGGACTCAGCTAGGGTGACTTGACTCGGGACTCGATGCCCGAGCTCAACGCGGACTTGGCAAAATGAAAAAACCCTAAAAATTTAGAGATTTTTAAGGATTTAAAACTTGTTTCAAGCACCCTTTATTGAATAAACCTTAAAGACACAATAACATCATTAAATAGAAACAAATTTGATCACATACACAAGTATACAACGATCACATAAGTATAAAGTACACAAATTGTAGCTGAGTTGTTGAAGGGAATAACATACTTAGATATATAAATATAGTCAAATGTATACAAAACTCATGGAATATGAAATCCATGACATCAAATGTTCCATATAAATATGAAATATCAAAAAAAATAGCCACAAGTCTATGGCTTAGTGGAGCCAACATCCTTCCTATGAAGGCTTCTAAGGGTCCTCGATGATGTAGCAGCTGCAACCATAGTCTCTACCTGTGTCTCCATGCCACTCTCACCAACACTAGTTGTGTCTCCTTGTGCTCTAGCCTCCTCCTCAGCCATGGCTACAACCTCATCCTCTCTCTCTGCCTAGTCCACCCAATCAAAGTCCTCGTCACTAAAGACTGCATCTCTAGCCTCAGTGATCCACTCAAACTATGGATCAACCTCCTCTAACTTGATCGAGGCAGAGTCCTGGTCAAAAACCTTCCTGTATTTGAGCTGAAGGTTGTAATGAACATATACAAAATCATTCATCCTCTCCGGTGACAGTCTATTGCGCTTCTTGGAGTGTATGTGCTCAAACATACTCCAATTGCGCTCACAACCAGATGAGTTGCATGGCTGGCTCAATATATGAATGGCAACATTTTGAAGGTTCGGTGTATCAGAACCAAACATATGTCACCATCTATTTGAGATGAGAAAAAGAAACAAAATCAGTCTCATTTCCAACTTTAATTTTCAAGTTTCAAGTTTCAAGTTCAACATTTAATAATAATTAATAAATTATAATATAAAAAGATAAAAATTATGCCCTTAAATATATTTTTACCTAGTTGTAATGTCATCCTACTCTCTTTGCACAATTGACGTGAAAAAAGGTCTCCTTGTGCTTTAGTGAAGGCATCTATCTCGTGCACTATTTGTGTAGTAACAGCAAGCAACATCCGCTCTATCGTCAAGTAGAGTCCACTAAGAATCTCTCTATCTGCACTCAAACCACGGCTGAATTGGAAGGCCGGATTTAGGAAACATGCAGCTGCATGGAGGGGCCTATGAAACAGGTGGTGTCATCTCCAATCAATGATCTCCCAAACGGGACAATACTTCTCCTCAACTCCACCATAGACGGATCTAATGGCCTCTTTGGCCCTATCCATGCCCTCATATATGTAGCCCATTGTGGGCTTCTCCCCATCAGCAACTCGTAGGAGAACTAGCAAAGGCTCACTAAACTGCAAAGTGCAAACATTGTGAAACATTAACTTAAGTGTGAACAAAAATAAACAACTAAAAGTAAAATATGAACAAAAATTAAAACATGACGAAAAATTAAATTTTACTTTCACAATCTCCTCCGCTAGTGTCCAAAACCCTGGCTCATCAAAAATGCAATCAGTTGTGGCAATCCCTGCAGTGCTTGTAGCATAAGGTGAGGAAGACCACTCCTCACCAACAAACATGTGCCTTAAATCTGTCTTTGACCGAATCAAGGATTGCAATGTGATAAAATTTGTTGCAAACCTAGTGATGCTAGGACAAGCCAACTCCCTCAACCCCATGTATTACCTCATAAGGTTAAGCATCCATGTGTGATTGTATACAAATTTGCAAATGTTTTTTTGCAGCATCCACACATGTTTTGATCCAGGGGAGCTTGCCAAGATCATCCAATATGAGGTCAATGCAATGGGCGGCACATGGAGTTCAGAATATAGTAGGGTGCCTCTCCATCAATAATCACCAATAGCAACATAATTTGTTGCATTATATGTCACCACTTGAACTACATTCTCTTCACCCACCTCAGATATCACCTCCTCTATAACCTCACAAAGGTTGTGGCATTTTTGAATTGGGCGGAAGCATCAATGGACTTGATGAAGACGGTGTCCCCTAAAAAAAGAAGTAAAATCAATTATTGAATAAATTAAAAAACATAAATCAGCCATATTAAATTATTAATCACTAAATCAAATTCAAATTTCAAATTAATCAATGCATTGAGGGAAGTACAATTACTTGTGGAGGAAACTAGAAAATTAGTGTCTTATTTCTCCTATCGGTCCAACCATCACTCATGATGGTGCAACCCAAACTCCCTCATTGCAAGCGTTGCTCCTCTAATTGTACTTTTACATCCGCCACCTTTTGAGTCAAAAGTGGGCCCTTTAATTCATCTTCGGTAGGGGCTTTGAACCCCGCCCCACATATGGTTATGGCATCAACCATATTTTGCCAAAAAGGAGACCTAAAATATGTCATAAATAAATTAATAAGTTACTTAGATAAGTATTGTAAAATGAAAAAGTTTTAAGTTTTTAACTTTACATTTGAATTCGGTAATGAGATACATCTAGAATCTATATTATAAAATTTAAATATAAATTTTAAAACAATTAAACAAAAAAGAATTACCTGGCTACATGGAAGGAAATGGTGCAATAGTACCAGAAATCTGCAATTGTTTTCTTCGTTGCATCATGTGTGTCCTTGTTCCAACCCATGCTCTCAAGTGACGGTTGGGAACCAGGAGTAGTGTGTGGTACAAAATATGAATCCACCCTAGATTTATGAACTCTAGGGCCAATGCTAACACTCTCACTACCACTAGCAGCAGCATTAGGAGTACGCATAGTTGGTGCAGTAGCAGCACTAACACTAGGACGGTACGGAGACATGGAAGAAGCATCTCCAACACCAATGCTCGCCAACTCCTCCCTCTGCCTCTTTTTCATTTCTTTTTGCAACTCAAATGTTTCTAATTGCACTTTCACTTCACGAACAACCTCATGAGGTGCTTCAGGGCAGCCCACTACATCATGGATGGGTATGCGTGCAATATGGTAGTTTAATCTGTTTATGCCTCCATGATATATTGTTTTGCAATTTTACATTTATGCCTGGGGTTTGAGACATTGTGAAAATATGGTTTGATTTGCAAATGAATGTGGCTACAATAACAAATAGGGTTTCTAAAATTATTTAAGTTGCAAATAGGGTTTGTAAAAAAAAATGCAAACTCAAAAAAACAATGATTTTACAAATTACAATGAATTATTTGTTAAAAGAACAAAAAAAAAAACCAATTAAAATCAAACTTACCTCTTAGATTAGGCTTGAAAAGTTGAAATGCAATGCAAACTCCTCCCAATTGTTGGTAATGAGCTCTCAATGTACCTCCTTGCTGGTATGAAGCTTCCCAAATGATATTTGAGCCTGGATTTGTCTTCAAATGCTTGTTGGTTGCCCTACAATGAACTCTTCTTTTTCTTCAAAACTCTCTTTTCTCCTCTTATTTTGCCAAGTGAATGAAATGAAGTTGCTTTTAGGGTTGGAGAGATGATATAAGTGAAAAAAAAAAGCAAGTGAAACAAGTATTTTATGTTTTCTTTTTCTTTTTGGCTTTTGTTGCGTCGGTCACGTCCAAGGCTCGAGACTCTCCTCAAAGCGGCGAGTCCGGTGAGTCCGACTAGGACTTGGCCGAACTCGGCCGCGTCCGGGTCCAAGCTCCCCAAACTCGACCAGGGTCACTCGGCTCAGGACTCGCCGAGTCCTAGCGAGTTCGAGCGAGTCCAGTTACTATGCTTCTAACACCCTCAATGCAACAAATTTGCTAACCTAGAATCAAAATCATCGAAGTTTGTATATTATCTGAGAGTACCACTATGTTACGGAAAAATCAATACCAAAAAAATATTGCAAAAATCAATACAACTGTAATATACAAGAACTCCAAGCTAGAAAAGACAATGTTTTGAAAATTAAACAATTATTGAACGATACTTTAGCATCTATGTTATATTCGAGCCAAACAAGGTTAAATTCTCACTCTGCAAACCGATTTTATATCAAAATTTTGAAAATGTCAAATAACATAATGGGCCTCAATAAATACTTTATCTGCTGAGACATGTCCAATGATAAGGTGGAGCACTTACAAATACAATGGGTGTTGTTCAAACTCAGGAGTGATGTAAAGACCGGTTGGCATCCAAAGATAAAGAAAAGGATATTCTATTAAAAAATAGGAATCAACTTTTCCTGACTAACTTAGCCAGATACGCAAAAGAAAAGATTTCTGAACTACTATAAATGTTAGAAATAAGAAAACAGTGCCCAAGTTATAATACAAGTAACACTGTGGCATAGTTTGAAAGAACCATATGTTCCTTATTCATTGTAGCCATTTTGGTCATATAACATACAGGCTCCAAAAAATATTTGACATATATTCAACAATTGTTAGTTCATTAAGTACATTTCCCTGGATTCACATCATATGCGGAAGCCAATGCATTTTTGGGAAAAATATGCACAAGGTAGCATTCCAAAAGGTTACTCCCACACAATCAGTCGCATCAAGAAGGTTTTACCCTTGGAAAGTTGCCACAGCGTTGCAGATGATCCCAAACTCTTCAAATACAGAACACCATATATCATGCAGAAAATCCTTTTAACATTTGTTGCCATGCTGAACCTTTTGCAAGTACAAAACGGAAGGTTGGCATGATTATTCCATGAAAATTTATAAAAAGAAAAACCTGCCACGTGATCTCTTGAAGACGTTGCAAAAGTTTGCCAAAGCTCGGAAATTTCAGATGTTTATAACAGACCGGCACCTGTGAATTAGATCTGACCACCTTACTAATATTGACTTAGTAAGGTGAGAAAGCTCTAGCAACAAGAATTCACCACAAATATACTGCTTGGTGACATCTGTTTATGTATAGGGCATTTCATCTGGTCTCTTGTAGGCAGTACAAAGCAAAACTTCATTAGCACTATGGACCCGTGGAACCATCTAAAATGTCAACCAGGGATAAGGCAATGCAGCTATAATACAATGTCGAAAAGCTCTCAGAAATGTTTTGTTTCTGCAACATGTGGAATGCTAGAAGTTTTTCCTTGGTGGATGTAGAAGCCGTATGTATCGGTACAGTTGACCTTGACAATATTCTTGCAAAATGATCAAGTAAACAGCTGAGCAAAGGAACGCATTATGAATCTTGCAAAAATATCAGTTTCCAAGAATTCAATATGAGCAGCCCGACCAATCAAATTGTTCAAGGTGCGAGCCTGAGAGGATGTATCAAAATTCACATCACAGCGTATAAATGTACGATCAACTGTACCAGGAAGTAATATTTGATCCAGACATTTTTTCAACATGGTTGTATAAGCTGGTCCTTTCTTTAAATCACGTGTAGCAGCTTGGCACCTTTCAATACGGGCCGAATGATAAGGTACATAACGATCCTGTGTTACTTCATTATCAGTGCACCAGTCTACTTGCAATGTAACGAAATACAAATAAAATAATGTACTGATAAGAATAAAGAATTTCCTATGAAGTTACCTGTGGAGAGGAGACTAAAATTAGGTTTCGGAAGTGCTCAAAAGTCCTTTCCTGGAGAAGAGATCACCCAGATATATATTAGCAATGCAAGTTGCACAGTTCAAATAAGAATCTTTAACATGAAAAATTGTTAATTCAGACCCCTTAGTATCTAACTGTTTTCCTCAAATACTTGAAAAGATACAGATTGCAGACTGAAACCTCGCTTAGCTTGAATATAAATGAGTTCTGAAGCTCTGCTTCATCTGTAAATGTTAGCTGGTGCATACAATGTGATCCTTTAAGCTTTTTGAAAAGCCATAACCCAGAATTGAACAAAGCGTTTGTACTGTATAAATATCCCAAATGAGGTCCAGAAATGGACAGGAAGGTGTACAGGTTATTCAGGTACGGTTTCATTGCAGCATCTGAAATTCCATCCGTTATCAGTTAAGAGATTCTTTTGCCTCTTTAAATGAAAGCATAGTTATTAATAAGTAGAAAAAGTCTGACTGCTAGGAAAAAGGAGTACCTGTTAAAGCAGATCTTATAATGAGATTCCCAATTGAATGTCCAACAAAACTAAGTCTGAAACTTTCATATGTTGCACTTCTTGAACCCGAGGTAAATTTGGTTTTCAAGAAGGTAGCAACTTCTTCTGCCAGTCTTTGACCCAACTCTCTGAAATCACAAGTAGTTCTATCTTCGTTAGCCTCTGACATAAGACACTGTGCCTCTGGATCAATCAAAAGCCACTGATTCCTCACAAGCCTTAAATCCAGGTGATGACCCTGCCCAGTAAAATCAAAATATTATTAACTCAATTTTTGAAATGATTTAAACAACAGAATCAAAACAATATTTCATAATAATGCAGCAGCTAAGATGTTCTTCCTGTTAAGATTGTATGCATGTATCAGGCATCAGTAATAAGCATGCATATATAACAGATCATCAAATATCTCTCATAGTAATATTGCTCTGAATATAAATATGTCAGCATTAAATAGTGCACAAAAGAAACTGTGCTAAATTATAATTACAATATTTTATACACCACCAAAACCCATCTCTCAACATAAATATTATCAGCATAAACTGAAGAATGCTGATATCAATTCGTACAACAGCTTGTTCACTAATGACAGTGGGCAATGTCATAAAAGTGACAGATCTGTAAGACTGCTGACACCTCCAAGCATACCATGCTAGGTAAAATCCTCACTAAAAGTAGGTTTCCTTTATAACTCTTCTAATTGCCTGACTTACCACACTTGACAAACTAACCTGTCCAAAAGTTCTCTGCGACTTAAATTATGAGTTGGGATTAAAATACAAGCACACTTTTGGTCAAGACCCTTATACCCATTTAACTTTGTCTCAATAGGTTGTTAGTTCCTCTTCATTTGAGCGGATTTGGGCTACATACTCCTTCACCCACTCAATGACATGCAACTGATTGGCATTGGCATTAAAGAAGGCAAAGATGCTAGTTGCATGCATTCCAATTTGTGCCTTCTTATGCATAAACATGATGAGAAGAACAAGGAAGGGGCAATGAAGCTGTGGGATGTAGACCCAGGGCAAGCTGGCTTGGACCTTTATGCTGCCAAACAGCCTTCAATTTTTTAAGAATCAGATAGCCAGCGAACTTTTACCAGGAGTGGTGTTGGGGCTGCGTGTGGTTCTTCTAATCTACATACATCATCTAATGTCAATGACACTGATGATGTTGATCTTGATTAAGACCTATATTATGCTGATTACTAATTGTATTATTTTAATATTGAACAATAAATATCTATCATGACATTCAAGTTTGACAAATTGATATCAAATTAGTATACTTTACTTGAAATATTTACGGTAGTTCTATTTAGCATACGCATGATATGTGGTCTTCTGAAGTTAAATTCTGTTTTTAGGCTGCAAATATGTATATATTTATGATTTTTATATGCTTTTTGTATGGGAGTACACAGCCCAAAAAAAAAAATTGCCATACCAGCATACCACACCCACGTACCCATACCCATACCTCATTCCAATTTGCCAACTTGGGGAGAAAGCCAATTTGGAAGAAAACTCCATAAGAGTAAGAGATCACTTCTTCAAAGCCACTAATTCCTTGCAATTTCACACTAGTTTACTGCCTTACTTGAGACCTTCATGGGCACCATAGTTCCACAAAGTTTCTTGATGGGGGGACGCAGGGACGTGGGGACGGGGGGACCAAGGGCCTAAATTTGGGGGCGGTGGGGGGGCGGTAACGGGAAAGCAGCACTGAAATACATATAGTATTTGAAAAAATAGTTATAAAAAGATGTAAATATAAGAATTACAAATGAAACTTTGGCAAACTAGTTTTAAACATTTGAATTTCAAAGTGAACATTAACTTGGCATTACTCCTTGCTCTTCCTCAACCCTCTTGCTCTGCATTCTAAATCTTTCACCTTACACTTGCAACTTTCGCACTCACACCCTCGCTATTAGCTTCTTGTTGATTTGTTTTTGTGAATTGAAATGAGGATAGGAGGCAGTTTTATAGAGTTTGTAGAGTTTGGGTGGGGCCCATAGGCCATTAGGATTTGGCCTTGGACACAAAGTTCAATGAAAATTTTGATTTTTTTAAAAAGATTTGCTTTTTGGTCATCTGGCTGCAGGAGATGCTTGGGCATCTTCGAGACGGTCCAAAGACTCCTAGGAGTTCCCTAGACATCTTGGGGATGCCCCAACATCCTCGAAGTCCTAGCAGCGCCTTGGAGACGATAGCGCCAGTGGTGGGATGGTGGCACTGGTGGTGGGGTGGTGGCGATAGTGGTGGGGCGATGGGGGGATGTCCCCCCAAGTCCCCAAGTCTCTAAGACGGGGACGTCTTGGAAACGCAGGATTTTTTGGGGGGGACGCATCCCTGTGGAGCACTAATGGGCACATTACACCTTCAAGAGGATGCCCAAACACATATACAGCAACGCAACTTCACTCTAGCCTTCTCAATTACATTCCAACATCTGTAAGACTAGACTACCAGACTGATGCAACTAAGTACAATTATAGTTGAAAGAAACCCCTTCTCAATGTCATACAAGGGTGACAATAGATATAGCCTAGAGTCACAAGAGCATCAAAAGGAAACCCAAACATCTTGAAACACCAAAAGATGGAATTCCAAATGCTGTAGCTCCTCCTTTATCAGAAAATTTTGGCTTTTTCTCTTATCTGGTTTGGTTTTAGCTATGAATGAATCCAATGTAGTCATCATTAGTGACGTTTTTGGTTGTAGTTGAAATTGTGAGACATTTTCAACTAGGGTCAAAACTGTCACTAATGTTTTTTCCTAGTCCCCTAAGTGTCCAGATCATTTAAGTGACTTACTATGCCTGTTTTTACCTTTTGAGTTCGCTATATAACTCCATTTTTTATTTCTGCCTTACGGAAAAAAATCTTATGTATGTCTTGTCATGGGAAAGCCTTCAAGAAAACATATTAGTGGCAATGTATGCCAATTTGGATCAGGCATCCCAATCTTGGCTAATACAATTCCCTGGCAACTCAGGAACCTTTCTCACTTACAAATTTTACATTTTTCTACAGAGTATAAGTTGAGGGTCCAGAAAATATTATGGGCTTAGTTTCAATACAGAATATAAATTAGACTATTATCCCTTAAAGGCAGTGTCCTTAATATAAGGCAGAATTCCCTGTCAGCTCAACAGTCTTCCTTATCTCCTTGATAACGCCTAGATGAAAATAACTCTGTTAAAGGCCCCTGGTGCTCAATGTAAAATACCTTTCCCCAGTGGCTCATGGATCTTTATTATCCCACGTAGATCTTACAGACTGATTGCTATTGAGGCACTAGCCCACTGCTATCAAAATATCAGCTCCATTTATCTTGCCCATAAAGGGGAAGGCAGGCCCATGCTTGTAACTCAGGCTGATATCTTTCTTTTCTTTTCAAAAGAAAAACTGACTTTAGCTGTATCTTACATCTTGTGTTGTGTTTGACCATTGACAATGACATCTGGTGACTCATGCATTTATTGAAAGCCAGCTTACCATACCATATAAATGTCTTTTTCCCGTTATGTATCCTTCCATTGCCACAATCCTTTTGTAGTATTGAATCTCAATAATGCTGGCTATTTTAAAGGGGACAATCATCTTGCCACTATCATAACTAAAGTAAGACAACTTATTTATTCTTGCCAATAGTTATCACTGGGAATCAATGTCATATTTATCTATTTGTAGCTGCAAGTAATTATAGCTTAAAGCAACTGAACCCAACACCTAAAACAGAACAATTTAATACATCATCCAGAAAGGCAGGAATATAGTTTATAACAATCAAACAAATTTTCAAAATGAACCAACCTGAAAACCATGTACAAAGACCACCACCTTCAATACACGTCCACTTCTTCCTGTTCCCTGATCAGCTAACTTTGGAGGCAATTTATCTCTTGATGTCATTGGTATTACAGAAGCCCCTTCTTGCTCAAGAGAACCAGTAAAGCCCAACATAGTGTCCTCTTTAGCCTTACTCAATTTCTGGCATCGGACTGTATGGTGTTCAACATAGATGATTGGAACAAGAGCTATTTTACCAAATATTTGCAAATCCTGAAGGTATGTACTGTTTATCTGCAATGAACTACCCCTTTTTAGTCTTGGAAACCTATGACAAATTCCAAAATATTACTTCAATTTTGAACAAACAGAGGAGAATGGATACATACCTTCATTTGTTCAATAACCTTTCGATGCAGGTCAGCACGAGAAGCTGCAGCTACTGCAGGCTACAGGAACGAAAATATATCATAATAAAACATTGTCAATCAACTTCAAGTCAAACTAAGAAATACCAATCCATTGTGATTAACTGTGCAACCTTATCAGCAATTATAATCAGCTGAATATCTGATTTTAACTTTTTGATATGCAACTTACATCTTCATTGGATTTTCTCATAAGGGTTTTTCTTGCAGTTTGTATAGCCCAACCATTCTCCTCAACAACTTCATTATTTGAATTATGTTGTGAAATCTCCATCTTAGAGTGTACCAGCCACAATGACCACTCCATATTTCTGTCTTCCGCCCATACCTTATGCAGATATTCCATTATTACTATCCTATATTTCCTGCAAAATGCATAAAATCAAGAAATTCATTAAGTTGTCATTATGGAGCCATTAATTTCAAGAAAATTTGAGGTATACAAAAAAAATGGCAGAGGTGCAAATATTTGCTTCATTTCATAAGCAGCATGCTTCAATACTTCACTTCCTGTTCAATTTTGAGAAATGAAATGCAAAATACTAATATAAATTAGTGCTATTTAGTTATTTAATAAAATGAACCTTTAAAGAACAGTGAACCTCAAGAAGGACGCACAGAATGAGGACATATAAATGGAGAAGAATTTACCATCCAGTTCCAGTCTATCAAGGTAATAGCTTTACTAAGGAGTTCATTGTGGCAGTAAAACAAATCCCTTCATTTCTGAAGAAAGAGAAGTTGTATTATTTTTCTTAGGCATCATTACCTATGAAATCTCAAAAACGCATTCCAAATAGAAGAAAGTTGACTCCCCAATGATTGGAGTCCTTCTAACATTTCTATCCTGGACATCTCTGATGATTGCTTGCCTTTGGTCTTAAATGGCCAATTTTCTGGCTGCCAAAATGAAAGAAAATTGGAATAAACTCAATATTACTTATTCCCCACAGCCAATGATACCATTTAACTGGCCAATTACAATTACAGTGATTGCTGAAAATTTTATCTTTCAATGTAAATACATTTAAGTAGGGATGCACAAAGGCTCTCCTGCTATATTTCAAAAAATATCTATACCTCTGAAACTGTCCTCGAAACAATTGCTGATTCTTCAAGCCTTGATTTCATTTCCATTATCATACCATTTCTAAGACCCCATGCTTCTGTTTTTTGCCCATCAAGCTTTTTTGCAACCAATTGTATAGTCGCATCTTCTGCATCATCCAATTCATCAATTTTTTTATCAATTGCCCTACTCAAGCTGTGCAATTCATTAAGAAGAATATCCCGAGAAGCGCAGAGTGTTTTCCATAAAGTAATATCCATGGAATCAACTCCTGATTCTCCGTTGCTTATAGCCTGCAGACATGAAAAACAATGTCAAAGCTTACTAATTCAAAAAAATACTTGTGGCTCAAAATAATTTTACATAATCCAAGAGGACCAAGAATAAATTTTCCCATGCATTACAGAAAAATGCAAATTTACAAATGAACCATCCACATTGACCTGCACCATTAGAGGTGAGTGTACTCACACGATGCTGTCAACATTATATTTCTCCCATTTGTATATCATGTCCTAGAACTAAAAGCTAAAGCTTAGATAAGTCTCCAAATAGAACATAAAGTTAAAGAGGCCACTGTATCAACACAGCCATAAGTGTATGCAGTTAACATTATCATGCACTGAACCGCATCCACCCATTCATGATAATGTTGAACTTAGCCATGCACTGAATATCCAACACTTAACCACATCCATCCATCCATGATAATGTTGCACCAATGTGAGACCCATCTGGCAGTTATTTCATCAATCAGTACATTTCTCTCGG
Organism: Sequoiadendron giganteum; assembly: GCA_007115665.2. Taxonomy (NCBI): domain Eukaryota; kingdom Viridiplantae; phylum Streptophyta; class Pinopsida; order Cupressales; family Cupressaceae; genus Sequoiadendron; species Sequoiadendron giganteum. The sequence goes on from CM021108.1 coordinate 424,839,190, forward strand.
AATAGTTTTTATCGAAGCTAATAGCTCTCAGTTTTCTATCCAGGTCCCACATATGAAGGCCTTGCTTGTGCAATCTTGGACATGGCCTTCTTAAAATAAGAAGAGCATGCATCATTGAATGGAATGTCATTGGCAAAGATGAACTTGTCAATGACATTGTACATCATTCACCTCATCCCTGGGCTGCACATTGAACATATATATTATTGGGCTTGAAGTTGAACCTGTGGCCTTACATTTCCCATTAGGTTCTACTGCACTCAAATAAAAAATAGGAACCTGTACATATCAAGAATCAATATCTAGAAGAAGGTTCCTGTTAATGCATGATAGCTTCGGTCAGATATGAATGACAGTGATGCAAGTATCATTGTCATTCATAAGTGATCGAAATTATCATACATACTATGATATTTCGAAAGGAAACATTTAATCGAAATTATGAGCATTCATATAAATTCGATCATTCCCGTGATTTTATATTCTACATTTGTTTGAAATCGGAATCCTCTTAAAGACACCCGCCAGCATGTAGAAGGGTGTGTATATATTAATACATACTTAACAAATGGCATTAGACTGTAGAAAGTCCGCGTGCAAAGGGACGCATCCCTTGGAGGCGGGCCTCTCCTCTTACAAATAGGAGTTCCTTCATTGATATGCAAACATAGAAATCCATTAATGTTCTGCAATCAGCACATTCTACATCAAAAGACGAAATCTGGAAAATATCTTTCAAAAGGATAATCAAACCTGTTTCCTATGTTCGATCCTCAACATGGTATCAGAGCGAGGACTGGAAGAACAGGATTTGAAGGATTTATTATGAGTTAGTCGATGTCTTTGGAAGAACCGATCTGGCAAGAGCGTCAGGTATAAAGAGAACTAAAACTCTCAGATTGAATGGTCGTGTCTCAAATTATTATGCCAGTAGAGACGAGCAACGTTTTGGACTATTAGAGGCAACGGGAGAAGTATCGAACTTATCATTGGAGCCGATATAAATTGACAAGTAATCTCAGGCATAAAAGCAACCGCTGGAAGTTGTCGTCTATTCTCATAGTCGATGCAATATTAACCGCTGGAGCCCCTAAATTGTATTTGCCGCAAAAGACAATCGAGTCTTCCTTATTAGCAGAGACGGGAAGAATAGACGAAGACTCTTTCTTATTGTAAGCGGCTAAGCATTATTAAAGCCGACATCAAAGCATGATGACTTCTTCGTCATTTGCCAAGAAATGTGCGATTGGAGTTATATTCATTGATGCAGCAAGAAATCTTCATGGCACTGTCGGGGGTCTACAATCAAATGGAAGTCGCCACTATATTTGTTCACTATTCACATAATCTGATCGGGACTATGATTGTGTCACTGTCCGTCATTCTATCCTGGCCGCGATAGCTTATTAGATTTGATCATGCTTATGCGAGTATCCTTGTGTGGGCAGGAGTGTAGAAACAGCTAGTTCATATCATATTGCCAAGCATCTCATGTTACCTGAAGGCTATCGCATCACCATAGTGAGTCATCTCAGGTAGACTAAGGTGAACTGTGTCATTCACGATTACTCACCTGGACATTCACTACAAACCATCTTAGTGATCTCTTTCTAGCACTGGCATTGGTGGGGGTGTAAACAGAACATCCAGATCTGGTGGAGCCATGTGAGCTTGACTGGGTGCCAAGCTGCAATGATGCAACATCCTCGGGATCCGCATACCAGTTTGAGAGTCGTTGACACAAACAAGAATTCCTAAGGTGGTCGAGTCGAAGAAATTGTTGCTAAGTCATGGTAATGACTGGACTGAGTTCCGAAAAGATTGAAGGCGTGCATTACAATTTGTCGACATCAGGCATTTTGTGAAATCCTGAATGGGTTCTCAAAACAAAAGTACAGTTCGTCACTATTTGACAAATTTCGAGATAAGTATTTGTTTTTTGTTGTTGTTTATATTCCTATGTGTAACTCAGTCTGCTGAGTTGTGCAGATTTGATAAATTTTATGAGTGATGATCTTATCCATCTCTAACTCTCTGGGTGTTGCTAGTAAGCATGCTGCATCTGTTTCATAATCTGGTGGATTGTAGCTGAAAATGAAGTGCATTGTAAATTTGAACGGTCAAAGACCATGTTTGAATTTAACTTTGCAAAGGGCATGTATTCAAGCGGTGATGGTGGTGGACTGATCTGAACGCAAGAGCAACGTTCTATATTGTGTCAAATTATTGCATCCATCAGAATATTTAAAGAGATAAGTATTCTTTGTTTGTTGAATTATATCATTTATTTGGATCTTGTAATTAGTAAAGAGAGATAGTGGTTTCTTTTGAATTGTGCTCACTAGCATAAGATCCTTTTAAGATTTCATTTATTGCAAGATATTTCATGCTGGTTGTGAAGATTTCTGAGTGACTCTGAAATAAAAGGAGAATTGAAATTTTGATGGTGATTAATTGGTCACATCGATATCATTCTCTGATGCATGAACTATGATAGAGCCTTGAACTCTTGGAGAGAGTTGGTTCTACATGCTAACTACATAACACATTCAAGAAATCTGCAGTTGTGCAACTTGTCTTTTGTCATGTTGAGTTTAGCACTCTCAAGAGGAGTAAAATATGGAAGATAGAGTTAGATCAGAATTCAATAAAGATAAGTTTCTTTATCCCTTCATTCTGACTTTTGATATATTTCTCTTATAGGTTGATTTATTTATTCATGTTTTAATATTGTTCATAAATTCTTATGTATAACCTGTGATAGTAAAACTTGTATGATCCTAGTCTTGACATTTCTTTGAATAGTTATAAATTGTTGGTGATCTCTCTCTAAAATTCTTCCAGGACAGGTCAAGAAGCTAGAAAGTGATGAGAAATTGCTTAGAGGAATCTTGTGAGGAATTCATGCCGACCAAAGAAACGATCAAGCATGGAATCACAACTTGTAGTCATGGGACTGAGTTGGTAGCTAGAGAGAGTTTAATTCCAGAACTCTTCTTTGCAATATCTGAAGCATGAATCAAGAAGGATTTCTATGACTCACTGAGAAGAAGTGAAGGTTGCAGTGTTGCAAGGTCTAGTGTTAAATCCTTGAAAGTCCTCTTCAGCTGCTAAAATAGAATTGCACAAGACAGTCACCTGGATTCAACATCGGTAGCTCCGCAAACCTATTACGTATAGAGTGTTCTAGGATGAGGTTGAAGAGGACAGCCCTAAATCTCTACAGAGGTGTGCATTGGAAACCATTTCTCTAAAAGCAAGTATTGCTGACGATTCTGGATGAGGAGGTCAGAAGGCTGATACATGTACTTAGAGTTTCAGAGGGAGTCTCATCTCTTCACTTGTTGTAATGCTTTGAGATAGAGAAATATGAGGTGAAAGCCTTGTTCATCTCTGAGACTGAGATGAGGCGTCATGTTAAGAAACTCCATGACAACAGGTCCCAGGATCTAAAGAGCCCCATGCACCCGCAGTATGGCTTAAGGGGGGGTGTTGGATATAAGCCACACCCGGACTAATGATGGGCTGGCCACAAGAGGCCAGTAGCTCAGTTAATAAAACACTCCTGCTGCAAATGGAAGGTCCTAGTGAATCCTCTAAGCCAGTTCATGTGAGAGCCAAAGGAAATTCACTTGATGGTTGTAAAACATATTTTTAGATATCTTCAAGGCACCATTGGATATGGGCTTCATTATAAGAATGATCCACTAGATCTACATGGGTACTCAGATTCAGATTGGGCTGGAAGTGTAACTGATCGAAAAAGCACATCAGGATGCTGTTTTAGTTTGGGATCGGCTATGATCTCCTGGATTTGTAGAAAACAATCGCCAGTTGCACAGAGCTCAACAGAAGCTGAATATATTGCAGCCTCAATGGGTGCAAGAGAAGCAGTGTGGCTTCGAAAATTGATTGTGGGACTCTTTGGTGAGCCCTTGAATCCTACGATTATTCATTGTGATAATCAGAGTTGTATAAAGCTCTCTGTGAATCTTGTCTTTCATGACAGATCTAAACACATTGAGATCCCCTATCATTATGTGAGAGATATGGTGGAAAGGAAAGTGATTCATTTGGAGTATATTAGTACAAATGACCAAACTGCAGACATTCTCACCAAGCCTCTCTCCCGGATCAAGGTAGAGCACTTCAAGAAGAAACTTGGTATGGTTGAAATGTAATTTGTTATTTATGTTTGAAATACAAATTGTTTAGAAATTGTACTAATATATAAAGATGTTTAATGTGTAAACTCTTTTGTCATGTGTGTGACTCCATGACTTTATGGGCCTACTCCCCTGTGTACATTATCAAAAGGTGACGATCTTTCTGATAATGAACACTTGTATTGGACATTGTAAAGTGACGACTCTACAATGATGAACTATCATGATAGATATCATATGACTTGATATCTGTGGACATGTCATGATAGTATCTCTTAGATACCTTGATGGATATCATGAGACTTGATATCTGAAGATCATTGTGATCTATAAAGAGATAATCATGGTGGATGATTATATCCGTGGATATGCCATGAATTATGGTAGACATCATGAGACTTGATGTCAGTGCACATACCATAATGAAGATGTGTATGAAAAATGTCATGTGACTTGACACTTTCAGAAGCATATCATATCTTCTGATATCACAAGTTAGGTGATATCACTTTTGGAAGTTATTCTTCCTAGTTAAAGAGGGAGTGTTGAAATGATGAAAATGTGTTATGAAGAATGTCATGTGACTTGACAACTTTGAGAAAACATATCATATCACATGTGAAGGTGATATATTGACTTATTTGATTTGAAATATCTTCCCTAGCTAAGAGGGAGTGTTAATGCATGATAGCTTTGGTCAGATATGAATGACAGTGATGCAAGTATCATTGTCATTCATAAGTGATCGAAATTATCGTACATACTATGATATTTCGAAAGGAAACATTTAATTGAAATTATGAGCATTCATATAAATTCGATCATTCCCGTGATTTTATATTCTGCATTTGTTTGAAATCGGAATCCTCTTAAAGACACCCGCCAGCATGTAGAAGGGTGTGTGTATATTAATACATACTTAACAAATGGCATTAGACTATAGAAAGCCCGCATGCAAAGGGACGCATCCCTTGGAGGCGGGCCTCTCCTCTTACAAATAGGAGTTCCTTCATTGATATGCAAACATAGAAATCCATTAATGTTCTACAATCAGCACATTCTACATCAAAAGAAGAAATCTGGAAAATATCTTTCAAAAGGATAATCAAACCTGTTTCCTATGTTCGATCCTCAACAGTTCCAATGCCAAGTTAACAAAAGGTGTGGAGATATAACAACTAGATAATTTGTTCATCTCAACCCTTTGTTCAAGTGAGAGCTTATTGCATACCCCAACCCCTTTGATAGATATGCATAGCAAGTGTACATTTGCTTAAGTAATGCTACCCTAGAATTAAAAGGGGCAAAATGGCATTTCCAAATGTGACTCCTTTGTGAATTAACTGCTTTCTTCACACGTATTCTTGTTGCAAATTGTCATAGAGGGGCCTTCTATTCTTGGCATACTTTGCCACTTCTCTTCCTCTTTTCTCTCTCTCTCTCTCTCTCTCTCTCTCTCTCTCTCTCTCTCCTTATATAGCTTTTTGGAGGGAAATATTCAATTTAAAAATATAATAATTCTCTTTTTCCCTCACAAAGACCTTTTAGGAAATTTAATATTACTTTTCATGAGAAAAGACCCCCAAGCATAGGCATCCAACTTAAAATACAATTTAACACCTTTCCAATGAGCTATTACACTAAGCTTGGGGGTCTTTTCTAATATTTCCCAACATTAGACAACTTAAGTGAATTAATTAAATAATAACTCATAAGCTTACCCAAGTTGTGGAAAGCATTGAAACTACATCGAAATCAAACTCTAATCACACCAAGATGATACTGAAGATGTAGTATGATGATTGGAGCCAACCGAATGACTTACTAAAAATAAACGACTTCTCCAAGAAGTTTGGAGAACACCTCGAGTGTTGAGAATCACTTATGAAAGTGGATTAATGATCCATACTACCAACTAAGCTCATTTCAAGAACCAAAGTCACTGCTAACCAACCCTGAGCACTCTAAGAAGGTTGGAGTTCTCCCCAACTCACCAAGAAGCTTACAGGAAAACTCGGAAAGTAAGCTAAATGCTCACAAATCAATTTTGCTCAAAATGGGGGCATTACACTTAAAATTTGTAACAACAAAACCTCCACACTCAAAATGTTTGGAACCTATGAGGCTGAGCTCCTTCAGATTTAATTCATTGAAGATAGGAAATGGGCTTTCGTTCCACAAATATAAATTAATTGAAAAGTGACATGACATCATCTCCCATATGCCTATTAGGTTCTAAAGTTGCCAAGGTTCCAAAAGTTTCTAAGTGTAGAGGTATGTTCAAATTTCTAAGTAGGTGCAAGTTGTTGATGTTTGGGAGTTTCCCTTACAATTATGCCTCTTCTCCAAACTATGCCTTTTCCTTCATTCCTGTTAGAATAGCAAACTTCCCAATCCGAACATACCTTTCATCCATTCCCCGCCTTCATTTCCTCTTCCATTGAGATTTTAGAGTTCTCCATGCCATCATCAATTTTTCCCAAACCTAACTCTTTCCCTTACCTTTATCAAAGTATCACACTTTTCCTTACTACCATGCCTTTTGCCCAATCCTCAACTCCCTAATCATTACACTAAGTTACCTATCAAAGCCGTAATTTCAGCTTTCCCCTTTTACCCAAGTACATTTTCCATGGTACCCCCAAACTCTGATCCCTAACACTTTAGACTACTATCCCATTGGGATCGGAAGTTCGGATATGTTTTTATTTGGGTACCAAATATGCCATACCCCTGACCCTTGAACTCTTGCCTGTTACACAATTCACTCCCACCTACCTCCTTGCACAACCCAAATTGCCATTAATCATTCAATGTGGCCCTACAACTATCCAATCTAATGCTTCCACCCAAAAAACATTGTTTAATTTTAACGGTGCAGATTCACATGTACTTGAGACATTGGAGGATGAAGATGGTCATGCTTTCATTAATGGGATGGTTGCATCTCAGCTCTAAATGGTCCTTGCATAATCTAAGCCATTATTTTGGGCGAGATTCACTATCAATTGTAGATTTCAATGATATAAAGAGTGAATGCATTCTAGGATTATGTGTTCTACACAAAAAACTCTTGCCAAAAATTGTTCTAAGCACTTGTGTTCAAGGAATTGAATTTGAGGAGAACCCTTGGGGTTTGTTGGAGATCAAAAGACAAAAAACATTCGGTTTCAAGAGTCAGAGGACGAAACCCCTTTGGCCATGTAGGACAATCTCACTCAAAGGTTGTGATTGAGCTTTAGAGTTGTAGGTTCAACTACTACAAGTTTGTATAATTTGCAGATTGTTATGGGTTTGATTAGTGTAATTTCAGTGTTTCTTTTTTCTATTGCAGTTGGTGTTCCTGATGTTGGTACAACATATTTTGATGTATTTTGGACTTCATTACAGAATAAGAAGAGTTTTAGAATTTATCTTTCTTTGTTGGCTCCATTTCTTAAGATTGGGTTGTCAATGTGACACATAAATGTAAAAAAAAAAAAATGGGTTTGCAAGATCTTGATAAAATTACTAAAATTTGAAAATTATTAGCAGGATTATTACAACTATTCAAAATTCAAAATCAGAACAATAAAGTTGGCTATTGAGTCACGACCTTGGATAGATACCATTGATGAAAAATGTCAGGCATTAATAAGGAACAACACGTGAGAACTTATTGATCTTCCACATGGGAAGGAAAGTTATTGTATTAATGGATTTTCAAAATCAAATACAAAGCAAATGGTAGCATTGACAAGTACAAATCCCAACTCTTGGCTAAGGGCTATGCACAAAAAGAAGGCATTGACTATGAAGAAACCTTTTCCCCCACTTCAAAGATTAACACTATTAGAATGGGTTTGGCAATGGAAAAACAATTCAATTGGCAAGTTAGTTAAAAGTGTCTTCCTTAATGGAGATATCAAAGAATTCTATATGAATCAATGTAAGGGGTGTATTGCACCTAGGTAAGAACAATAAGTGTGCAAACTTGTAAAATCCCTCTATGATCTAAAACACAATCCCAAAGCTAGGTACATCAAGAGCCATGAGCATCATTGCATCATGGATTCACTAGGAATCCATATGATTCCAATCTCTACCTCAAAGAGCAAAGGGGGCAGACTGTGATTTTGATAATGTATGTTGACAATTTTGTCATCACTATGAGTTCTTAGCAGATAATGGATACAACAAAGAATGATCTCAACAATCATTCAACATGACAAACCTTGGGCTCCAACATTATTGTCTTAGACTAGAAATGTGGCAAAAGATTTCAAATGAAATATGCTAAGAAATTGCTCAAAAAATTTAGGATGGAAAATTGAAATCCCATGTCAAAACATATGGAGATAGACTGCAACTTTTGAGACATGATCCATCACCTCAAGCAAATGCTAGTCTTTATTGCCAATTGATTAGTAGTCTCATTTACCTGACCTACACCAAGCCAAATATCACCTATGCTGTCAACTATCTTTCAAGATTTGCCCAAGAACCTAAGGCTTCATGCTGGAAAGCAACAAAGCAAGTTTTGAGATACATCCATGTTACAGTCCACAATGACTCAAAATATAAACATAATGCACCTTTTTCTTTGACAAGATACACAAATGCAGACCATGCAAGATCTTTGGATGATAGGAAGTCTATTTCAGGCTTTGTTTTCTTTTTGGATTTGGTCCTATATCATGGGAGAGTAAAAAGAAAACCATTGTTACTTGCTCTTCCATAGAAGCAAAATATTGCGCAATAAGTGGAGCTATTTGTGAAACAATATGGTAAGAATGGATGTGTTTGAGAAACAACATACTGTTCTATTTTGTGACAATTATGCAATGTTAAAGCTTGTTTGCAATCCATTTTTTCATGAATACACTAAACACATTGAGGTTTAGTTCAACTACTCCATGAGAATGTCCAATAGCAAAAGATTGAGCTCCAATATTATTCAACTCAAGAAAATGCGGTGACATCTTTACCAAATCTCTTGCACCAGTGAAGTTAGAAACTTTTCAAAAACATTTTTTATTTGTACTCTCGAGAAAATGATGTAATATGAGGGGTTGTTGGAATAATATTATAATATATATTTAATAAACTATCACATCATTGTATAAAAGTTAATAATAGTAATAACCTATTATTAATAACCTATTATTATTAATATAGGTATATAGGTAGTTTGGTAAACTTAATTTGGTAGTTGGTCAGGTATTCCTAGCTTGGTCAGTTAATCTTTTTAACTGACTTATCTTTGTATTATTGTATATATTGCATTCTACCTTCAATAATAAATCTGCTTGTTGGTTTGCCCAATTTTATTACATGGATTGTGGTAACCATATTTGAGATGGATTATTGACATACGTAAATGTTGTGATTTGTAATGGAATTATATTGTGAAAAGTATTCATTGTACAGGAGATTGTACTTGCTATGGGATGTACATGTAAAAAAGTACTGAAAAAACACATTTTTCATATAAAAATGTATCAAACTTGCACCTATAATTTGAGCTTTCAAGGTTCTTTAGGCTTATTTTGACTTGATGGATATTTTAAAATGGAAATTGTTAAAGCGGGAATGCTTTCTTAAATCCGTTCCTGCCCTCCATTCAGGTGTATTTGGTAGCTATTAATGATCCTTTTTGGAAGTTTATACAGTACTAAGAAAATAGTTGAATAGTGTGAAGAAAGCTGAAAAATAAACAATTCAATTATCTTGTATGTATTCACTTGGACTAAAATGTGTCACCCTGTAACTGACAATATTAAATAAAAACACATTTAGCAGCAGCTTATTTTGGTCCAAGTGAATTCATACAAGATAATCAACTCATTTAGCAGCAGAATAAACAATTGAATTGACTTCAGAGCAGTCAAGTATAATGATAAGGAATAAAGATCGTTATACAAGACAAACCTCTGGAAAACAGTAAAAGTAATCTCAATTTTCACTGCAAAATAAAGGATAACATACAAAAGTCCATTTCAGCACGAGCAGAATATGGCAAGATGTCAGCTTAAGGAGTCACCTGAGCAGTCACTTCTTGAAACTCACTGTATGAGTTTGCTTGACCTTCACTGTAATATCACAGTTCTAAGTGTTACATAGGGAAAAGAATATTCAGCAGACCAATTAAAAGGTATAAATTAAACATTAACTGTTCTTTATGCAATCAAAAAATGCAGGTGAAATATCCTTTGGAGGATGTTTAGTATCTGTTCACAAACCTGAGCGATTTCTGTGAAGAAACAGAGGAGGCAGCTTTCAACAGGACAACATGTACACTCATATCAACCAATACCATATGAAGTGTGTCAAAATGAAGGGGGCAATAAGAATGCGACCCTAGAAGAGCCTTGGGAGGGACACGAATCTCATGAACAGAAGCAGGAAAGTTGTCCAGAGCATTTTGCACTTCATTCCTGAAGAGGATAACATGCATATTTGAGAATAGCAGAATTTCTTTTTGCCTTATAATAAGCCACTCTTATGATCAGAAATGACCACTAACAACAATAGAATCTTCAAAGTCGTTATTTAGAATATCTATGTGAACTTTAACCTATACAAATCCAATTTATATACAAAAAGAAAAAAAGTATCAAATGTACAAGAGAAATTGACATTTAAATTGAGTTCAACCACTTACATGTCACTGTGTGAAGGAGCATACAAAAGCTCAAACTTCAGCAATACAGCAGAGGACAAAAATCTCTGAAACAGCATACAAAAACTCAAACTTTAGCAAGACGCCAGAGGCCAAAGGTCTCTATGGAAAAATAATTGTAGAGCTCTCATCGGTGCCAAGATACCAATTTTTATACAAGCTAATAGAAGACAATCAACATTTGCTAGAAGATAAGCACAGATTTCTGACAGCTCCTAAGGCACATAGAAGCAGAATAGAATGGGCAACATCCCTCTCTGGAATGGTAAACAGAATATAACTCCAGTACTGAAACTATAATGATAAAAAAGTTACATAAAATTAATTAAGCATCAAACAGAAGCCCCAAGGATGGATACTCTGAAAAAAAGGCATGCAAGTTAAGCAGGCATCAAAAGCAACAAGGCTATAGGTTTCTGATTACAAAGACAAACAGCTTGATAAACATAAATCAAAATTTTATTCTACTTTGTTCAAGTCAGTACCTCTGTCATCCTTACAGATAAATTGAAAGATACCATAACTGACAACAGAACATCTTGCCGTGCATATTTAATCCGAAAAGGACGAGTGCAAAAGCTGTGATCAGCATCATTTATTTTCCACACTGCTGCAGTATCCTCCAAGACTGAATCCGGTGCTACACAAAAGACCCATAAACAGTTACATAGATTTAAGTCCTTGTGGAAACAAATAAGCTACAATTAAGAAAAGAAAAAAGAAAAAAATAAGAAACTAAAGGGCAAAAGGGTTGTCAGCAATAATTGGCCAATCTATCTTTGAGGACTTCCCCAATCTATTATTTTTTTTCCAAATTAAGTATTTCCTCTTCAATTGCACTGATCTCACTAGCCACTAAGAATTTTGAATTTTTTGATTGAGTAAAAAGCCCCACAAGCAGTTGTCATGTTATGGTAAAGTGGTGGATTTGTAAATAAAGTAACTCAAGTTTCAATTCCTACTTCACAATAAAGCAACACACAACTCAGCAAGCATGCACATCTAGTAACATTCCATGCTTTCCTTAGTCTTGAGCCATTTAAGGTGTTTCCATCAATGTGTCCCTGTGTCCACAAATAGAGTATGTCAATCATCTTCTACCAAGAAAAGTCTAAATATGGGGAGTCCAGGGATGATTGGAAGAGTCAATAGGCAGAGCATTCCAATCAATAGAGGTGGTCAGTGGTCAAACCCAAGTGCTGCAATCTCCAGAATGTCTCACCTCCAAGCACTTTTATTTAACCCACTGGTTTGCATGCTTGTTTCATAGCACTATTAGCAAAAGAACTATGATGACTACAAATCTTCAAAACAAATCCCATATCCAAAGGCTGGTGTCATTAAAGTTTGTCATTAGATATTTCATATTTCCGTAACGACTTGTGGGCAGCTTCACTTCTACATCACAACTCAATAGCATTTGCTCAAGCCATTAATTCCTCTCTTCTTACCACCGTGTAGAACTAATAAAACCTATTACTAGGATACCAATTCGTTCCTTGTCAATACACACAATGCTTGCCCCTCCACTTTTGAATATATTTTAACACCAATGAAAACCACTATGTAAGTCCTAGGCATGCATATAATACTTGTGAAAGAAAGAACATGGAATGGAATATATCATTAATCCAAGAACTCGCTAACATGAATCTTAAAATTATAAGGATCAGACTTGGTGAATTATGCTTACTTTCTTATACGTACATTGCATAGAATATGGTAAATTGCCTTAGAGTTGTGATGTTTAGGAGCTGAAATTGTAATAGTTGCATAACATGAATCAAAGTAAGTAGAAATTGATACATATAAGAAAACAGAATCAACACAAGATATTACCTAGGAAAACCCCAATGTGGAAAAACTCCAAAAGAGTGGAAGCGTGGCTTCTTATGCCTCTATCTACATGCAAGAATAAAAGCCAATAGTCCTCAATGAGGCCTCCAAGTTCCAAAATGCTCTCCTATGCTTTCCATACCATGCAACTTGCTTCTACAAACTACTCTAATATCTACACTGCTACAACTTCAAAACAACTAGTATGTATTAAATGATCCCTATGCAGTGCATTTATACAATTTAGTAGCACCAGACTTAACAGAGATCCCAAAAGACATAATTACAAGCATTTGAGCTTCCCTGGATCCGTTTGAGTGTGTTAATTTCTCTTATGTGAGGGAGGTTGGATGAGTAACAACCTGCCTACATAGTATTCCTCTATGCAGGAAGGGTTTGGCTGTCAAGTATGATTGATTTGCATGAGCCTGTGAAACACAGGATTCCAGATCACCTTTGAACCTTCTACATCTCTGCCTAATTCTGCCCCACACTGATCTACAATTCTGTTCTTTTGGGATTACAAAATCTGAGCAATTTGTAGCCAAACCTGACAAGTATGATTAGTTCTCATATGCCCTTGCATCCCAGGATGTCTAGATCACCTTTGAACCTTCTACATCTGCTTGATTCTGCCCCTGCATTGACTTGAATGCTGCTCTTTTTGAATTCAGATCACATAAAGCCCTAATCTTTTATGGATGTCATTTGAGTATGTTAACTAGCAAGTCCTATGCAACTTAAGCTTTATTTGCATCCTGAAATTGCTAACTTGTAGGGGGCAAACTAATGTCACGGAAACTTAGGGATACTACCAGCTATAATTACTCCCTTGTATGATTAGCGTGATGCATTACCTCTTGTGACACCCTAGAGGAATCTCCATTTGCCCCGGAGAAACAACTCTGAGAATAGGATCACTTAAATGCAGGATTACACAAGGACACATTCCAGACCCTTTCCCACATGCCCCCATCCCCTTGCCATTTCCACTGATCAAGGACAACCAGGAACAGCCAAGAGATATACCCTGATAGTCCCTGAAAATTTCAAAACAGCAGAAAAAATCCCTGAAAAAGCTAGAAATAATTAGAAACATCCCAGAAATGTCTGAGACATCCCTCAACCATCACAGTGACTAACAGACCTCCCCACAACCTTCACTAGAGAAACATTTTTTTATTAAAAGTAACTACCGAAAACAAAAGAAAAAGAAAAGGGGGCACGGGGAGCCCACAACAGCCCCCATGCCCCTTATTGAACCCTAGACCTTTAAATAAAGACCACTGCAATTTGCAACCCACACTTATATGCAAACTGTTTAAAGGAAGACTGCAGCAGTTATGAAGAGAGAAAAGAAGAAGGAATTGGTTGGGGTCCTATTGGTGGGGTTGTAATTTGATATTAGGAGTGACTCAAAGTCGGAGGTTGATTTAGATATTGAAATTCCTTAAGGCACAGCCGTAGGAGGTCTAATTGCTGTATATTTTATCTTTCCTATGCCTATTATTGGACGTTTGTAGATTCTAAGCCTTCCACCATTATATAGTTTAATGAAAACAATAAAGTTTTATTGCAAGTTGCAACCATTGAATCTCAAAATTGATGCATTATTTGAATTTTGAATATTTAAACTTGAATCTTGGGTCATGTACAGCTATACTTCTTTTATATTTTAGTTTTAAATATTGTATTATTTAAGTTTAAACAAATTCCTACTTAAATTTTAATATATTAACATCCCCTGCCATCCCCAAAAAAGGCTTCCAGCAATGCCATCCTTAAAACTTGTAAGGGCATTTTCTGCCATCCCAAAACACACCCCCCTATTTCCTACTGTTCCCATCCCAGAAATGTCATGGAACATAGCCTAAATGAGACCACTCTCTGGTTCACAACAGTCTGCGGGCAATAAACTATAAATAATGTTGAAAATAAACAAATAAAGCTAGACATAAATCAATCTCAAAATATTCAAGTACATAAATGACAATACTGCATATTTTTTCTTACCAAATTCAGCCTGTTTAGAGGGTGGTTATGGCAGAAAAAATGGCTGAATTGCATTGTGGTCAACAATGAAATGGAGGATTAATATTACAACAACTTTTGGGTAAGTTATAACTAGGAATTCATTATAAGTAGAATCAGTTTCAGCCAAAAAAGATTTGAATTACAGACTTCATATGTAGAAACCAGTTGTCTACAGCCTCAGTATCATTATAGCAGCTTTCACTACGGCCTCTGCTAATGTTTGTGTCATGAGCAGCTTCATATTCTTATATGTCATGTCCTAAATGAGACCCCTAAGGCATTATTATAATGCATTGGACACTCTTGTTTTGGTTTCTTCCACGAGAATGTGAGTCATTCCCTTTCCAAAAAAATTTAAAAGTCTCTTTGACCATTTACCTCTGTTGATGTTTTGCAGCTATGGTCTGCACTTCATCACACAAATTCCAAGGAGAAAGCAAATTAAATGTATAGCCATTCGGCTACTTAACTTATAGCATACAATAAACATAAAAGAAGAAAGGGCCGACCCTATTATCTATTATTGTTTGGGCCGACCTCATTTATATTTTATCTTTTATTTGTTTCACTAAAGAGGCCGACCTAAGTGAAACGGCACCTTGTGATGTATATATGCAAGGTCACTTTGTCATTGTAAAGACATTGAATTTCAAGCAAGTTCGCACTATTCTTTATGAGCAGAATTCAGAGTCCTAGAAGAAGTTCATACTTAATCAGCAGATCATCATCTTCTAGCAGCAGATCATCATTTTGTAGCAGCAGACCGATTTCAAGGAGAAACATATTCATTCGTATCTTTGCATCTAGGAGAGGTGCTATTATTCATTGTATCAAATTCGGCATTGTGTTGGGCCTGAGTTCAAGCAGATTTCTGCTCTTATTCCTTCAATATATAAGAGATTTATTTGCTGGGTTTTTCTCCCTCAAGAGGAGGGTTTTCCCAGGGTATCTTATTGTGTTCATTGTCCTATGTGTTGCATTTCTTTTGTTAAATTGATTATCTAATCTGATCTAAGAAACACTAACAACCTCCTCCAAGAACTGCCTTCAATTTTGACTTGGTAAGCCCTACCACTTTGATCTTTAATTGAACTTCAATCAATTGCTATGTTTGCATCATTTTTAATCCTTATTTGAGCCACTTTCAATCTTCACCCTTAGTGTTATTTGACCCCTCTCTTTCTACATTGAAACTTTGATTTATGATTCCAAAGGCATGAAATATTGAACAAGGGACTACTTATGCCACCGTGTACTCAGTATGCTAAAAACTGCAACAATGATTAGCAAGGTTTTCATGTATCTCCTCAACACTGGAGTTAAGGAATACTTTAGACAGACATGGTGCTGATTTACCTCATTATATTCTGCTCATAAGGTGAACAAGCCACCTTCATGTATGCACCTAGCCACTCTGCTATCCACTTCTGTCCTCCAATGTTGACGATATATTCCAAAGCACTGGCCATTTTTATTTTCATGCCTTGTCCATTTTAAGACAGTCTCTAGTTGCTGATGTCAGAGGAAACCCGTGGCTCTTTTCTTGTCTCATATATTTTTCCCTTTCAACTACTTGTTTCTTTTAACATAGTCCAGCCAACGTTGCCTGTATAATGCAGTTTCTACATTATGAAACTCAATAAGTAGGAACCCTTGTAAAACATGGGGTAAGAAATCCATTATCTGCCTATGTATTAGAAAACATATATATATATATATATATATATAGAGAGAGAGAGAGAGAGAGAGAGATGCACATACATATACACATAAAGAAATGATCTGACTGGAATATGCATGAGAGATGGAACCATTGCTATGTTTCCTCCACTCATTGTGACTGATATATCATATATATGTTCTCTGAGCAAATGCTATAAAGAACAAATTAATTAATCATTTATTGCTACGTAAAGAATATGCCTCCTTAAAATAGCATTCTAGTCAGTGGTCATTAGTCATTTTATTATTCCACTAAACAACTATGTAGATATCACCATCTTGGAGTCCAGGTATGATTACCTAAAGTTAGAATTGTTATAATGCTATAAAATTCATTAGAATGTAACAGACTTGGGAAGTGGCTCTCATGCAAACCACTATACTACTAGAAGGAAGACTAAAATATAAGTATTAATATGTTACTCCAAAGCTCAATAAAAAATACCTTCATACTGCACCACACGAGCAGGGAAGCCAGGAGCAACTTCATCTGAACCCTCCCATCTCATGCTGACTTTTATTTGATACCATCTGAAAATAATCCAAAAGGAGAGTAAGCAAACAATCCTCTTTGGAGAAACCCACACCAATTATATCTCCTATATACTGCTATTTTGATTTTAAGGAGAATAATCGCTTCATTAATCAGATGCAACAAATTGCTATTCATAATTATCAAAGATAACTTAAAAAACAAACTTCTCTAGGAAAAATAAAGTAGATCAATTGAAAAGAAGAGTCTATATTCTATGACTAAATTGTGGTGCAGAAGGAGCATATGGAGTGCAGAAATTGTTGAAGGACTTTGAAGCAGCATTTGGCATCAGAAAAAACATTCAACACTATCAATTGTCTCTAGTATTGATGGAGAAATCGGAATAAGAAATTTTGGATTGTGTTGGGATAAGAAAAAACCAAGTTAATCCTTCTGCTGTTCCAACCCAAGGAAGATTTGCAAAAGAGGATTCGCATGCTAAATTGAGAGAGGAGAGTACCTCGAATCTTAGAGTCATGGCAGCCCTAGAATTTTCCTGCACTGAAGATAATGAGGAAGAAGGATGATTTAAGATCTCAATTGGCACTATGCCATTAAACAAAGATGAAGACGTGATGAATTTCTGTCTGAGTTGGATAATACAGGAGGAAAGCAAGTGGTCAAAAGAATCTCAGTGCCAAACAAATGCTGCCTAATCGGGCAGCGGATAAAGGAATAATACCTATATATAGTTCTGCTCCAAGAAACTAAGATCAATGAAGAGCATTGCCTAACTTGTGCAAAAGGGACCTGATATCAGGCAGTGGTAGCTTCATTGAGCTATGCTGGAGGAACAGCTATACTTTGGAACCCCAAGAGTATCTAATGTATGCTTACCTCTAAGTGCAGTTGCTTTATCAATATATGCATGTAAGGTCTGAAAGAAAGTTTTGTCTTTACCATTTCCAATGTGCGTACACTAATAGGGACCCACCCAAAGAGTGCATGTGTGGGGAATCTAGAAACCTTGAGGGCTGCACATAAGGACACCAATTGGATTTTGGGAAAGGATCTCAATGCAATATTAAAAGCCTCTGGAATAAGTTCAGCTCTGTACAAATATGATATATCCCTATCCATGTCAGAATTTGAAAAAATTTATCAAAAAATAGTTCTGACGAATATTGAACCCGATTGGCAGGCTTCATTTGGAACAATGGAAGGCAGGCAAGTAGTCTTATTTTGGAAATGCTGGACTTGATCTTTTCTGAACTCTGAGTAGCTTGTTAAAGGCATGAAGTGTCCCCTTGAAGTCCTTCCTTTTCCTGAATTTGATCACTGGCTTATAAATTTTTTGATCACTGATGATTCAAAACACCAAGGTATTCAATTTAAGTTTGAAGTTATGTGGATCTGAGATCCAAGGTATGAAGAAAAACATAAAAAAATGTTGAAAACTAATATAAAAGGCTTAAAACGCTCTATCCTTTCCAAAAATTTGAAGACCATAAAAGAAGCAGCAAGGAAATGGAAGAAAGCAAAGTTTGGCAACATCTCCCAAAGAAAAGAATAGCGGCAAATGAACCACAGAACATACAGAATAATATCTCTTAGGGAGAGTGGCATCAAGTTGATGGAGATATAGAAAAGAGCCTTAAGACAAAATTTAAGCACATTCTAAGAATTCAGGGGACTTGCTGGAAGTAAAAATCAAGAGTTCATTGGCTTCAAGAAGGGAGCAGAATCAGAAGAAATATGAACCATTGATATCTATGTTTATACCTTTACTATAAACATGTGCTCATATAGATATCAAGCATGAAAATTCTGTGAATGGGGCGTGACTCACAGAACAATCTCCAAGATTAAAAGGCCAGCTCCTTTTCTGATATTCAATTAATTCCTAAATTCACTTACAGGAAAAGGGAGGAAAAAGAACCAAATGAAAACACAGAAATAGAACTAACCTGAGTGAATGAGATCATTCACTAGATGAGGTTACTACCTTATAACTTCAAAATTTGCACAACAATAATCAAACAAGATTGTGACTTAGCATCCACGAAGTAAATAGAAAGCTAATTATGACTAAACAGAAGGACAAAAAAAATCACAGCTTTTTAGTATTAATCAGATGGTATTGCACAACTACAAACTCAAAGATCACTAGAGCAAGACTGGAAACCTGAAGGCTGCTGAAATTTAAAAATACATGAGAAAATATTACCTTGCAAAGCTCTCTGGCATTAGCATACCTAGTACAGTCTACCCTACAAATGAGCATGTCACTCTTATTTATATAAAATAGAGCAGCAAGACTAAAAATCAGAACATAGAGTGGGCAATGAATGCCTTGATCATGCCATTGAACCTGCATGTAACTGTTTGCATGAATTAGCTCCTTCACTCAACACATAAATGGAAGCCATTGATTCGAAGTGGAGAAAAAGCATGCCTTGAATGCATCTTGAATGTTGTAGCACAATGGTTGAGGAACTTCGTGAATTTTAAAACCTGGCTGCTGATATCTGTAAATCTAATCATTGATTTCCATTAAATGCAGCCCACTATGAAGAATGGCACAGAAAAGAACCCATTCAAAAGTTTTGAGCACCACCATTTGAGGATGTGGATGCACTAGCCAATGGCACAACAGTGAAACTAACAATTTGGAACAACCTTGAGAAGCAGCATGATTCGTTGGATGAGTCAAAACATGATCAATCAACACATGTCCTGAACATCAATGTATGACAATATTAGGGCCAGAACAACTACAAAGAAGGAGCCCTTGACCAATGGTGCAAGGTAATTCTATTTTCAGACTGACTGTCTTTTAGGATGCAAGGATGTGCCATGTGGATATGGAGATGTCAACACTGCTTTATTTTATCTCCTTACAGCCACACAGGCATAATGGCCCCAGCACATACTGATAACCTGCATAGACTGCCAACCAATGGCACAATGGGAACCACTAACAACTTCTACAAACTTTTGGAGATGTGCTGGCCATTGGATGTGAATATGATCTAACGATTGGCACATTGCAGAAAACTTTTAACTCTAATAGCCTGTTGGAGCTGCAAAAGTTTGCCAAGAGTCCCTGTTGGTGTCATTTCTGTAAACAAAATACTCAAACAAATTAAAGAAAAGATAGACCCAACACATATAACTTGGAACTTTTGTGACCAATGGCGCAACAAATATGAAGTGTTAGATTGAGGATATTTTGCCATTACGTGGTCCATAGGATCAAAACTAATCAACAATGGTCACTCCTTCATTCTAACAATATCATTTTGACATGTCCCAAGGATGCACAAATCATCGAATTTGAAATCAGAAAGATATAACTGTGCAGATCTTGTTGAGACAAAGAACACCCGCAAGCAAAAAATAAAGAACTGTAACAATGCAACAAATAGAACAATCCGGAAGGAAAGCATCTGCAACTCCACAAAAAAAACTTCAAATGAAACAATCAAAATGACCTCAAACCAAATGGACAGCTGCAGCTCTACAGGAACCACATCAAGAAGTCGGTCACTCCCAACAAGATCAGGATAGAAGCTAATGAAGGATCAAAGCTCACAATGTCTCGCTATATCAAAAAATCTCAAAAGAAAATCTGAACAAAGATCAAGATCAAGAAGACCTCCCTATAAATGTCCTACCCATAATCTCAAAGGATACCAATGACAATCTAATGGAACCAATGACTAATGAGGAGGTTAGAAAAGTTGTGTTTTGCCTTGGAGCAAACAAGGTCCTAGTTGGATAGCTTAAAAGCTAGTTCTTTTAAAGATACTAGTATATTGTGGATAATAATGTGGTGGATGCAACTGAGCTGTGTACAAAGAGAAAGACAGCCTTCAAAATATGAAATGCAATATTCCGAACAGTAACTCCAAAAATAGAGGCTGAATATTTTTATGCTTACCACTCCATTGCCCTCTATAATTCAATCTATAAGTTTGTAACCAAGTTCATGGCTACTCAATCAAAATCTTGCCTAGACAAAATTATTTATGAATTCCAAGGTCAAATTATTGCTGGAAAACAGATTCTGAATGGGCATTTGATTGCTCATGAAACCAGCTGCTCCCTAAATCGCAAGAATTTAAACTAGATATGGATAAGGCTTATGACAATGTAAAGTGAAAGATTTTGAGAAATTAGGTATTTGGCAGATTTTTATTTGGACGGGGACTTGCCGACTTAATGGCACCGACTCACCAAGTTTTTCAAAAAATACTCGTCAAAAACTTGGCGAATTTTCATAAACAAAAATGTGTCAAACACCTAATTTCTCCCTTAAATGATAAAATTGTGAAAATGGTGTGCAACATGAAGTTTTGTGTGGTTTAAAAGTCCTTAATTTGGGCTGCCCCTCAATCCCACCAAGGGCATTGCCCCCAAACCCCCACAAGGGACGCTACTCATCAACCCCACTAGGGATGTTGCTCCATAGCCCCATTAGGGGCACTACCCCTCAACCCCATTTAGGTTTTCACTCCCAAACCCCCACTAGTTAGTAGAATCTCGTCATATAAGAAATTTTATTACAATGAGGGGGTTTGGGACTGGAGACCAAAATCAACAACTTAGACATTTATCTTTATCATTATCATAATATAATTGATCAATGATGAAGTATCATACTATCAGTATCAAAGATACAAATGCCATAATTATTATAAAATACAATACAACCTTCAACTTTGTACAAGAAAGATAGAGGACAAATCAAAGGAGATCATTGATTTGGATGACATTGATCCTTATAGCGATTAGACAAGGCAAGATGAGGAGACCCCATTGTTTATTGCAGAGAAGATTCTTTAGGCAATGGAGGATGTGACTACAACAAAAAGAGCTACTAGATTGTCATTGCATGGCACTGTTGAGGCAGAGGAGTCATTGCCATCTAGCCACAGGATGGAGATTGAATTGGAGCCACATACACAACCTTCAATTCCGAGCAAGGAGCTGCAATGAAGTGCAAGGATTAGAACCTCTCCCCAAGTTTTCACTAGACCGGGGAACAGGAAGATGTAGGATGTAATATGCAATTATGAATTATGATGATGATTTTCAAAGGCAATCACCATAAATTCATAATAGTTGCCAACTAACTATTGTATCAAGATTCCACATGATGATGTGATATAGTACTCAATTTGTATTCAAATGAATCAAATTTAATAGAAAACACTGTTACATCCCACTTGTGCCCTAGCTATTTTGATGTTGTGGCCTAGCTATTTTGATGTCGTTTCTCAAGCATATGTCATTACTTAGCTTGTTGAATGGAGATATACAATGTATATATAACTGGTTTAACTAAGTTCATTTGACAGATGTTTTCATGTTTACATAGATGCAGATGCAAAGATGTAATGAGATATCGAACTATATATATGTCATTACTTAGCTTGTTGAATGGAGATATACAATGTATATATAACTGGTTTAACTAAGTTCATTTGACAGATGTTTTCATGTTTACATAGATGCAGATGCAAAGATGTAATGAGATATCGAACTAACTACTTGTTTTTGACCTAGTGGTTGCAAGAAATATCACCTCTGAGGAGGGAGGAAAAGTATCATCAGGTACGAGGAGTAATGGGAGAGAAGTCTAGTGCCATCTAAAAACCCAACCGAAAGTTTGTAACTGTCATTTGAGTAGAGATTGAAACTACAAGTCCAGAGTTGTCAGGTAAACCACAAGGTCGACCTTAGGTGTTAGGATCACCTAACCTATGTTGTTGGTCGTGTAGCATCACCTTATTATTTTCTCTTGAATTTAAAATTTAAAATTGAATCTGTAATGGACCTTGAACATTTATTTGGCTCTCAAAAATATTGAAATAATTGATCAAATACAAAAGAATTGAACTTAATATCTACCGATAATTTCAAACACATATTTATATAAAGAAAATGGAAGGAATTGCTTATAACGTTCTTATTTAAAGGACAATCGTCAAATGTTCTTATTATTAGTAATTAAAAAATATATATATAATCTTTATGTATTATATAGGGGTGAGTAAATTATATTTTTAAAGGCATATCTTATGTAAATACGAATGCCTTGTTTTCATATCAATATGAAAAGAAACCATAATATCGCGAGTTGTATTAGGGAGCCCGATTTTTCACTTCAGTGGCTATTCTTGAAATTCTCTTCATTAAATTACTCTTGGGTAATGTTAAGCCACGATTGAATAAATTGTAATAATATATTGAAGGTTAAGAAGGGGTATTTTTTTTTTTAAGTGCCTTGATGATTGTGGGAGTAGGGGAATAAGATGGCTGGCTTTTCGCAAAACAGGGGAGAGGTATCTCGAGCTAACTATTTCTTTGTGAGATCTTTCATTTCGATGGACAACCGTTTCTTGGAATGGAGGGAGCTCATTCAGAGAAGAGGTTCTGATGATATCATTTTCTTTTTAGCTTGTTTTGGGGGATAGACGAGTAGGGAAAGAGAAAGCTAGTCTGAGTGAAGTATAGGGATATTGCACCAGAACCAGTAGAACTCGACTAAAGAAAATCATAAGTTGAGGAGTGTTGCCGCAACTTGTACCCGTGGAGTTCTCTAAAAGCAGAATTTGCAAGTGAGCTGAATGTAATAGTCGAGGTGACCAATGCGGCAAGCTGAAGAAAAGAGCAGGAGCCACCCACTTATTGTGTCACATCTAAACACAAGCACGTCTTTTTCTTGAGTCTGTGGTAGTGTCTTTTCTATGTCATCTGTGAGTAAATGATATACCAAGCTGATATGATGCATGCACGACTTGACTATATAGAAGAAAGATTATGAAAAAGTTAAAGAAAATAGTTACAGAAAGAATTATCTAGACGTTTTCTTAGACATGTAAATCTTTATTGATTTTCCTAAGTTTTTGCTTATTCGTGTAAAATTTAAGATGAATTTATAGGTCGGCCTGAGAACAGAGATATTGTATTTTTCCTCAAGAACGATTGTTTAATTGACTTCTCTAACACCTCTATGTTGTACTAGAATAAATATGAGTTCTTGGAATATATGTATATATATATAAAGACTTCTTAGTTCCAACAAATGGCTGAAGTCAAACCCCCCCTTGGCAATCTTTTCAATAATATTGCAATTCGAGTAGGAGTTTTGTTTCCCTAGAAGAAGAAAAGCTATCTTATTTTGAATGAGTTAAACCTTTTTGTACTGAATGCCGATTGTAGATTTCCTGCATGCATGCCATGGTTATTACTATGAACTCTTAGATGAATAACTGGAGCCTATTAAATCGATAACTCTTAATTATAAGTTATTAAAAGAATGAGTAGTTAGGAGCGATAGGAGGCAAGTATGCTCTCATAGTGAAGGATCAAATCCTTGCTACCCATATGCTAAGAAGGTTGTGAATTAAGTTGAGTTCTTGAAAAGTAGCTTGATACACTTGTAAGTATCATCTGATACCCTCATGAGTCAATATGCAGTAGCATAAGAGACGGACATGAAGGTTAAAATTGTATTATATGATTTCTTGCCGAGTAGGGTGATAAACTTGACTGCATGACCTTGCCATGTTGCGCTTAATTAAAAACCTTGGCCAAGGTGATGCTACTACTTGATAGTTGTTGGCGTAAGATCTAACACCTCTGGAGTGTAAGTTTGTACGGACAGCTATGCACACTACGTAATGAGTGCTCTTCAAATTAGGAGGGGAAGCTCCCTCGTTGTGCTGGAATGCATGGAAAAGAAAAGTAAACTAAATCCTATCTTTTTATTCTCAGCTAGTAGAGGCACAAGGTTAAGAAAACCTAGAACGTTGCAGCTAAGGATTTTCTAGTTTCGCAAATCATATAACTACAACTAAGCTAACTTCTTTAAATCTATCCAGTTTCCTCAAGAAAACAGAGCGTGAGGAAATGGAGCAGGAATGGTTTTATACGATAAGTTGGGTACAGATTCGCAACATGAAGGCAAGGTGGGCACAACTATTCACTCGGCTGAATAAGCTTATTATCACACACATCATACGATAAGCCTTAAGTACAAATTCTCAACATGAAGGCAAGGTGGGCACAACTATTTGCTCAATTCGAATAGGCTTATTGATAACAAAACACAAAAGATAGCCAACTAGGACAGCAAATTGCATAGGCGAGACACGCGTACAATCTACGATCGAACTAGCCACTATATCTAACTAAGACAAGCATTCACCATAATAATTGCATGGAACCCGAGTGGCATAACAATTCATTATCAAAACAAATGCTCATGAACAGATACAAAAAGACTAAATTACAGGCAAGGTGGGCACAGCATATATTAATCTCTCGTGCAAAAGTTCCTTGAACAGATACAATAATAGCAATACTACAGGCAACGTGGGCACAGCATGTATGCTATCAAGCAAACGTTATTTACAAATGAGTTGAATGCTCTTATTTATAGACATCAAGGTGTAGGCAACCCTAAAATCACCTTGAGTCAACTATAGTCCTACAAACATGCAAGATCTTATTGCTAAACCCTAAAAAAGGAAACTATACAGTTAACTGGCAAGCTACCATCAATTAACTGAAACATCTAAACTAAATGGACAATGTGCAAGCATGCACGTCCTTATTGAAAGCAAGTTAACTGGAATACTATCATCAGTTAATGCAAAAACCTAAAAGAAACTCCAAGTGTATGTAGATGTTTCCAAGATAGACATGGCATGCAATGTGTAACAACGAGTTAACTCGGAAAGAGAAATCGAGCTTAACTCTTGTGTCTAATATCTATCTTGGAAAAGGTGCGACGCCCTGAACTGAAGTTTATTGGCCCTGATCTCGAGCAATCAACCCATCCACGAGGTTATTGACCGCATCACCTTCTGGGGAACTAAAGCTCTGGCGAAGAATCCCATGTCTATGTAGCATGTCTTCTCCACTAGTTATCTGACACTAAAACTCGCCTTTACTCCTGATTGCATCGTCAAACAATGCTGACATGACTGTAAGTTGAT
Organism: Sequoiadendron giganteum; assembly: GCA_007115665.2. Classification (NCBI taxonomy): domain Eukaryota; kingdom Viridiplantae; phylum Streptophyta; class Pinopsida; order Cupressales; family Cupressaceae; genus Sequoiadendron; species Sequoiadendron giganteum. The sequence goes on from CM021108.1 coordinate 424,865,095, forward strand.
TCATCTTACAGCCAATGGTCTCACCACTAAAAATACTGTGAATAAGTGCTTGGAGCTCTGACTGAACATCAACAAGCTCAACATAGTCACCACCCACACACTGATACAAGCATGGTAATTGAGACACAAAGTTTCTCACATAGCGAAGTGCACTGGTAACATGCTCTCTGCTCTCAGCCAACCCAGATGCTATCGTTTCTTCTATCTTAGCCTTGAAGATCAACTGTGTTCTCCAAACGTAGACATCTTCCTGATCCTCTGCATCTGTGACTGAGTCAAATGACAACCCCAAGTTAGCAATCAGGATCTCATCCCTAGGTCTACTAGTGGCCAAGTCACGTTCCTCATCCTGAAGTTCAAGACGATGTTCACGCGCATTATACCGTAACTGATATAGCTCTGAAAGTACAAAGCGGCCCCTAGCAACAAATTCCTCCTCCCACTCATCTAACCGCTTACCATATGCAACCAAGTGATCAAGTTGACCCTGTTCTGTTGGTGGTTCTAACATATGTGGAAGTGCGGTAACAGCATCCCCTGTCCTATGTACCAAGCTAGAAATATACTAGCGAAGCTGCTGTATTTCAGCCTTGAAGGCTGACTTATCTTCTCAATCCTTCACCATTCTATCCCTTGCGCTATCTGTAGCAACCTGTAGGAGGTCAATGTCCGTCTAACGAGTACTTCTACCGAAGTTGACTGTGATCACTTCGAAGTCTTGAGCTTGCATCTCGTCCAGACTCTTATCCTCTAGAGGTGCAGCGGTCTCAACAATGATCTCCTTACCTGCATTCCTCTCAATGTGGACTTGTTTCTTGATCCTCTTGTCAGGCGCATCTTGATGGTCATGATCAAAATTTGAATGATCAAGTACATAAGATGGTTGTCTCCTTTTTCTTCCTAGCTGACTCTCAAGCCAAGACGAATCCCGACTAATCCCACTGGAATGATTTGTACTAGTCATAGGAGGATCTGATGAAAATGAATGTGTAGAGGGGTTACTGCGAGGAGGTGAATCCACGTCCAAATCAATGTGAATTGGAACCGGAGGCTGCTCTGGTGTTGGTGACGGCAAATGTGGCTGAACCTCAGGCTATGGTGAACTCTGAACAACTTCTCTGACAGGCTCTACATGTGGAATAGCAACACGTGCTTTTCCCTTTGAGTTACTAGGCGCTGGATTCTTTCTAGGAGGGTTACTCCTTTTCTTCTGATTGGGTTTTGACGAGGAGGGTAGTATAACTCCTATTGGTGGCGGCTCTGCTTCAGGCATGGATACCTTTCTAATCCTTTTGCTTTCTAGATAAAGCATACTATTCTGAATGACCCTGCTCGATCTCTCCTTCATCGATGAGAATTCTTTGGCATACCAATTCACTAACGTCAGTGGTCGTCCATCAACCTGTTCTCTATACAACTGAGGAAGTGCATCTCCCTCATCCTCTGACAATCCTTCCACATCTTCTGCCAAGAAGACAAAAATTTGCGGAAGAGAGAACCTACTATAGCTACGTCTACGCACTTCGAAATCATCCTCGCAATTCACCCAGTAGTCCTCTAGTGTAGGTTTGTGATAAGAGCGACTACCAAGGCATGCTGCGTAATGACCCCAAGGATCATACGTGCATGTGTCAACCAAGTACTTGAGTTTGCAATTCTCCAACTCCTGTCCTGCAACTTTAGCATCAACTGCTGTCTTGCACCAATATATCCCAAATTGCAAAGAAAAGTTGGCAACTTGTTTACACTTGTGGCGCAAACGTTTGTGAACCTCATACAGCTGCCTTAGGAACTCCATGAACACTGTCTTATCTGAAAGATAATGTGGTAACATAGCTAGACTTCCTGTATATCCATAGACACGGATATAGGTATATGTAGGGAATTGAATATACCAGTCTGCCCAACCTTCCATTGCTGCTCTAGAAACTGTTGAGATACGAATGTGCAACTCCCGATCCAAGTTTCTTACTGTATAAGTCAAGAAAGCCTCCTGCACACGTTTGAAATGACTTTCAGCCTTCGTGAACTCAAGCTGATCATAATAACGATAGACCTTTTGTGCACTGAGGATGCCCACCGTGTTCAACCCGTTAAACTGACCCTAATAAGCAATCAAGTACACAAGGTAGGAACACATGAAACTGGTGTGCAACTAGGAAACCGGTGATTTGCTCGTAAATAGCATCGCTAATGAAGGATGCCCGATCATAATGCTCTTGCCCAGAGATGATTCGACCAATGATATAGTACATCCATGGGTGAAATTTGTTTGCATCTGCATGACTTGAGACACGATTAAGCAGAGTAATCAGAATACCATACTCATCCTTAAACTCGCCACGACCTACGTTGTTTGGCAACTTGGTCTTTTTTTGTTTTAACCACCTCTCCATCATCTTACTCTGACACTTATCAAATTCAGCATTGAATGCTTGCTCGCTCTGATTCATGGAAATGACCAACCCATCTGGATGTTGAGGAATACCCAAACTTCGCTCGATGTCGAGGGATTTGAGACTGCATATGACACACCCATCTACTGATTGTATCTCCCGTGCAATAGAATTGTAATGCTTAATGCAAGACATTACAAACTCTACGCAATGAACTGAGATAGGTATGGAAGCGGCCTCAAGTAACCCGGACTACTGAATGTTCTTGATTATCGAATCTCTGATCTTGAGTGGATCCAAAATTGCTTTTGGAAGCACCTTATGTAGATTCGAATCAACTGTTCCGATGAAGTCATGGGTCAAAACTGATTTGGTCTTGAAATCAAGCTGTGTGAACTGCATTTTGAAAAACTCGCCTGTTGACTGTGAACACGGCTATATTCTGACAACTTTTCTGGAAAGCTATAAATAGCTTGCTGAGGCTAAAAATAGCTCGTCGGAAGTAAATTTTTACAGAAAATTATGAGATATGGGTTGTCCAGAAAGTGATTCTAAGACAACCCAGAATGTCAAAAATGTAAAAAATTCGACCTCTACTCAGCCATGCAAAGGAATTTCAATTGAGAAAATTAAAGCTTCGAGAACTGATGTTCTAGAACAAATTTTCCTAAAAAATTCTAACACATGGGTTTTGCCGAGGAGATTGTTTTGAATCAACCCAGTTATTCTGTTTTGCCAAAATTTACCTATTCTTCAAACGTGTGAGAGAATCTAGACGAGAAAATGGAAGAAATCTAGAAGAGAAAAAGACATTTTTTATTATTTTTAATTATTTTTGTCTTCTTTTAAAATCGCCACTCTGCCTTGAATCTGATGCTGAATCTGAATTTGTACCTGCAAAAGAATGTTTGTTGCCTTCGAACTTGATTATCTGATGAAAATTCGCCAATCTCTTGAAGAAATTCGAATTTTCTAAGCTGTCTGAATGAGAAAAGGCGCCACACTTGTGTTAAATAGACAAAGTCGTACCATCATGCATGCATGCTGAAACCCTAACTGTGAAAGAATTTGATTGTCCTCTCACTAGATGAACTGACATTGACTCTGAGTCTCAAACTAAAAATAACATTTAATTTAAAACATGCAAATTAAAAAGAGGCGACATATTTAGCTCTTTGAAGAAAATCGCCCTTTTCAAATGGTCTACATGCAAAAATATTATTTTAATCATTTCGCTAAAAATAGCATCTGCATGCGCTCAGTAAACTTTATTGATTCCAAAAAGTCTGAATTTTGACCTTCTAGGCGTCCATTTGCAAGAGTTATGAGATTTTTGAGTATCTCCTACTTTATAGCTGACTGCAAAGTTACATTTGGCCATGTTCAACTCTGATTTCCGGGTGACCGAATGATCCTGCGACTGCATGACAAGGATGAAGTGTCTGCTAGAAGCTGCAACTGCTAAAATCAACATCCGACACCTTGGAAAATTAGGCGCCTTTGATTAAATTGATGCACTGATTCCAGACTTAGCCATTTCTCCGTATTGCCTTTTGATGCTTCAAACTGCCGCTGATGGTGAATGATGAACCCTGCTGACTGAATAGTAGATTCATTGCGTGACTGGAAGTACTCTGCATCCAATGACTGTATGTAAGATATCTGAAAACTGAATCTGAGAGATCCACTGCGAAGCCTGGATGACAAGGATGAAATGTCTATTGGAAGTTGCAACTACTAAAATCAACATCCGACACCTTGGAAAATTAGGCGCCTTTGATTAAATTGATGCACTAATTTCAGATTCTCTGTATTGCCTTTTGATGCTTCAAACTGCCACTGACGGTGAATGATGAACCCTACTGACTGAATAGTAGATTCATTGCGTGACTGGAAGTACTCTGCATCCAATGACTGTGTGTAAGATATCTTAAAATTGAATCAAGAACCCCAAAAGGATGGGCGCCCCTAGCCTGTGAAAGCACAAATACCATTTTGACAAAAGTGCGACTTTCATCTAAACACCATACTTTGACCCCTGATACCGGGAGTTGGAATGCTCTGATTCGCGCGTCGTCTATCTCTCTGCACAGTTGAGTCAACTTACAGGAGATGTCTCTGGAGACGACGAAGCCAGAAAACTGCTTTTAAGGCCTCAAAGAGAAGGGCGCCTTTTTCGAGGAGATTGGTACTTGCCATACTTAGTCATTTTTTGGTTGTCTTCAATCACTCTCACTTTTCAGCATCACCATCTTGACCTCGCACATACGAGCGTTCGCCAAATCCCGGAGGTTGACGAATGGACTCGTTGGATAGTTGGAGTAATCGCACACAAGTCATGTGAAGATTGCGAAAGCAAATAACCCCATCTGGCAGGCCTAAAGGCTAGGCGCCCCTAGCCTACAGATATGCAGTTGTGTGTAGCTACATTTCACCATCCTCTGTTTTACGTGCTCGATAGAACCTCTGTTACGGTCACTCAGAATGTCGGATCATCTCGCGAACGGGTGCGCTGCAAAGCTGAACTAAGCTGGAAAAGATCTCAAGAAGACCTCAACTGCAATTTTATTCATCTGGGTAGTCATATTCAAGGGTGCCCCTGAGCTACAGGGGCGCTCAAACCATCAACTGGCAATTCCTTGTGACATGTATCATGCTTGTAGTCTCAACGTCCGACATTGATAACCGGAGTTCTGCACTATGTATGCCTCCGCTTGATAGCTCGTTGGAAAGCCAGACTGATCCTAAAGAGACTGAAACCAACAACAAGCACATGCATTCAGATCTTGGCTTTCAAAAAGAAGGGCGCCCCTGGGCTACAGGGGCACAGATCTGCATTCTTTGACTGTCTTCATGATGTATACACTCTTTGTAACCTCTGCTTACGCCTTCATTTGCCAGAGTTCTGCATTTCAGATGAACTTGCTCCATAGCTAGTCAGAAAGCTGATTGAAAACAAAAGAGAATGAGTGTATTCGCAATCCAAAGCAACTGAATCTCGACCTTCAAATGGAAGGGCGCCCTTGGACTACAAGGGCGCAGATTTGCTCTGAACTTCATATTTTCCATCATTTCATGCTCTGTGAACATTGTATTAACTGCTGAGGTTGACCATGTCAAAGTACTACGACTACCGAGGTGTGTGTATGACTATACTTCATCATTCTCACATGTACGGACACTGTAAAGTTGATTTGCACGTTGATTGTGCAAGTGTCTACTACGTTACATAGTGAAAAGGTTCCCAGACTTGGAATATTTTAGCACTTTTGCCAATCTGAAAATCCCCTCTATCGAAAAGCATATTTTTCAACATCTTTCATCGTAGAACGTTCTTCTTTGAGTTTCAGGCTTAGATTTTGATACCTGGTACTGGCCAACTGCCATTGATGACCTCGGAGGTCCTAACTTTTCTCCTGAAAATGTGAAAACTACCCACCAGGCTTAAACTGACTTTTAATTGAAACTAACTTCACCACCGTGATCGTGATGTGAAATAAGCCAATCAAAATTAATTTCAGCCAATTCTGACAAGTTCCTATTTTTTAGGGTTTTGACCTAAAAAAAGGGGTTCGGAAACCCTAATTTTCAAAATTTCCAAATTTTGCCAGTATCTTCCAGGCATCACATTGACCAAAAGCCCATACTTGATTTGCCCAAAAATTGAGTTTTGACCCCACTTTTACAAGGTGTAGACCATTTTAAGCAAAATGCCTTAATGAAGCAAAAGAATTGGTTTGGGTACAACAATAGTGTCAGTCAATTTCCTTGCCCCAGATATGCACCCCAGTCAGAGGTCATACTAGTTAGGAGTTGCCTATAGTATGACTGACTAGGGATTGTGTAGGGTCAAACACCAGTCTCATATGGCATTAGAATCTCTTCCATTACTTCTTTGCGAAGGACCGGGCCTTTCTAGTGGGAAATGGCACGAGGGACTAGTAAGTCCATGGATGGGCGGAAAAGCACCCTGATGATATTTTTCCTCCTCCTCAGTTTCAGCAATAAAGGATGGTTAAAGTTCTAGATGGATTAAATGAATTTCAAGGAACACTGTAATCTCAAAACTCTCTATATCTATGAAATGGCTACTTTAATAGTTTTTATTTCAGTTATCTTTCGTGCATTTCAAATTGAATCAGCTTAAAGATCATGTTTTTTTTTTTTTTAAATTGCTGCTCTATATCAGTTTATTCATGCTTTTTCAGTTTATGCAAGTTTATATTTGAATTAAATGTCGTACTTATATTAGTTGCTTAGCTGTAGTATGCTACAAACACTTTTGTACTCATTTATGGATTCATTGGATACATTGTCATTGAATTTTGCAAAAAAAAATAGTGTTTTTAAATAGATTTAAGCAATTTTTTAAATTGCCAAGTTTTTGCCGATTTTTTTCCGAGTCTTTGCCAAGTCACAAATTTTGGGTTTGTTGAGTTTTTGCCAAGTCGGAGACTGTCAACTATGGCTACAACACAATTCCTTTGGACTAGTACCAAGGATCTAAAGAATATATGCTTTGTTTCCAAGTACAATGCATTCCTTCCAAAGGCCTAAGGTGATCTAGGGTTGAAATCTAGAGCATTAATGAATAAAAGCTCTACAACAAAAGTTGATTTGCAGAGCGTTCAAAAAAAAACAAACTATATAGCTAAATAGTCCAATGTAAGTATCCTGACTTCCAACAGGATATTAGATTATTTGCTCGATTTCCTCCTCCAAGGGGCTTAGCCTTTTGGAATTTAATGAGATCATTTAGAGATTTGATCCTTCACTTGTTGCTATGACAAGTTAGAAGTGATAATTTCGTGAACTTTTGGATTGATGCTTAGGTAGAAAAAGAGTTCATGTTTCAAAGGAGGTTGGACCAATGGGGTTTTAGCATTGTAATGAGACTCGCCAGGAATCGGCGAGTCCCAAGTCAAGTCACCCTGGCCGAGTCCTGGGGGCTTGGACTCAGACTCGGCCGAGTCCTACTGAGTCCAGGCGAGTCCCATCAGCAGGACTCGACAATAGGCAGGGTTTGAAAAGTGCAAAAAAATACATGAAATTTTTTTTTACTTATTGTGAATGCAAAATGATGTACACCATGCAGGTTTGTATGGTTTTGGAGGTCTTAATTTGGGCTTGGTAACTTTTCATCATCCAGGACCCTTAGACGCCTTCGTAGGAAGGATGCTGGCTCCACTATGCCATAGAGTCATAGACTTATAGCTATTGTTTTGATATTTCATATTTGTATGGAACATTTGATGTTATGGATTTCATATTCCATGAGTTTTGTATACATTTAACTAATTTTATATATCTAAGTATGCCATTTCCTTAAGCAGCGCAACTACAATTTGTGTACTTTATACTTATGTGATCGTTGTATACTTGTGTATGTGATCAAATTTTCTTTTATTTGTGTTGTATTCAATAAAGGGTGCTTGAAACAAGTTTTAAATCCTTAAAAATCTCTAAATTTCTAGGGTTTTTTCAACTTTTTTTCATTTTGCCGAGTCTGCGCCAAGTCCGAGTCCCGAGTTGAGTCACCCTAGCCGAGTCCGAGTCTCGTTACTATGGGTTTTAGTGTGAATGAATAGCTCACTAAATCAAAAGGCTTTTGTGATTGGAAAACATGTGAATGGCCAATTCACATGCATAAGGATGACAGGTTGCTTATGGAAGGGGATCCTCAGTGGGAAGTCACACTAAGTGTCGCATACAGAATAGCACTCAAAGCATCCACCATTCCCAATACCACTAAATTTCTAACAAAAGATAGGGTTAAATGAAGAGCTACCAAAGGCCAATTACTTCCTTTGGATGACTACAAAAGGGAGAGCTCTAGCCTATGAAAAGTTAAACAGAATTGAATCCTCCATTTCTTTCCTCTGCCTCAAGGAAAAAGAATATTTGATTACCTTCTCTTCCATTGCCCCTACGCATGGAAAATTTGAAGAACCATTGTTTGATAAATTTAGCTTTAATTGGGAAAATTCCAAAGTTCGATGATTGCAAATATTCAAACAGAAGGACATTAATCAAGTGAAATTTGTGGCTAGAAAGGAACAATAGAATGTAACTTCCCCTTTTTTATAGCCTTTTCAACATCTCTGGAAGCTGTAACTTTCTTGGAGAGCACCAACCTTTTCAAAACGGAGTTTAGATAGTGGCATTGTGTTGAGGAAATCAAGTTGAATTCATTAGTTCTTTCCAAGAGCAGTTTCGAGTGCTTTCCACATTTCTTGGAAAAGTATTCTATTTTTGGAAAGTATCAATTTTCATTAAGTTGGATTTTCAATGAACTTCAAAGTATGTTGGCGAAATCAAAACGCTTTTGGGCTATTTATATATATTTCACAACTTTGGGCGGATGTGCGAAAAATAATTAAAATATTAAATAATTAATATTTAAATTTGTCAAAGGGTGAATTAAAAGACAACTTATATTAATTATTTATAAAGGTGAATTTTAAGTGACTTAAGTGCTCGAAAAAGAATAATAAAATAACGTCACTTTTATGGAGCTAAAGGATTATTATTAAAAGGTGATTTTAAATTATAATTTCTAAAAAGTTCCAAAAGTGCTTATAAAAGGGAAATTAGAAGAGAAAAAGTTGATTCGAAATATTTCATTTTACTCTATTTTCTCTGTGAGGTTGAAAGTTGTTTATCTCCTCTGCCTTAGACGAAACCCTAAGGTAAGATTGGTTTCGGTGGTGAAAGATTCCTCCCTAACCAATACTATGTGATTCATTCAAAGTCACAACGTGTGCAAAAAGGATTCAAAGGTGGATTTGCACAAGATTCACAGTTGGGCATAATGGTTGAAGTAATTTATCGAAGGTTTGCAAACAAATGATAAATTATTGGTTCTTCGATTTATAGGTGGAAAATATATTCATTTTCTATAATCCTTGGCACCACCCATAGGAAGTGTCAAGTTTTGAATATGGGACACCGTGTAGAGGTTTTTGGTTGAGGAAGACATTATTCATTGTTGGACGTGAGGATTTTCCAGTTCACATTTACCAACTACCACCATTAGCGAATGACAAGTATTGATTCCTGGGCGCCATACATTGGCATTTGCTAAGATTGAGTGCACTTCATTGCTAAGCATGAGCATATTGAAGATTCATTTCTGAAGTCATAAAAGCTTGGATGAGTTCTTTGTTGGTCACCACATTCATTGAGGCAAGGCATTGCAAGTTAAGGAGGGTCATACATGTACCCACTGGAGCCATACTTATTTGTTGGTCGTATCATTCAAGGCCGTACATGTACCTGTTAGAGCCGCACTCATTTGCTTGTTGTATCATTCAGGGCCATACATGAAATAAACATTTAAGTATAAGTGACATTTACATATGGACATTTACTTCCTTATACTTCAAGTTATATTTCATGTATATAGTTTGAAGATGTTTGAGAATGGTTTTGGATATCTTGGAGTTGCAATGCAAATTCTAGCTTTAGAAAATCCTATAATTTTTCAAACTTAGTCAAATTTTAATAAGCAGCAAGTTCTTAACAGCTTCAATAGCACCCAGCCATTATTTAGTGTTGACAAGCGTTTTTGGAGGTGTTAGGTATAAGATACTATTGAGGAATAAACCTGTCATTTCTAATGCTGTTCACATTGCTACATCATCTTGGCACCTATTGCAAGTGCATTTGGCATCTTTGAAGGTTAGAAAACTATGCATTCTACATCTTTGAAGTTCTGATTTCTGGGACAGCAAATTGTATTGTTCATTTTGATTGTTTCCAACTCTTTTGAATGTTTGCCAAATATTTGTAAAATACCTTAGCTATTCTATGAAGGTTGGTGTGAGTTCATGATGAATAAATGATCTAGAATTTTAGATACAGTTGTTCTAAGTGTTTATAATCAGAAGTTGTTCATAATAGCTTGCATGCATAGTGTTTGACGAAATGTCTACAAGATAAAATCAGCAACAATGCAAGTTTGGAACAAAATTCTTGGCCGGGTTATTATAGTGGTATCAAAGTTGGTGATCTTGCTAGCCTATTGGAAAGTTTACATTTGTTTCAGATCTGCAATTGCATGTTCATGATCAGCACTTACATATATCAGTTTCAGCAGTTCACGTTAGTGATCAACAAAGTGAAAGGGCTTGCATCCATTGAATCACAAAGTTTCAATAGTTGTATGTTGGTTTCAGCAAAGTGCATAACAGTGATCAGTGACTATATATCAGTTTTAGCAGCTTTATGTTTTAAGTTTCAATAGTGATCTATCTTGTAGAAGATTACAGAACGAGGTTCCTGCTAGCCTGTAGGGTAAGTGTAATGTCCCCCTCTTGCCCATAGTTCAGTCTAAGCTTCCATTAGCCTATTCTTGATTCCCGTAGGCTAAGTGGATATGGTTAGGGGACTCAGCACCTTGTGATGAGCTTTTGTGGGTTTTTCTGGATTTCTTCCAGCAGAGTTGTTATTTTTAACAGTGGCTATTTTTAGTTAAGTTCCAATTGGGCTCCAATTTGGATCAGTTTGGCGATTGGACTCACTATTTTTAGCAAATTGCTGTTTTTAGAAAGTGCTATCTTTGGCACCTGGTCTTGGCTCTATTCCTCCAGCAGTTCAGTGCAATGCTTTCTAATTATGGCCGTGGTGAGTTCTAATGGTGGTCGGATTAATATTTGATTTATTGCACTTAAGTTACTTTTATAAAATTACTTTATAACTTAAGTGAGGGTGGTGTGTTCATGAGATGACCCCTTGTTCCACGCCTAGGAAAAAGGTAGCTTAAAGTTGTTTTTAAAAAACAAGTTTTAGCCTCAAAAGGTGGACGCCTAGTTTGGAGGTATAAGGTAAAGCTTAATGTTTTAAAATATGGAGAGCTTTTGAAGGGGGGCGTACCTCTTGGAGGGGAAAGTGAGTTTGAAATTTGGTTGCCCTAATTCTTCTTTCATTCTCTATATATTTCCCATTTGAGCTCTCATTTGAGCATCTTGGTTTTGACAACATAAGGTTATGCTGCTGGAATGCTTCCAGATTTTTACTTTGCTGGTTGGAGGAGAAAAACCCTTCACTAGGTAGCTAATTTCAGTTGTGAAAGATCCAGCCTAGCTGGTTGGAGTTCAGTTCATCACAATTTCAGTGCTTTTTGGTTGTTTGGGTGAATTTTTGGAGGTGAAATATAAAGATATATTTGGTATTTTGAGATGGGTTTGAGAATTTTGACTTGGTGTGTGGTTTATGCCATTTGAGTGTGAGTTTGCAGCTGATTCTATTCATTTTCTGAGTTCTGATATAACTTTTTGAGTTCTAAAACTTGCTATTTCTGAATAGCTGGGAAGTACGAAACAGTTCATATCTCCTTGGTGTGAAGAGGTATCTTTCTGGGTATTGATTAATCGAAATCCTCATAGCTGGGTGCCCCATTGTGACCATTCATTTGCATTATTTGGTGAAGTTCTGATTTTTCAAGGCAAATCGCCCCTCCTAGGGAGCCGTGCCATTTCTAGGTTTTGGTTTGCAGACTGAGTTTTCAAATCTGCAACTTTAAGGGGTCTGTAATCTGCATTGTGTGGTGTTTTGGTATTGATTCATAGCTGTTCAATGAGAAGATATAGCTGAAGACTGGTCAGCACTTGTATTAGCCCTTCGTGTGAAGTTTGGGAACATGTTGCTGTTCTTTTTATGACTGAAAGGTGCAATTTAAGGACTGTGAACAGGTCTGAGATTAATCACTTAATCTGATTTCCAATTGTAATCCATATTTCATGTTATTATGATTGAATTACCATTTGCTTGATGAAATGTCAAAATATTTCCTTGAAATGTTATAATATTATCCATGTATGTTTTCATCATTACGAATTGAATTATGAAACAAACCCATTATGCATCTCTGTCTTATTCTATAAACAAAACACAAAAAAAATCAGGGGTGAACATCACAGTAAGAGAAGTAATTTTATGCAGAAGATGAAGACATTTCAGGAATACATGGTAGAACTATTGCTAGAATTTCAAAAATATCAATAGAATTAATAACATTGGTATAGAACCCAGGGAAGCTGAAACCTTACTTACCAATTGAAAAAATAGTTGAAGAATCATCACCAAAGAAAGAAGATAAGCACTCCATTGATTTCAAATCAGCAACTAATGACGAAGCTAATTTTTCAAGAGCATCTATAAAGGAAGAGGAGTATTTGAGCCTTCCTAAAGAAAATGGGTTGAACCGTTGAAGCATCCTTGTGAAGAAGAGTTGGATCAACGAGAAGATTAGCCTAAACAAGATGATGAAAATAACTTTTGAGTTTTTATAACCCACTCTTTGAGATGGATGCAAATATACCTTATGAGAACTCAATTTTTGAGGTGGAGCTCTACGATGACCCTGTTGAGAGGCATGCACATGAGAAAAGTGCCTCACTTGATTCTAATGATGGTTTTCAGCTTGCTGATATTTTCAAATCAACAACTACTAATAAGCATTTGGATCATTCTGATGATAATAATTTAGAATATGAGCAGAGTTTTCCAATTCAAGAAACATATAAGTTTGATTTACAGAAAAACCTTGTTGAGGAACATGTACTTCAGTAGAATGTTGGATTTGAGCTTGCTGCAATTCTCAAATCAGCAACTGAAGGTAAGCAATTTGATTATCTTCTGGATTATAATCCAAGGCATGAAATTAATCATGAGAGTAGAGAATTGATGCTTTGTACTTTGTCATTGCAAAGTGGTTTTTATCAAAGGAAGCATCACAAAAATGGTGAAAGAATTCAAGCATGTCTGCACATAAGAGTATGAGATTCCGGGGTTCCACTAAGATATCTGGTATCAAGAACAAACTAAGGATTCCTCTTGAATGACTTCTAGGGCATCATGGCTAAGGATGCCTTTCTTGCCTCCTAATGTCTGGCTCAGGCAAAGGACCTTCCCATGTTCATTCCCCTAAGCCATTCCAATTTATTGTTTTACTATACTCATTTCCCATTGTTATGTCACTTCAGGTCTTTATCATAATGTGAAGCTGCATTTTCCAAAATCATTGACATTTTTTTCATGCAATTTAGTTGTCTTAAGTCACTACAGTAGGATGACATGGCACCCAAACAAAATCAATGAACTGGGGTGATGTGATGGTATACAGTATAAGGTTTTCCCAATTAGAATGTTTATGTTTGATGCAGAAGCAAGTAAATGTGGTGATTATCATTGAAGGTTGGGAACTGGGTTGGAGTCTTGAAACTTGGGTTTTCTCTGTATCTGGGTAAGAATTTTCTCTGCACTTTCCTTGAAAATAATTGAATGATAAACTGTGAAATTCAATCTCTAAATGCTGAAGGTTCTAGTTGTGTTAGAAAGGGTGTTGGCATGGGACTTAATCTCAATCTGTCTCTATATGATAATTCTATTGGGATATCTTGTACTGACTACTCTTTCTCTCTAAAAGACATAAAAGTTCTCTGTGTTAGTTTTTATCAGAGCCCACCTGCAATGTAATTGCTCAAGTAGAAAGATTTGGAAAAGGGATTTTGGTTTTTTTTCCTCAACAGCTGGTCTGTAAATTAGAATGGCATCTTCTGCAGATAAAGAGGAATTAATAAAATGGAGACTTTAACATTCCAGGCCCTCAAACGGTAAAGAGCCAATTAAAGAAAGGAAAAAACAATGATGCAAATGTACAGGCATCCTTCTGTGAAGGTCAACAAAGAAATTCAAAACCCATAATGGAGCCTCTGGATTGAGAGGATTGGGAAGGTGGCCAATGATATGGACAAAATGGAGATTAATGAAATTGAGAAGCTGGTGAAAGAGATAATGCTTGACCCTTGTCAGTCAGTTAAGAAGAGAAACGTGTATGGCATGGCTCAGTGCTTGAGTTGTGCCAACATTCTTATTATTCCTGCTAGCTCAATTTAGCTCCATGACGACCACACATCCATTGGAATTGCAGTTCAATGAACAAAAGATTTAAATTTGAGGCAAGGCAACAAAGAGATTGCAGCAAGATTAGACCTAAAGCTATCCCCAGAAGCTACCAAGCCCATTACAAACTGTTGCATTCATTCATATAGGGAAGGAAGTGGTGGAAATTATTGGAAATATGTCATGACTAGTTTAAGTTTCTTGGCTTCCCTTATGATGTAAAGTATTGACTTCGCAACTTGTATAATGCTTTTTTCCTGGAGGGTGTAACCTGTATAATTTGCTAACCACCAGGATCTAGACAATTTTGAAAACTATAGATGAAGCTCACCCTCACTTCTATATTAGATTTTATATGCAGAAATGGAAAACACTTAAAACACTTTTTGCTAATATCCTTGCTTCCAAAATTCACACTATCTGACAAGAGTAGATTTTAAAGAGGAGGAAGTTGATATGTCAGTAAGATATTTTTATTATTAGCTATCTACACTTCAGGGAAAAAAAGAGGGAAAGTTGTGGTTCAATATATATCTGCAAATAATCAGGGGATAAAGTGGGAGGCAAAGAGAGAAGGATTGTGGTGAGCAAATGCTCCTTTTCTGTATGGGTGTAGGTGTAGTTGAGAATTGACTGCACTTCAATTATCATTCAACTGCAAAGATTCTCTCGAAAGAATTTGATTGCGGCTTGGGTGGGAGAAAAACAAAAATGGGTCTGAGGTGAGGAATTGGGGATCAGCTCCAATTTCTCTCCCCTGTTTCCTAGTTTCCTCTGTTTTTTATGAATATGTGCATTGTTAAAAAACAATTTTGGCATTGAGTTGTGTTTCAATTATTTAATTTATTTTGGTCTGGGCATTGTAAGAGATGAAGGGTCTGCATGGTGTAATGTAATTTCCCCCCTTGAACGCCATTTTTCACAAGGATTAAAATAGGGTTAACTGGACTAAGACTGGGCCTGTATGACAAACTGGATTAACTGAGTCTCAAGGTCTCAAGTGAGGACTGTGGCATATAGATTTTTTGAATTTTCTAAGAGAGGGAAAGAATGCAGGTTTGGCATTGTGTGCTCTGTTTGATGGGAGCCACAATTAATTGCCATGTACCCAAGTTTGTTTGCTATTTTCTTAAAAGGTTATGCTAGAGGTGCTAAGCAATAGGAAGATTAGATCGAGTCTTCCAATTTTCTTTTCTAGTAATCTTCAAGGGACAGTGAGGGAGAGAACATGAAAACAAGATGGGTGTACAGAGCACTACATGATAAGAGCTGCCACCATGACAGCGGTCCCATGGAAGGGGTCTACTAACATTTCTCAGTAGGTGTTGCTCAGAAAGTTTAGAGCTTTCTGAATGAATGTGGCCTGATGGTAATTGAAGTTCACTGCTCCGCTTCTAAATTTTAATGAGAATCAAATAAATATATTGCCTTATATTTTAGAAGTAATTAGAAAAAGAATTACCCCACTAAATGGCTGCAATTTAGCAGGTATATGTCCTTAAAGTTCTCTGCAGATATGGGAAGTCTCTATGCTGCCCCTTTCTATAACAACTGAACAATTTTTTCTCCTACAAAAGGGGCCACGCTTAGTTTTGTGTGGAAGATTATGAAATTTAATGTTCACACAATGTTACAATTTCATGGACTCGCCTATCCAGGGTCAAAGGGTGCCAAGAGAACAACAATCGAACAAATTCAAATGTGTTATGAATGAAAGCAAATGCAAGAGTGATTGAATGCCAAAGATTACTCAAGGAGCTTAATCAATGGGAGATAGTCAAGAGAGAGAAGACACCATGTTAGAACTGTAAACTGCAAGATTTGTATGTGCAAAAGTTCTGTACAGAATTTGAGAGATCAGATTTATGCCACAAGATGTCTATATCTTATAATCAGCTATTCATTAACTTATCTTCAACTATCAAATAACAGTCATCCTACATCAACATACAAGGATGGGAGACACAAGGATGTCTAGACAATTACAAGAAACACAGCCATTCACATTCTGTCAACTCATATCCTCTATTTTGCCATTCAATGAAAATGTTGCATTACTGCCATGTAGAACAAAGGCTCAAAATGTTGGACATGTGCAGCATGAATTGAGAGGAGTTAGGACTTCACAGTATGTCCCAATGTTCTAGGAGAGGTCTTGAAGCTATGGATAAAGATGGCATATCGTGCAAATGATAACCAATGCACCACAATTCTATACAAGTCACAAATTCTTCATGAGGTCACCCTTTCTTGAGAAGCAATGGTCCCTGGTGTGGCAAGTTGCAGGAAAAGATGTGGAAAGTTTTTTACAATGTTGGCTTCTTTAAATAACTTTCCCTAAGGAGGTACTTGAATTGATGTGATGATTTATTTAAACAGCTATCTCTTGATTTCTGGTGTGTTTGAACCTACCATCAATTATTTGATCAACTTTTCATGGAATGAGGTGATTGGATTTGATTTCTACTAATGGAAGTTCTTCGCAAGA
Source organism: Sequoiadendron giganteum (assembly GCA_007115665.2). NCBI lineage: Eukaryota > Viridiplantae > Streptophyta > Pinopsida > Cupressales > Cupressaceae > Sequoiadendron > Sequoiadendron giganteum. The sequence continues at coordinate 424,881,883 of CM021108.1, forward strand.
TCCAGTGTGTCCAACAAACATGGGACATGTTGGTGCACAAAGTTGTAGGCCCCGAATCCCTAAAGCCAAATGTTCTTCTAAGCACCAAGGGTGACAAACTTAGGACAAAGACCTCAAACTTTTGATCAGATTGGGCAACAATGGACCAATTTACTAAGCGGTGTAAACTTTTGGCTTTACTAAGCCAAAGGGGGCTTCCCTAAGGTGACGTGTTAGATATAACTACAAGAAATGGACATTTACCTTGACACAAACCATACCCAATGCATAGTAGACACCCCTATTAGGTTGTCACCAAGGAAACCTGGGAATGCATCCCCAGCATTTTTTGGGGCATCCCCGTTTTCAAAATGTTTTGAGGACAGGGGGGATGCCTAGGGGACGTCCTTGGGCTATTCTCAACTTTTGAAAAAACATAGGGGTGTCTCGGAAACTTGGGGACATCCCAAAAATAAAAGGGGACAGTTGCACGAGGACATCTATGATGTCCCCCAATCGTCTCGAGGATGGTTGGTCATCCCCATAAAAAAAAAAGTTTCTTAAAAATAGTAAGTCCTAAAAGTAAATTTCTTTGGCTCAGCCAAATTGCCTTCAACATGGGCAACGGGGCTACACCTAGCCCCCCTGAAACCCTTTGGCTTGAACTAATAGGCGTTCATCATCAACTATTTAATCAATGTTGGATAAAGAAAATTGATTTTACACACCAACTGCCCCCACACCCCAACTTGCCCTAAATGAGGAGGAAATAAAATGAAACTTTCTTTGTTTTTGTATTTTCATATTGTAGTTGAAAGTGAAACTTGCAGCCTTTGAGCATTTTGTTGTAACTTGTATACTATTTTTTTAAATCACACGCGTATTGACAATGAATTATGAAAGCAATCAAGTTTTTACATTTGCTAATTTGTTTGACTCTCATGTGAACTCTCAACTCAACACAAATGCTATGTATTAAGGATCTATGATTATATAATGTATATGATGAATGCTTCATCAATGTTATCATATGAATATTTGAAATTCCCTCTATATTTTAAATTTTCCCTATTTTTATATAGTCATCCCCTTTGTCGTCCCCTACCTTGCCATCCCCAAAAATGGCCCAAAACAAGTCATCCCCGAGACTCGTCCCCTATAGTCCCCATCCTAGAAACTTGGAGTAACATAGGTTGTCACTCTATATCTATATGCCAATTTGCAACATGCAAGGTTATACACCTTTATAGATTAGATGAACTATCACATGAAGTGTCTAAGAATGTGTTGTGATAGCCCCTAATGTTTTTATGCACATCTAGACGTGGCAATGAATGAAACTAAATACAATACAGACTAAAATATGTTTAGATTTGGTTGTTTAGGGTGTGTTGATGTGATGGGAGGTTGAGCATATTGCAAATGGGTGCCTATATCCAACAACTATTCGAGGTATTCTTCATGTTGGGTACTTGAATATATTGTTTATCAATGTTATTTGATCTCATTTTGGACGTTGCAGCAGTCTGATTTTGTAATCATAAGTTTGTATCAGTCTATAACACCAGTTTACTTCCTCAAATATTAATTTGTAATGCATATATATATCTTGTGAACCCCAGATGGTAGTACCATCGGAGTCCATCATTTGAATGCATTTTTATTTTGTAAATTGGACGGTTCACCGCCACCATTTATATAATTTTCATTCAGCCCATTTTGGCATGAACAAGCTAGCATTATCAACCATTTTGGTCTGAATCAAGCTTAGAAATTATGCCAGTGACTTGCCTTGCACACACGTAGTCCGCCAAAGAGGTGTTGATAGGCTGGCTTTGCAACCTCCATGTCATTTTACAGAGTCTGCTGAAGAGGTGTTGATAAGGCTGGCTTTGCCGCCTGTGTATTCTAGTCAACTTGCTGCCATATCATTGTAATTGCATTCATCTAGATTAGTTGTGTAGTTGGAGGAACCGTATGCTCTCCCCTTGCCCACTCCAAGATCTAGGTGATCAGAAAGTGTTGAGAACATTGCATTGCATCTTTATTGCAAAAATCAAAAAAAAATGTAAGGTGGGTTGTTACAAAGGCAGCAGTTTTGAGGCTATTTTTGAAGGCATCCAAGTTGAAAGTGCGCCAAATATTCAAGAACAGATGGCTGCTATAAACTCTAGTGACTTTGACAGTTGGAGAGCAGATTTGAATGTGAAATTGAGGACAAATTCAGCCACTAAGATTCTAGGGTTACTAGTGGAATTCATTGAAAATCCCTAGGGGTTCATCTACTATTTGAGCACCCTCGCCTACAGTTTCACCTATTGGTATAGCGCCATCTTCTTAGGATAGGGTTTGGTGAATTTGTGCAAAATAAGAAAAAAAATTAAATGGGATATTACATAAACCATCCAATGGTGTATGGTTATGAGTGATAAATTATCTTCCAATTATTTTTGAAGGAATCAAGTTCTAGCTATCATTGTCAACAGTGAAATGCACTGGTTGCCCATTAACCCACATTTGAGAATGAAACAATCTTTCTGGATTTTATGGATCTTAACTGGAAGATAAGACAATGAAAGTAGTGACAACCATGGCACGCAGGTTACAATCTGTGGTCTGTTTAATTTATCCTATGCTTGTGCAGTAAATCTATATGCTTTGATATGTGCAAGAAAAGCTTTCAAGCATGACATCCATCAATGGAATATCCATTGGAACTATGTATTGTGCACCACTTGCCAATCTTAGATTTCCTCTTCTGCTCTTTTGTCAATGTATTCATCTTTTGGGAATGCCAGAAAGGTCCTTTTCCTTTGAATTTTATTCTGCTCCAACCTTGGGATTATTATTCTAAGACTTATCATGAGATTTGGAATCTTCATTCTTAGACTTATGCTTAAATTTTAGTTCATAACTGCAAACATACCTAAGGCTTCTCCTGAACTATAGTAACCTATATTTAAAAAGGATATTATCTTTGAACTCTTTAATGTTCAACTTGGAAGACAAAGTATGAAATAATCAATGTCTTCTTGAATAGACTGGTCACAACCTTAACAAAGTTGGGATTACTTGATAGACTAATCATCATAGTTTTGAACAGGGTAACAGGTTTCTTTGAAGGCTTCAACAAACCTCTCTACATATGTAATGCAGTAGCTATTCATCCTCATCAGTAGTGCAGTGATTATTCTATTTCTTCACAGATAAGGTGACTGTAAGAAGTTCAAAGGTAATTCTTTCTCGGCCACAAAAAAAAATTGATTAACAGCATGGTTAGAACCAATGAGTTTAAACCAGCTATCTAGAGCATCCACACGTCTTTTATCTTCAAAAATAGGGATACCTAGATTGACTTGTACTTCATATGATGTTTGGCCTCCAAACAATCTAGTTGGTGCTGAGGTCAACAGCTCGAAAGTAGATTGAACATGTTGTAGAATTCCAGTGAAGTGATCAATCATCCCTGCTTTTTCTTGTGCTTAATGTTGCTTTAAGTCATCTCTCTATCATCGCGAAGCATAAAACATTTCTAAAGTCAGCATCTCTGCTGTAGATTTGTCTGCCGTCTATTGAGATTGTGAAAGCAGATATGATGAATGGTTGCAACAAGACCAAGCTTCCTCCACTCAGACCTTGTTGAAGTGGGCATAGAAAAAGCAGAGAAGGATTCAAATGATGAGCTCAACACAACTAGGATGGAGAAAGAGACTGAATGCTTAGATACCACTTCTCTAAGGCCCAAGTTTAAACAGATTCAAATGTGTTTTGAATGCCAGCAAATGAAAGATGACTGAGTAAGAAACATTACTTAAAGCATGTAATTGATTGGAAAGTTTCAAGAGAGAGAAGACATCATGCTAGAAATACAAAATGCAAGATTGTATTATGCAAATCTTTTGTAGAGAATCTGAGAGATCAAATGTATGCCACAAGATGTGTATCTTATCATCAATTATTGTGTCATCAACTAGCAAAGAATAGTAACAGTACATTGATATACAAGAATGGCAGTTACAAGAAAAACAAGCGATTGCCTTTTGTTGTGACTCAAATCCTTATTTTGTCATTTACTGGAAATGCTACTTAACAGCTGCACAGAACAAGGCTAACACTGTCAGAGCTATGCAGCACGAACGGATAGGAGTTTGGACTTTGACATATGTCCACATGTTCTAAGAGAGGTCTTGAAGCTATGATTCAAGATAAAGTATGGCACAAAGTAATGTTATTGCCCCACAGTCACAGATCCCCTTAGATCAGAGCCCAAGCCCCCTTCACGGAAGCACATCCTTAACTCTCCTTATTCTAGTTCTATGTGCTTGTGGTCTAAGAAGGAAGGGATAGAGAATCTAAAAATTTGATCTGGTCTATCCTCTTTCTTTTACCAGTAATGGCAGCATTTTATGAGGTTGTATCATGAAAAGAGAAAAATTATGGGAGAGACTTGGTCTTCTTTTAGAGTATTTCCTAATTGAGAGATGAGAGAGCTTGGTTTCCAATACCAAGGTATGGCAAAACCTGTAGTAGTCTTGGTTGGTTTAGTGGAAAGAAGAGCTCATCTCTTTTACTGTACCTTTGCCGAAATCTTGCTGTCTTGTGTGGCCATCCTATGGCCATAATATAAGTATTAAAGAAAGGTGATGAATGATCAACAAATGGTGTATGGATGAGGCCATTTGAAGAGTGTGTAAAATATCATCAGTTCTCTTAATCAGAGGTAATGAGCTTCATTGAGAGATCAGAATTGATCTTGCTTGCAGTTTCATGAGGATCATGTTGGTAGGATCCTTTCCTTAGCATTGGAGATGGTATAAAATTATAAATCCTTTGCCTTATTTTTATTTGAGGCCCCCAGGCTTGATAAGCATAATACTAGTTGGGGCCGGCATTTTCACTCTCTTCTTTTATGAGCATAAGGTCCCTTAACCTCTTTCATCTTTAGCCAAATAATTATACTAATTGATGTCGAAAGCTGAGCTTTTAAATGTACATAATAGTCCAATACCAATTTCATTTTTACAAAATCCATGGTAACCTGGCACATTTATATTCTCTGAATTTTAAAACCAATATGGTTCACACAGCCCAAATCAATGAAGATTACCAGAAATTGCCAGGTACTAATACCGGCTGAGTTTCTCTAAACTAGGTGAATTTCAGATAAGATCTGCCTGTCATTCAATAAGGTTTTTTATAATACCAAAACACCTGAGGTATAAGCATTTTGCACTCCATGTTTTTTTAGGGGGGTAGGTATTTCATAAGGTGTCACAATGTTTGTACTGAAACAAACAAATCTTATCATTTTTTCAAAATTTTGCATTGACTTGCAAAAGAGGAAAATGTAGGTTTCAACTTTCTTCTCATTTTTCAACATTAATTTTGATTCATTGGCACATGTGATTGGTGATTCAACCAACAAGGATTTATTTTGAACAATTGTAGGTGTTTTGCAAAACTATTATTGGCGGCTTTTCCTCCAATCCCTGATTTTCAAAAGTCTATTGAGATAAGACAAATTACTGTTTTCCATATTCACCCTGCATTTTCATTGTATCCCAAGCCTCTCCTGGTGTCAATGGCAGTGGCTCAAAACAATCTTACATATCATACCTAAAGAAAATAGATGAAATCAGCTTGTTGTCAAATCAAGAAAGTCGTCAATAACTTTTCCTTCTATCCACATATAGCTTTTTTACAGTGCTAGGCCCAATATTGCCAAGAGATGCTTGACAATATTCTTCTTTGTGGTCTGGGTTTCGTGGCTTTTGAATTGATTTGCTCCAGGCACAAAAATATGTTTGTTGAGCTGTAGCTGCCTTGAGCAAAGGCAGGTTGCACTATTGTGTCAGAGAGATTGACTGGCAGCAAAACATAGTGATAACTAATAAGGAATTTGCTTGATTCTTATCCGAAGAGAATCATGTTTAGTAAATATGTTGCCACATTTTTTCTAACCTGCAACGGCAGTGCTGTAGATGCAGATGTAACATTATTTAGCCAGGAGGATTCCCAAGGTCAATTAGAAATTTACAGACAAAAGACGAAGACAGATCAAAGGAAGAAAGCGAGAAACAGCATCACCGAGTTCCAAAAGTGACCATTTAGTCACATGAAAGGAAAAACAAAAGGTGTCTTTTCAGTTCCAACATCCACAATCAATGGGAAGACATAAATATTAGGCTTCTGGCATTGAAGACCAGCAGATTTTTGGATTTGAAAGCTTCGTATCTGTAGATGCCAGTAAGGAAGTCTGTGTAACTCTATATGACATAGTGAATAGTGTTGGGAAGTTCTCAGTCTTGTTGTATATGCTATGTAAATAGGCATTAATGCAGTAGAAATTCATTTCGGAATTGTTCTTTGCTAATGTTTCCCGAAATGGATTTTACACTACATAAATCTGAGTGATATGCGATGCCTTTGATCTATGTTTCAGTTATTTTCATTGTAAATTTTCTGAATTCTTGCAAGCTCGTTAATAATTGTGTAGTTTGCTGTGCTTTTGAACTACTTTAATCAGATTCACATTTTCAGGTCCAAATTGTGCATAAACACTATCAGACCAGAACAAGATTATTCAAATAGCCACTAAGAAGGTTTTGATGTAAAACAAAATCAAACTTAAAACTAGTTTCAAATAGTCTCTGAATCGTTACCTCCAAATGTCTGTTGATTTGAAATAACAATTGCTCAGCATTTGGCAAAATCTAATCTAAACAATTTCTTTCAGTAATTAACCAAATATTATTGTGTACTAACGTAAGTTTCTTTATGTTCTACTAAAATTCATGTTACAGATTAATACCCAAACTTTCAACGCACCATGTTTTAAATTAGACATTTGCTTCTAAAGTAGCCGCAAAGAAATCAGCGTGTCGCGCTTCAGAATAAATAGCTCATTTTTATCATTATAAAGCTTTGAGAATCATTTTTTCTTTTTTGGTAGAATGGGAAAAGCTTCAGATAAAAAGAAGTGATGAAAGGGGTACCCCATTGTTGTGGCAACCAAACCAAAAAGGGAATTCGGCCAAGTAGAAAGAAAAAACAAGAAATTCGGCGTACCCTTGCTGGAAAAGGTCGAGGTTGTGAAAGCGGTGAATGTAAACAGCAATCTCGTGCAGAGCCTCGGGCATGAGCGAGGAGCTGCCACTGTCAAAACATTGAGACTCCGGCGCAGGCAAAGCCAGAGGAGATGCTGCCTTCGGATCCGCCCCAATCAAAAACCTGAAACGGCGCAGCATGATACAATGACAAGGATGGGTAATAATAATACAATAATTACCCCCTTCTCAAAGAAGAAAGTATTTCTGAGCAGAAGGTCCCTCAGGGGTCCCACGGAATGAAAATAATTCCCTGATCTCAAACGCACAACATGTCTGCGCAGCAACGGTGGAATTTACACAAGTTACTAGTAAGCACCATTTATTTTCCTTATCAGCTCGGAAATCCGACACACAATGTCAAAACGACAGCACACCTCGGCCCTTTCATTTCTCTTGCCTGGAAGTCAGGTAATAGCACGTGACTTACGCGTCGCGCTTCATGCGATATCCGTCTCGAAGGGGGCAGAACAGTGGAGAAGATAGATAATTTGCAACGCCTGCACCGAAGTCAAAGTGCTGCTTCAATTACCGGATGACTACTATATTACAGTCGTATGATTACATATTTAGCATTTCAAGGGCAATATTGAGTGGACAAGTGTTTGTAGTTTTAATCGACAGCCACGATCGACCGCCAAATTTAAGCCAGTACAATACCGACAGAGAAGGCCTCTCGACCGTCCGATGGTGGATCGTACGGCGGTAAAGCTTCCCCGGAGATGTAGAGGATTTGTCGTTAGCGGCATATCTGAGATTACCATGTTTCGAATAGAGATAGAATTTTGGGTTGTGAACAGTGGAATAGAAGGAAGTGTGTTGAAGTTTGTAAAGAACTATGTTGGTACGAGATTCTTCTGTGCATAAATGGCGGAACAAATAGGATGTCAAATTTCACAGCTCATCTTGCGAGGCGGGCGGAGAATCAGAGAGCTCGGATTTAAGGCGGACCAACTAAACGGGTCGAGTCTTTATTTGGGGTTGAGACATCTTTCTTTTTTTCTTTTTTTTTATTATTTGGCGAGGTGCAACTTGACTTTGGGATTAGGGGGAGGATTGATTGCCTTTTGACTGTATTCATTAATTGAAATAAATCTAGCTGGATGTAAATAAATCTAGTTCGATGTGAAATAAATACAGTTAAATATTCCTTTTAAGTTTTGGATAGACATTGTTTCACTTTTAGTAGTATTTAATAAGAGGGTGTATTTATTGAGAAAATTTATATAATTATGTCAACTTTTGTCATTATGTTTTTGGTTTGTTTTGATTAAAGTGAATTAAAAAGAATAGTTTGTGTAAGAGTGAGCACTTGTGTTATTAAGAGGTGTAGTGAGTTTGTCAATATAGAATGTGAATACATGTTAATTGGACATGTTTAGTTGTATGAAGAAGAATGATTGTCCTCATAAAGTGAGACAATTCTAGTGATTGAATAGTATTTTGCAACATTAGACAACTTTTTCAACATTTTTTGGACTTGAAAGTTCAAGATAAATGCATGTCAACTAATAAGTTTGCACAACATATGCTTGCATGAATTTAGCTCATAATACTGTACATTTCATTATCCTTTATTACTAATCCCCAAAAAAAATGATTTTGATCCCTAGGCTTATCATTCATTGCCCTAGATTAGAACCACAAGTGTAGACTTGATCCAAGTTTCTTATGTAGTCACATATCTAATCCTCGAACTTATAAAATTCAAATTTTGAAACCATTGCCTTGTCGACCACTTCACTAGCAATTATGAACTAACTCAAAGCATGTTATGTTGATTTGTGTGTTTGGATGTGATATTTAAAAACTGATGTGATCATGGTGGAGGATCTAATTATAGATTAACTAACCACATGACAATTAATAAAACTTAACAACTTTGCATAGAAGATATCAAAAAAAATTATATAATAAATCATTTTTATTGATTTTCAAACATAGTTACATCATAACTTCAATTTAATTCAAGGTTTGACTATTCAATACAAAGTAGATCAAATGAGATCTCTTAGTACTGTACTACAACTCATGTCTAGCTATTTATTTCCACTCATCTACTCAACTTCACTAACTCTATTACATTGTATTACACTTCATTACATTATTCTCTAATAATATAAGACCTCTCCTTTTATAAGAAAGATTGATGTTATGTGAAAAAGTAGTGCATCCTTCTAGGAGCGTGTGATAAGGATCATGGACTCCAAATTAAATGATGTCAACTTATGTCAACCTTAGAATTGGATGCATCACCTTGAAAATGTGCAAATTCCTTCTCTTTGACATGCATCAAGTTATAATTCTCAAAGCTCAATTCAATTTCTCCCATGACCCTATATGCTCCAAACTAACTCACCGCTATTGTGTATAAATCAAAATTAGTGGACAAATATGGTTTGTGTATGGATAAATAACTCCTACTTATGTGAAAAAATCAAGTGAAGTGAGGAGTGTCTAGAGAACTACCTTCTTCATGAGGGAAAATCAAGTGAAGCAAGGGGTGTCTAGAGAGCTACCTTCTTCACAAGGGAGAAGTGCCTAACGAGTGGCAATGATTTTTTGTATTTGAAAAGCTTTGATAGTGATAATAATAACATTGGCATTTGTGACAATACATAGGGCATTGATTTCTTAGGGAGTGTTACCTAATAAGAGATTGATACTATGAGTTTATGATTCAAATACGACTCAAGGTGTACTAGTTCAACAACTAATTGTTAATCATTTTCTTGTTGATCTTCTTGAATGCCTCATACTTGTTCTTCAATGAGTTTAGGTGGAGATGAATTTCCCTTGAGTCCTTCAAAGTAATCTGCATTCAAACCTCTTTAATCCTAAGACACATGAGTGTGATATGCTTAATGTGATTGAAGAAGGGAAAATATGAATATTGATATCCTTGTAATTAGGGATTGACTATTCTTGTTTGTTTTTGGTTTGTTGAAATTTTGTACTTGTTTATTTGTGTTTCATTGTGTGTTCACTTGTTTGTTGAATGTATGGTTGTTAAGACTAATTTTCAAAGCACACTCAACTCACATGAGAGAGGTCCTAAGTGTTGTCTTGTCATTTTGCATTTTTGAATAAATTGATTGCTAACTAAAATAATTATTATAAATTAAGCTAAGTATCGAAATAGATAATAGATAATTAAACAAGATGAATCTACTTTATGTTTGTAGTTTTATGTACTTTCAATGTGCAAACAACTAACAATGAACATTCTAAAATCTATATGAGTACAACTATTTTATTATTTTCTTGTTTTTGGATAATTTATATGCAACAACAATAATTCAAATTAAAATAATATGAAAAACCAATCACTTCTACTTATCTTTTTCTTTGATTATGGCTCAACTTGAAACAATAAGTTTAATCATAAATGAATCAATGAATTAATGTGAATGCTTCTTTCAACTTTCTTTGGTTTCAAATGCATTTTTGTGAAATAGAGAAAATGGTACAACTTACTACTTTTTAAATGAAATAGATAAATAAATGCTTGTCCTTCTTGTTTTGTTATTACTTGATCAATTCAATAGTTATTGTCTGATGAGCGATAATTGCTTATTTTTGGTATGTGTTTGGTTGTGTTAATTTTCAAAATAAGTGTAGTGTTGTTATAAAATCAAGAATTATGAAAATAAACTAAGGTAATAAAATAAACAAACTATTTCCTAAGATCTAAGGAATTGCAACAAAGTGTTGTAGACCTAGAGAAGGGTGTGAAACTAATTAAAGTAACTATTCTATTATAAAAATAACAAAATATTTTAATTGAACAATTAAAATAAAAAATCCCAACACCTAGAGATTGATGATTCAAGATGCTAGAGATTGATGGTGTTGTCACAATAATGTCCTTAGATACCCAAATTTACTTCTTTCTTTCTCTTCTACCAAAATTATTCCCCTAATGGTAGTGAAAAAACAAGCAAAAGTAAAATAAGTGTATCAAAGACAAGAGAATATTATTGTAGAGTGAGATTTGAAGTTGTTGATAATTAAATAAAGTTCTCAAAGACTGTACAATAAAGATAGATTGTAATGGTGTTGTTAAAGGTTATTTTTAATTTGAAAAGAAATGATACTTGTCTACATAATAATGATCAATACAAAGCACTTGTAGCTAGTGCTAGAATTGGAGCTTGCATTAAAAAAATTATAGTTGGGAAGGAGAAAAAACCCCCAAAGTAATAAAATTCTACCTATTAATAATCTCATATCCATGATTGGTGAAAGGTAAGTGGAGTTAGACAATGTTGGACATAGTTTGAGACCAAATGAACAAGATTTCAAATGCTAAAAATAGTGCCAAGATGGATGCATGCAATAATTTGCACACATAATTTTAAACTACATAATAGCTTGTCTTACTAGTAAAAATTATCAAGGTGATTTCAAAATCACTTGGATGATTTGACTCAATAGGGATAATTAATTTGTAACTTAAATATTAAACACAAGCTTTAAGAGATAATGAAGCATGAAGGTAAAACAAAAGACTAGCAAGTATAAACAAAAGACAAAGGGGGATGTGAATTAACTAGGCATTGTCATTAGTTAGAATCGGTACAGAGAGAAAATCATTTTCACACCACATGGGTTATGTGTTACACCATCAATTCCTCATCAAACTTGTCATGTATGCCTACTTATTTTTAAGCACATATAAACCCCTCTTAGGACCAATAATTAAATAGGTAACCTTGCAAGGGGGCGGAGAATTAGAGAGCTCGGATTTATGGTGGACCAAGTAAAGCGGGTCGAGTCTTTATTTGGGGCGGAAACATCATGGTGAGGTGCAACTTGGCTTTGGAATTAGGGGGAGAATTGATTTTCTTTTGACTGTACTTAATAATTGAAATAAATCTAGTTGGATGTAAAATAAATACAGTTAAATGTGCATTTTAAGTGTTGGATAGACATTGTTTCACTCTTTTGGTAGTATTTAATAAGGGGTGTATTTATTGGGGAAATATATATAATTGTGTCAATTTTTGTCATTATGTTTTTGGTTTGTTTCGATTAAACTGAATTAAAAGTAAGGGTTAGCACTTGTGTTATTAAGAAGTGTAGTGAGTTTGTTGATATAGAATGTGAATACATGTTAATTGAACATGTTTAGTTGTATGAAGAAGAATGGTTGTCCTCATAAAGTGAGACAATTCTAGTGATTGAATAATATTTTGTAACATTAGACAACTTTTTCAACATTTTTTGGACTTGAAAGTTCAAGATAAATGCATGTCAACTAATAAGTTTACATGGCATATTTTTTCATACACTTAGCTCATAATATTGTACATCTCATTCTCCTTTATTACTAATCCTCATAAAAAATGATCATGGTCCCTAGACTTATCATTCATCACTCTAGATCAAAACCACAAGTGTAGACTTGACCCAAGTTACTTATGTAGTCACATATCTAATCCTTAAGCTTATAAAATTCAAATTTCAAAATTGCTTTGTCGACCACTTCACTAGTCATTATGAACTAACTTAAAGCTTGTTATGTTGATTTTTGTGTTCGGATGTGATATTTACAAACTAGTGTGATCATGGTTGGAGGATCTAATTGTAGATTAACTAAACACGCGACAATTTATAAAACTTAACAACTTTGCATAGTAGATAACATAAAATTTACATAATAAAACAATTTTATTGATTTTCAAACATAGTTGCATCATAGCTTCAATATAATTCAAGGTTTGACTATTCAATACAAAGTAGATTAAATGAGATCTCTTAGTACTCTACTATAACTCATGTCTAACTATTTATTTCCACTCATCTACTCAACTTCACTAGCTCTATTACATTGTATTACACTTCATTACATTGTTCTCTAATGATATAAGACATCTTTTATAAGAAAGATTTCAATGTTATGTGAAAAATTAGTGCATCCTTCTAGTGACATGTGATAAGGATCAAGGACCCCAAAATAAATGATGTCACCTTATGTCAGCCTTAGAATTGGATGCATCACCCTGAAAATGTGCAAATTCCCTCTCTTTGACATGCATCAAGCTATAAATCTCAAAGCTCAATTCAATTTCTTTCATGACCCTATATGCTCCAAACTAACTCACCACTATTGTGTATAAATCAAAATTAGTGGACACATGTGGTTTGTGTATGGACAAATAACTCCTACTTATATGGAAAAATCAAGAGAAGTGAGGAGTGACTAGAGAACTACCTTCTTCACGAGGGATAATCAAATGAAGCAAGGAGTATCTAGAGAGCTGCCTTCTTTACAAGGGAGAAGTGCCTAATGAGTGGCAATTATTTTCTATATTTGAAAAGCTCTGATAGTGATAATTATAACATTTCCATTTGTGACAATACATAGGGCATTGATTTATTAAGGAGTGTTATCTAATAAGAGATTGGTATTATGAGTTTATGATTCAAATAACGACTCAAGGTGTACTAGTTCAACAATTAATTATTAATAATTTTATTGTTGAGCTTGTTGCATGCCTAATACTTGTTCTTCAATGAGTTTAGGTGGAGGTGAATTTCCCTTGAGTCCTTCAAAGTAATTTATATCCAAACCTTTTTAATCCTAAGACATGTGAGTGTGATATGCTTAATGTGATTGAAGAAGGGAAAATATGAATATTGATATCCTTGTAATTAGAGCTTGACTATTCTTGTTTGTTTTTGGTTTGGTAAAATTTTGTACTTGTTTATTTATGTTTCATTTTGTGTTTACTTGTTTGTTGAATGTATGGTTGTTAAGACTAAGTTTCAAAGCACACTCAACTCACATGAGAGAGGTCCTAAGTGTTGTCTTGTCATTTTGCATTTTTGAATGAATTGATTGCTAACCAAAATAATTATTATAAATTAAGCTAAGTATTGAAATAGATAATAGATAATTAAACAAGATGAAACTACTTTATGTTTTGTAGTTTTATGTACTTTCAATGTGCAAACAACTAACAATGAACATGCTAAAATCTATATGAGTACAACTAATATTTTATTATTTTCTTGTTTTTGGATAATTTATATGCAACTACAACAATTCAAATTAAATTAATATGAAAAACCAATCACTTCTACTTATCTTTTTTTTTGCTTATGGCTCAACTTGAAACAATAATTTTTTAATCATAAATGAATCAATGAATTAATGAATTAATGTGAATGCTTCTTTCAACTTCCTTTGGTTCCAAATGTATTTTCGTGAAATTAAAAAAAATGATACAACTTACTATTTTTTAAATGAAATAGATAAATAAATGCTTGTCCTTCTTGTTTTGTGGTTACTTGATCAATCCAATAGTTATTGTTTGATGATCAACAATTGCTTGTTTTTGGTTGTGTTAATTTTCAAAATAAGTGTAGTGTTGTTATAAAATCATGACTTATGAAAATAAACTAAGGTAATAAAATAAACAAACTATGTCCTAACATCTAAGGAATTACAACAAAGTGTTGTAGACCTAGAGAAGGGTGTGGAACTAATTAAACTAACTATTCTATTATGAACCTAACAAAATATTTTAATTGAACAATTAAAATAAAAAATCCCAACACCTGGAGATTGATGATTCGAGATGTTAGAGATTGATGGTGTTGTGGCAATAGTGCCCTTAGATACCCAACTTTACCTTTTCTTTCTTTATCCTTTACCAAGAGTCTTCCCCTATTGGTGGGGAAAAAACAAACAAAAGTAAAATAAGTGTATCAAAGACAAGAGAATATTATTGTAGAGTGAGATTTGAAGTTGTTGATGATTAAATAAAGATCCCAAAGAGTGTACAATAAACATATATTGTAATGGTGTTGCTATAAAGGTTATTTTTAAGTTGAAAATAAATGATACTTGTCTACATAATAATGGTCAATACAAAAAACTTGTAGCTATAATGCCAAAATTGGAGCTTGCATTAAAAAATTGATAACTAGGAAGGAGAAAAGACCCCCAAAATAATAAAAGTATATCTATTAATAATGTCATATCCATGATCGGTGAAAGGTAAGTGGAGTTAAACAATGTTGGACATAGTTTGAGACCAAGTGAACAAGATTTCAAATGCTAAAAATAGTGCCAAGATGGATGCATGCAATAATTTGCACACATAATCTTAAACTACATAATAGCTTGTCTTACTAGTAAAAATTATCAAGGTAATTTCAAAATCACTTGGACGATTTGATTCAATAGGGATAATTTGTAACTTAAATATTAAACACAAGCTTTAAGAGATAATAAAGCATGAAGGTAAAAAAAAAATGACTAGCAAGTATAAATAAAAGACAAAGGGGGATGTGAATTAACTAGGCACTGTCATTAGTTAGAATCAATAGAGATAAAATTATTTTCACACCACATGGGTTATGTGCTACACCATCAATTCCTCGTCAAACTTGTCATGTATGCCTACTCATTTTTAAGCAAACCCCTCTTAGGACCAATAATTAAAAAAGTAACCTCAAGATTGACATGAAATTTAAATATTTTGGTGTGTAATTCAATTAGAGTTTTACTATACCATAAAATCATAATGTATTAAATAATAAAGCATCAACTATAAATTAAATTATATTCGTGCATGTCTAGGATGTTTGGTAGACGTTATGTTCAAACCATAATGATAATTGGCTTTATATGCGATATTGCAAAGTGTGATGACTATTAACAAGGTCTAAAATGACTTTTGGAATTGCAACACAAGATATGTAACTACAGTGATTAAAATAATTCAAAACCTACAAAAGACAATAAATACTAAAATATTTTTTTTTGGTTGATACAAGATTACTAAGAGGTCTAGGATGCTCCTACATCATACACCTTAAGTAAGAAAAGTGATTATCTTGCATGTGTTTAGCTAAGAAAAACCATAATGATCAACCTTATGGACATCATAACTATTGTTTCTTGTTTTATCCTTTTGTCCAAAAAGAAGCTATCTCCTCAATCTATTATGTCTTATCTAACATCCAATCTCCTCTTGTAATTCCTTCAATATTTTCCTTATAATAATCATACAAATATAAAAAAATTGAATACACTTGAAATTCTAAATTTGGGAAAATCAATCTCATATGCATTACTAATTTTTTTCTCAATTATCATGCTTTGTCTAAATTTTTTCAACTTATTCTATGTTCCTTGTGGAAATCTATCTTTATTTATATAAACCATGACTAAGTCTTTAACCTTGTATTCCTTATGTCTCGTATTTTGATTTGCATGTTATTTGCACTCATTATTTATCTTTTCCAGCTGTACATTCATACCTCTTGATGTAATTTAGACTTCATGTATTTTGCATATTCCTTGGGCATAACATTTCCTCTATGATTTGTGTTAAATCCTCTCAAATCCAAACATTTCTTCAATTCTATCCATAAACAACCTCAAATTGTGTCTTTTATGTAATTCTAATTATTGAACTATCATAGGAAGTTTTAGTTTGTGGTTATGTCAAATTATAGCATCATGTGTTTTTAGTTGATGAAATATTAATAAGTTTCTCAAACTTCTATATACAACTTTTGTCTATCCATCACTCTATGGGTGACATGTTGAACTAAAATTAAAATTAATATTCATCTTTTTCCATAATGTTTGTCAAAAATTACCAACAAATTTAACATCTTTATTTAACACAATACTATTTTTTGGGTAATCTATGTAATCCTACATTTTCTCTATAAAATAAATCAACTATATGCACAATGTTATTAGTTTTTTGTAAGCAATAAAATGTGACATCTCAAAAATTATAAGAAGTACTACAAAAATGAAATCAACTCCTCTCTAAGTTCTTGACAAGCCAAATAGAAAATAGGTGGAAGCATAAATCTCTATTCCCTAAAATAATGTATTTTTAGAAAAATACATGATATTAGCTTATAGGGGTTATATCTAAGAGGGTTCAATCAAAGGGTTTTAAATAGAATCACATAGACTTAAATCAAACTCTCAATTGTGTCTTGTTTATCATTGTCAAAATGAAATTACAAAAGTTAATCCATTTCACTTGTAGGGGATCAAATGAAGCCATTTAAAATTATCATTTTGCAACTATATGACCCTTAATGTTAAATTTCCAAAAATTATAATGAGCGTAGATCTATTATGAAAAAACAATAACCTATTATTCAAAACTATGAAAAATAACAAACTTTGTTAGAAAAATCTCAAAAAATACACTACCCTTTGCATGGATGTGAAAATAAAAATAATTTCAATATATATACATAGAGAAATACAACACAATAAATGTAAATAGTGGCATGGTGTGATGGTTAAAGTTGTGTTGTTATTCTTGCCATCATGATTCAAACCCCATTAGGGTGTAATTGTTGAGAATTTATATTGGGGATGGGGTCCCCCCGTTTGTGACCTCACCGATTCATAGCTTCGAGTCAAGAGTGTTTACCCCTTTAAAAAAAAATTAAAAATACAACACAATAAATATAAGTCTAAAAACGTTGCAGATCTATTTAAAATAAATAAAAAATTCAATAAATATTACCAAAAAATCTATGCCCTAAACATTGGAGCTAATGATTTGATTCTAAGAAATCATTGAAAGAATTTATTTGTAATTAAATTTGTGTCATACTATTAAATGTCACTCGATAAAAACTAATAGAAAAATGATTAAAAAAATAAAAAATATATAGAAATATCTTTTAAATCTATAAAATTATAAGTTGAATATACATAAAAAATTATACCAACTCATTATCATCCTTAAATTCTTAGTAATTTGTTCAATATTGTATGCATGGAAAATAAACAAATGAAGTATCATCAAAATGAAACCAATTCAACCGATTAGACTAAGTAGTCAACTAGGTGAGGTGGAATTAATTAATTGAGTTATTGGTGCATGAGTTGGAAATTAATATTATTAATGGATAATGTGTGGATAAATAATTAATTAAATGGATAAATATTTAGATAACTATAGATAATTAATGTATTAAATGGATTAATAATATTAGCCAAATTTAATTAAATTACTTAGAAATTATTTAATTAAATTATTAAGTGTTAGGGATCCTAGGTGATAGGGTGATGATGTGTGTGTACTAGGAGATGAATGAATAAATTAGATGATGAATGGATAAAACTAGGATCTAGGTGATTAGGTGATAATGTGATTATATGAATGATAAAGTGATGTAGTGATTGATTAGAAGTCTTAGGAGATGATTAGATGAATTAGGTGATACAAGTGAAGTTGACATTTTATAGGTTTCTACAAATATAATTGATACAAATTTCAAAATGTTGAAAATATTGATTTGAGCATCCCACTTAGACCAAAAAGTGAGATGCACATTTATTTCATTCAAATATGTAATAACATCATCCCATGGTTTATTTGGTGTAGACAATGATATAATCATACTTTCTTGTTAGAATTAGGTGTATCATTCACCTTGAAAAATTTTGTATTGTAAATTATGTTTAATTATGTATATAGAAAATAATTTATGATCTCCAAACATCATGGAGTGGAAAGAATGGGAGACCCATTATTTATTATTTATTCTTAAGGATACTTGAGATATTATGTAAGGTTATTAAATAAGGAGGTTACATTGAAAAAGTTAAATTTGGTAGCTATAGAGCATCTTCTTAATTTTGTGGTTGTGACAGAAATATTGAATGCCCTCTTGGAGCACCTAAATGTAGAAAAGTGGTCAGTCTTGACCATTATGATAGAATCTATAACACATAAGTGAGCTTTAATATATATGTAAAAGGTGTAAGAGGGGTTATTATTTCAAATTGCTTGATCTCGAATATGAGGGTATTTTGTTTTTGATATAAAAAGCAACAAAATAAGGGTGTTGTCCCTTTAATACAAAGCCCTGTGGGCGATTAGCAGCAGACTAACAACTTCAACACATTAACAACAAAAAACAAAACATCGAACCAAACACCCTAACCTTTCCATATCAAAACAACAACATAAACATGAGCAAAGTAACCATAAAACCAACAAACATCTTGAGAAAACTAACCAGCCTACACTTAACTTCAGCACAATCTCATAAAATTGTAAAAATCAATGAAGTCGATGGAGGTGTCACAATTATCGAAGGGGTTCAAAAAATAATGAGCCTTCCGACCTTTAAACCCATCATAATAGGTCACAGAGGCATCTAAGCAATAAAAGTACATTCCAATTGGAATTTCCTTCTCATAGGTCTTCCCATACAGCAACGACTAGTTTTTGAAATTTGAAACCCCACCAAGACAACTAACTAAAGTTAGTGAACTCCAAAACAGGGCTAAAAAACAAATTTTGTTAGCTTCCATGGAGAACTGGGTGAGAATCCTTCCTCAGGAGGGACAACGTATTTAGAGGCAAGGAGCATTCCTTCCTCCATCAATGTAGGCCATCATGATCAAGTCCCATAGCTACCATATTGTCAGTAACCGCATTTCCTTCCCTAAAAACATGTTGTAGAGTAAACTCCTCCAACCTAATAAAGAGAGGTCTAATGTCATCAATTATCCCTTGAACCAACCATCCAACTGAAATTGTTCCTTTTGTGGCTTCGATTATCAATGGAGAGTCACCTTTGATCTCCAAGGTTTACACACCGATCGATAGTGCAATCTTAAGACCCCAGAGCAATGCCATACCTTTAGCCTGATTGTTTGTATTCTTTTAAATTCCCTGTATAGGCTAATATTAGATATCCATTATGGTCCCTAATGACACCACCCCCAGCCGCTTTCCCAGTTCTGGTCACCCTATCAAAATTTAGCTTGTACCAAGGTGGTCTAGGAGCTTTCCATTTTGTGTTGTATCTGGCCACCTTCTTAAAATTGTCAAACTTGTGGAAGTCCCTAAGAAGTTTCCATATTCTAGCAATTGCACTATCCCAACCGGTTGGGGGACTACTAGGATTCTTCCATCTACAAACAAATATGTTGTCCAATAAAAGGTTATTAAGAGTTATCAACACACTGTCAACACTACTCTCCTTGTCCCTAAAGATCTTGTTATTCCTCTCTTTCCATAGACACCAACAAATATGTGGAGGAATTTGTTGCCAAAGTTGTCTGATAAGAGGATGGTTTGAGGGGCACCTCCAATTAATAACAAATTTCTAAATATCCCTACAAAACACCCATTGGATGTTGAACTTCTAGAGGACATTTTGCAAAACTTGGGAAGCAAATTGGCAGTGGATGAAAAGGTGGGAGATTGTCTCCTCTTCCTGTTTACAAAGGGTGCACCTATTGGGGAATTGAAAACCCCTTTTAACAAGGTTGTCCAGAGGTAGGATTTTTCCATGAATAGAAGCCCACCAAAAGAAGTTGATCTTTGGGATGAGTTGTGGGTTTCAAACCTTCATCCAGCAGTTCTCTTCATCATCGAATTTTAACAGCATATAGTAAGCAGACTTAACTGAAAAGGCCCTTGTGTGATTTTTCATCCAAAAAAACTTGTCCTCCTTAGGAAAAAGGGGAAGTCTCACTTTATTTATTAATGATTGAAGCTCAACAACCTTTGGATGAAGGTCAGGCCTGTCTAAGAAACTTTGATCAAGGTTTTTCCATTCACCTCTAGGGGTGATGTAGTCTGAAATATAAGTGCCAAAGAAGGGCATAGCCCACTCCTTTAGTAAATTGAAATTGTTGTCAGCAAGGGGTTTGTCCCCAATCCATCAGTCCTCCCAGAATCTTATTAATCTCCCATTGCCAATTTTCCATTTAAGACCTTCCTTAATAAGTGATCTGCATTTGAGGATATTGTTCCATATCTTTGATCTAGAGGGGAGACCAGTCAAGTCAAGGGCCCTGGAGAAGCATCCTTGGTTCAAATACTTATCCCTCATAATGTTGCACCAGTCAGCTTTTCCAACCACAAGATTCCAACCTATTTTGATAATGAGGGCTTTGTTTAAATTGGTTAACTTTCTAATCCCTAGACCACCTTGGCTTTTTGGATGACAAACAATGTCCCAATTGACAAGAGCCAATATTTTTTTATCCTCAACACTGGTCCAAAGGAAGGTCCTTTGGATTCTTTCCAATTTCTCCACCATGGATCCCATAATTTTGAAGAGAGATAGGAAATAGACCGGGATCCCTTGGAGAGAAGCTGAGAGAAATTGTAATTTACCAGCACTACTAAGGAACTTACCCTTCCAACCCGCAAGATTATTTTGCATCCTCTCTAGAATATTATTCCAAAAGACAAGAGTAACCTCCTTCACAGTAAGGGGGAGGCCAAGGTAGGTTCCCGAGAGAGTAGCACTTTGACAGCTCAGGATAGTCATAATTTTAGCTTGCAAATCCACCTTGGCGTTAAAGAGATAGATACTACTTTTTTGATAATTGATACATTGCCTAGAGGCATTGACATAATCATGAAGGAGGCCTTTCCATTATCTAGCTTCAACCACTAAAGAATTTCCAAAAAGGAAAGTGTCATCCAAAAATTGTTGCAAAACCAAGGGGGACAAAGTAGAGGCAGCTTTGATTCCCTGAATCCTGACTGTATGTGATAGATACAAAAATTTCCTACTAAAGACTTCAACAACCATAATGAAAAGATAGGGTGATAGAGGATCACCTTGCCTGATGCCTTAACTAGCTTTAAAGAATCCCTAAGGAATCCCATTGACCAGGATGGAGTAGTGAATCGACTCAACACATTCCTAGACAATCACAATTAGCTTATCATTAAAGCCAAATTTAGATAGAACCTTGTACATAAATTTCCATCTAACTCTATCATATGCCTTAGAAATGTCCATGTTGAAAGCCATACCTTGGTTCCTACTTTTTTCCATTGAGTGGATAATTTCGTGGGTAGTAATAGCAACATCAAGGATTTGTCTTCCTGGGATGAATCCATTTTGGCGTTTGTTGATGATCTTGTCCAAAAGTGGCTTCAGTTAGTTGACCAAAACTTTAGAGAAAATATTGTAGATAGTTTTGCATAGACTTATAGGCCTGAAGTCAGCCATACACTTCGGGTCTTGGATTTTGGGGACTAAAACAATGTAGGTATTATTCAATTTTTTCAACAGTTTACCGGTTTTGAAAAATTCTCTGACTGCCATAGTCACATCATAGCTAACAACGTCCCAGTATTCCTAAAAGAAAGCTGAAGGAAAATTGTCCGGCCCAAGGGCCTTATAGGTGCCCATTGCAAACACTTCCATCTTAACTTCATCCTCAGAAACAGGGGCTAAGAGTTACTTATTGTCCTCCGCACTAACAACAGTTGGGAGGTGACACAAAAGTTTCTCTTGCACATCAGTGGAGTGACTGTTGCCATTATCCAAGTATATATGTCTAAAATAACATTCAGCTATTTCACCAATTTTATCGTCATCAGTAACCTCTTGATTGGATTCATTTAGTAAGCATTTAATGATGTTTCTTTTCTTGTGTCTGCTAGTCGTCCTGTGAAAAAAAAACTGAATTTTTTTCACCCTCCTTCAACCATTGAACTCTAGACCTTTGTTTCCAATATATTTCTTCTTTGCTTAAATTATCTTTCCACTTCCTTCTCCAAGTTTCCTCTTCTTCATGCAATGATTGCAAAAGATTACCATTGGCCATTGAATTTTGGATGCTATCAAGCTTATCCCCAATCACCTTTTTTTGCTTAAAAATGTCACCAATGGTAGATTTGGACTACCCCCTAACTTCCTTTCTAATGAGATAAAGTTTTTGGGAGATTTTGTACATAGTTGACCCTTGGATCGGATAGCTCCACCATTTTTTATGCAATTCTAAAAATTTGGATGTGTCGTCCACATAATTTCAAATCTGAAGGGGTGAGGACCAAAGAAAGGCTTGTTCATCCATTGGAGAAGAATTGGGCTATGATCAGAAACAGTCTTGGGGAGGGCACTAAGAGAAGCATTGCACTCCAAATCCCAACCCACAGAGACCAACACTTTGTCTAATCAGACATGAATAAGATGGTTTCCTTTCCAATTGATAGACCAAGTGAAATGATTACCTTGCAGTTCTAAATCAAATAAATAGGACTTGTTGATGAAGTCTGAGAGGTCATTCATGATGTCACTGTAATCCATTAGGCCACCAATTTTCTCTAAAGGGAACAAAGGAGAGTTTAAAGTCACCAGCCACCATATACAAGGCATTTTTATCTTCTAGTATTATAGATAAGACTTCTTCCCACATACTTTTCCTTCCTCCACGAGTATTCGGGGTATAGATATTAAACAGATTCCAAGTGTAATTATCAGTTATGAAGGTCACATCGAGGTAACTATGAGAAAACACATAGGCTTCCCCATACATCTTAGTAGGATTCCACATAGTAGCAACACCTCCTGAGGCTCCATCAGCTTCACTATAGTAGAAGGAGCAGCCCAGCTAGATTTTATTAGCTATTGAAGAAAATGTCTGATAAGCCATCTTAACTTCCTATAGAAGAAGGACATCAATTTTAAGATCCATAATGTATTGATTGAGAGCAAATTGATTTTTGGGGACTATTCATCCCCCTCATGTTCCATGAGAGGAACTTCATTTTCTATTATGATGGGTTGAGTCTAGGGTTAACTGCCGCCCATTGGTAATTTCCCTTGCTATAGCTTTGTGCCTTGACATTCTCTTTGGGGGCCTTCCAACTTTGTTATCTATACCCACATCAACTTTCTTAGTTCTTGTTTTCTTCTTTTGGGTATGCCAGTCTTCACTGTTAGCCCCATCCAACTGAGATTTAGAGGCAGAGGATTTAGTGTCCAGAGTGAGAATCACAGATTTAGTGACTTCCCCAACGAGGTCATCCACACAAGTTGGTTGAAAAAGAGCTTGTGCAAGAGGTTTCATTCTCTTTCCCGAGCTTCATAGGGGTAACTATCCAAATCTCCAACTGTTGTTGAACAATAACAATAATTTTTTATGCAACCACACTAGGGGATTGGTTAGCAGTAGCAGTAGTGTTAGCAGTGTTTCCAATGTCCATAAAAATAGAGGACATAGGAGTGTCATCAATCTTACACTTCACCCCCATAATAGAAATAGGATTAGCTCCATGGGGAGGTAGTCCCGGATCCCCTTGTGGGGGGATTTCACCTTCCTCCGGAAAGCTAGGGGACTTCCCCCTGTTTCTCCTTGTTAGTATTCTCCTGAACCCTAGGGCTAGGGATTTTATCATCTCTAACAAACCTTCAGTAAATAGATAATCATCTAGCTCATTGGAGTTGGTGTTCTCCTGAGCTTTGTTGGAGCTAGAGATCTTCTGCACTTCCTCCTCCCCAAAAGGACGAGATTTTCCCTTTCAATATGGGTTCCTTCGATGTTGGGGCTTTGCGATCTGCAATGACATGCCCTTGTTTTCCACATTTTTGACAATACAGAGTGCTATTTTCATAAACTAGGGCCTGGGTCCATTTTCCCCATTTAGATTTCAGAGTAATAAAGTTGGGTAGAGCCTTGTTAATGGCCACATTAACACAAAATCGAGCAAAAACTAACTTGGATTTAGCTAGAGTGATTGCATCCACTGTGACATAATGTCCAAAGGAGTTACCAATCCAACGGAAGATCTGTTCATCCCAAAATTCCAATGGGAGGCCTAGCATGCGTACCCACACAAAAGCCATTTGATTAAGTTTCGTAGATGAATCGAAGCCCAGTTTCCATTTAACCAAAGCTAAAAAATGTTTTCTATAAGCCCATGAACCAGAAAGAACATAGATCAAAACCTCCTCAGCTATGAATTTGAAGAGGAATAAACCTCCAGGCATAGCAGAGACATTCACACTGCCTTTTAGCTTCCAACGACCATGTCAATAGTAGGTCTAAAAGCAAAGAATCTCCCCACCAATGCTAGATGCAATGAGGAGGCAATCTCGTCCATGACCGTGTTCGGTAAACAAATCTCAACTCCTTCCTTAGATTGAACAATGTCTGGGAGAAAGAACTCTAAAGCATTGCTGCTAGTCCCAATAAGGGAACCCTTCCAATTAGCCTTAAAGGAGTCATCTCCCATTTTATTACCATTATCCCTAGTGGTGGGAATCTTCGTCAGCGATTTGGACACACTCGACACGTTCCCCGTATCCCCATGTGCCTCAGCAGAAACGTGAGAGCCACGAATCTTTTTTGTATCAGGAGGGGGGTCAGGTTGAGGAGAGGCAAAGTCCTCCCTAGAATCTGCAGTCATGGCCAGAAAAATTTGAATTGCAAGAGTGGGAGATTGCAGAGTGGGAGAGAACCTTGTGTATTGTTAATATTATATATAGGGTCTTTTGTTATGACTCATATTTTTATATATCGCTTAGTGGTTTCTAGTTTTCAAATTTTCTATGTATTAAAGGCATGAAATAGAGGATCACAAAGCTCTTTTGTAGGTTACTTTCATGTCACCGGTTTATTATCAAAGCAATAAGTGATTGTATTGGTGTATACTCTTTCTTGAGATTAATACGAGTTATGGTCTCTTTGGTGGTGGAGTTTATTTTTTCTATAAGGATTCTCCATGTAAATATGGGGTACATATGGTTTACATTTATTGTGTTTTCTTTTTTATTACTATATTTATCTTATTGACTTAACCACATTCTTTATTGAATTCAATCACTATTTCGATGATATTTCAATTACGCCATTTATCTTGTTATTCAACATTTGGTATCAAATTTATGATTTGATTTATAATGGGTCGCCTCTTTTGAAATGTTATGGATTATTTTGGTAAGTATTTTGTTTAGTATTTTTTTAGACCTAAGTGTGATTATAGAAGCCATGACATGAACATCCCACACAAAGATTAATAAGTTTAGTGGCTTCGAGTATGGATCGTGGAAACTAAAAATAGAGGATGTCTTGGAGGAAAAAGATCAATAGAGGGATATGACAAATAAATAAAATCTTATTAGGTTATCAAATAATATTGATTGAAGCTTGATAACAAGGCCTAATGAACAAAATGATTATATTTATCATTTTATCCTTTTGAATGTCTTTAAGGAGACTACAAAATATAGTTTATGGAGAAGGATAGGTGAAATCTACTAAACTAAGATTCTCGTTAATAATTTGTATTTAAAATAGAATTATATTTATATTAATTATGTGTACACTAGATATTATGGTTGATAATATATGTTTAAAGAATCATGAAGATGTGAAAATAATGCGATCGAATGGCAGCGTGAAAAAAATTGTAGAGTAGGATGAAAGAATGTGAAATACAGAACCACAAGAAGAGGTGTAGATCAAATTAATTGATGTTGCAAATGACACCAGATAGCTTAAAAGGAAGGAAATTATTGGTAAATTCATAGGGGCAAAAATTCCCAGATTGGAGATACATAAACGGATCGAACAAAATTGGCCAAATTGTTCGGTACTTAACTTCCTCCCCAATAATTTATTCATGGAAATGTTCTAAACAAAAATAGAAAGGGAGTGAATAAATGATGCAAACCTATGGGAAAAAGATAGAAAGAAATTATATCTAAAATGGTGGGAATCAAATTTTAACCTATTGAAAACAAGCCCTATTGAAGCTCTAGCCCGATTGAGGCTCTACAATTTACCCTTCAAATATTGGTTGGGTGAATGTTTAACCAGAATTGGGGATAAAATTGGTAGAACCATTGGAGTTGGTTTATGAAATGGGGAAACCCTAATTTATGCCAAAATCAAAATTGTCGCGATAAGAGTGATACCAAAATAAATCAAACTCATCGTAATTGTTGGGAGGTGGGAACAAGAAATCAAAGTTGACAAACCCAAATTCTATTATGGAAAAAGCAAGAGCCGAAGACACAATAAAGAATCATGTCGACACCTGCCCTTGATCCAAGGATGGAATGGAGGCAAAAAGAAGTACCCATAGCTGAAAAATTATAAAAGTCTACTAGTCGAGAGGATGTACAAGAAATAAACACTATTGAGGAAGAAATAAAAGAATTTAAAATAGGGAGAAATGCCTCAGAGTGGGCCATTATACTCTATATACACAATGGTCTGGATAATTTCTCACAAAAGTGATAAGAATTAGATTATGAGGAAGATGAAACAATGGATGAAATCGATATGGTTAATCCAAGATGAATCAATCAAATGACTACAAAGATTCTAAATGAAGGGAACAAAAACAAAGGATATAATAAAGGAAGAAAAACTAATAAAGAAAAAAGGGAAGAAGAAGCTTTATGTGAGGAACATAAGTCAATTAAGACATACTTGCTGAGATCTAAGAGAGGAATCCCCTCCCTTGGAAAATAATGAATATTCTCACATGGAATATTAGAGGCATTAATGCCCCTAAAAAAAGGTGCACAGTTAAGTGTTAAATTAACCATCAATTGATCGATTGTGTGATGCTTTAGGAAACAAAATTAAACACTAAAGAAGCAAAGATATTTATAAAGCATTGCAAAGGATGGAAGGGACACTTTGTGGAATGTACAGGGGCTTCTAGGGGTCTAGGCATAATATGGAGAACTAGAAAATTTGGAATCAATATCATTGGATCTTGTAATAATTAGAAATTCGTAAAGGTGCACAATCTCTATTCAAATTGTGAATTTTATCTTGTCAACATATACAAACCAACAAAACTAGTAGATAAGAAAATATTATAGAGACACATAGAGATTGAATTAAATAAATTGGATATGCGAGAGTGTGTCATTAATGGAGACTTCAATGCAATTCCAGATCTATCCAAAAATAGGGGGGATTAGAAGAATTTCCCAATCCTAAGAAGATTTTAAAAACTTTGTATATCGAACAAGACTAGTGGATGTAATACCAAATAATGACATCTATACTTGGAACAATAGGCAAAGTAGATTCACTAACATTGTTGAGCGATTGGACTACTTTTTGTTAACTCCATATTGGGTTCAATCAAAAATCATCATTTCTACAAAGACATGTCATGTATCCTTATTCAACCACTTCCCCATGCTATTGGAGCTAATAGATGAAATGATAAAGCCATGATGCCAATTCATATTTGATAAAATGTGGTTGAGGCATAAAGATATCCATGGTCTTTTGAAAAACTAGTGGATGAAATAGAATGATTTGGTAGGATCGAAAATGTTCATATTCACCAAAAATTACAAACGCATCAAAGAAATATTAAAACAATGGAAAAAAACCACCTTCAAAAACATCTTTGCAAAGAAAGAAATAATAAAAGAGGAATTGGAAGAATTAAACCAAAAAATATTATAAATGACATGCACCAAAAGGACTATGAGAGACAAATCTTTAATGGTTGAATACAATGAAATACTAGCTAGAGAGGAATACTATTGGCAATCGAAATCTAGAGAGACCTAGTTGGTTGAAGGTGATACAAACACAAAGTTCTTCCACAATTCAACAAAATTGAGAAGAGCATATAACAAAATTCAAGAGATAAAAAATAATCAAGGAAATACAAAACGAAGGCATCCAATTTTTTTAAGAATTGTTGACTAGGTGTGGAGGGTCTGAACCTCTACAAAATAGTCTCGTAAACAATATTCCAACCATCATTGAGGATAGGGAAAACCAAATTTAAAGGGCCCCTTCCAAAGAAAATGAGGTTAAATCAGTGATTTTTCAACTACATCTTGATAAAGCCCCTGGACCAAATGGTTTTTCAATACTCTTTTATCAAACTTGCTAGAATTTCATGAAGGGAAATTTGTGGGATGGTCAAAGAATCAAGAAAATCTAGTAAAATTTTAAAAGACATAAACAATACTAATATTGTGTTAATCCCAAAGAAATAAATATGTTGCTTCTTTGTAGATTATAGACCAATTTCATTTTGCAACATGATCTACAAAATTATAACAAAGGTAATGGAAAATACACTCAAGGTATTTCTCCCAACGATTGTAACTATGTAGCAGAGTGGCTTTGTCCCAAGCAAAAATATCACAGAGGGAATAATAATAGCATAGGAGGAAATCCATACCATCAAAAAAGATAACCTCAAAGCAATGATTTTGAAATTGGATATAAGCAAAATAAATGACAGGGTAAGGTGGCACTTTCTTATGAAAGTAATGAAAAAAATTGGCTTCAGCAAGAAGTGGTTACAATGGGTGTATGCTTGCATATCAACACCAAGATATTCCATCGTCATCAATGGCTTTCCTTGTGGGTTCTTTGAGGGATCAAAGGCTATAAGATAAGGGGATCCTTTATCCCCATTTCTATTTGTAATTATGGAGGACGCACTTAGTAGGGTCATATCCCAAAGGGTAGCAAATGGACGATGGAAAGCAATAATAGTAACAAAAAATATAACACCCCTATCACACTAGCTCTTTGTAGATGACACACTCTTTATGGAATATCAACACTCCAAGAAATGTAAATAATAATAAATACCTTGGAGGAATACACTAGGGGTTTAGGCCAATTAATCAACAAGGAAAAATCATGTATATATTGCTTTAACACCTGCAAAGCAACATAATGCAGATTGACAAATATGGTAGGATTTATTGTTGGAACATTACCAAGAACCTACCTTGGAATCTCACTATACGAAAGATATGAATGATATGAATAATAACTTCATAGTTTTGGTTTCAAAACATGTTTGTGCTAACAAGATGTCTAAATTTAGATCCATAATCTTATGTAACACCATATATAAGATCTTCTCCAAGTTGTTGGTCTTGAGAATCTAACCTTTTTTGGAGAAAATTATACATCAAAATAATAAAAAAAAGGATTTGTTCCCAAAAATTAAATCACCAATGCTATCATTATGGTCCATGAAACTCTTCACTTAATGGACAAAAGTAATAAGGAAGGTATGGTCTTAAATCTCGACATCTCCAAATCTTATGATAAATTCTCATGACGGTTGCTTCCCAATTTTTTTTATAAGATTGGCTTCTAGAATAAAATTCTCAAGATTTTGAAATAATGTTTCTCAACTCCCTCCTACTCTATCTTGATAAATGGCAGCCTTTCAATGCATTAGGGGCATAAGGAAATGATACCCTCTCTCTCCTATCTATTTATAATTCTTGTCGAGTCCTTGGATAGAAAGATTGAGGAAAGTATCAATAAAGAAAGGCTAAAAGGTTTCAGACTTGCGTCCCACCTATACTCTAACTCTCACCAACAATTTATGGATGATAGAATTATTTTGGAGGAAGCTATATGACAGGTTTTCGTTAGGTCCTATCTCTTTAGTTGAAAAATTCATTAAATATATTAACTGGGTAGTGTTCAAAGGCTATATGTAATAGGAAACATCTTGACTATCTCTCTCAAATTTTCTAATTGTTTGGAATGATTGAAAACATAACTTAAACTAAAGAGGTCGCTAAACTAGAAAACATGAAATTATTCATCTAGAAAGCATAGAATAACTAAACTAGAAAGCATGAAATATTTAAACTAGAAAGCATAAATGATTAGGCTATAAATCATGCAAATTACTTGAAAAGGAGTACTTACAATAAAACAGTAAGTTGAAATGAAAACAACCTTTAACTAACATCTTGTTGTTTAATAGAAAATGAACTTAACACTTACAACTAACAACCAGAGTGGGTGCTCTAAAACTTTTAATGACAAAACTAAAGATTACAGACTCAAACTACAACCTACAAGAATAACTTGATGGAGCTCGACACATGCAAATAATATTTACTCAAATTTATCATTTACAAAATAAAAACAATAGAATTGGAAATGGAATACTTATCTATCTACTCTATAGTCCCTTGAGTCGCCAGCTCTCAAGTGATACTACACTCAACTCAGATCACATAAAATTTGTATCTTCGAAATTAATCCATCCAAATTAATTCCATCACATAACAATAACAACTCAAAATGAGATGACAAAACTTGTTTTATTCATATCAAAAGTATAACTCATAAACATAGTTCAAGTATACATTATGATAGCATAACGATATCTCTCTGTATCATTGCTTCTGGTGATTACATATTTATACAAAAACTGCTAACAAAATCCTTTAATTCAGATGGTAAAGATTACCACTGAAAAATTCTTCAACAAAACAAAAGTAACTAGCGAAATTAAGTCCATAACATAAAGCATTAAAGAGGATCGAAGTGAGCCATAAATTCTTTGAACATAAAATAACTGAAAGCTTCAAAAACTTGGTCTACCATGCACTTCCTAGAATTTTGGCACCTATACTTCTGACGCTTGTCTTCAACTGTATTGAATTCTACTTAAAGTCCACTTGGCTGAGCATAATGACCGACCGAGCATAATAACCCGTTCAATACTAGAACTAAACCATTATGTTAGCAAGGGTTAGCTTATTTCAATCAATTTCAAGAAATAAAGATTATACATTTTTCACAAAAAGCAAGCAATTACTAATCCTAAAGACAATTAATTGGCAGGGTAAAAGTGAGTGGGATAAATAAAGAAGGGCATTTGGTTCATTATTTTTATGAGGTTATTTTTACCTCATCACTATAGAATGGAAGATAATCCTCAACGAGTATGTGCAAGTGTCTAGTAAAAAAATTAATTTGGATAAGAGTGATATATTCTTTTTTCAACCCCTATAAGGTTTCAAAACATAATTGCTAGCTTTCTTGATTATAGTATACAACATCTCCCTACTTCTTACTTGGGAATGTCCCTAACTCGAGGAAAAATCCACATGTCAACCTAGGTTAATTTGATTGAAAGGAATCAAAGAAAACTAGCTACATGTAAAGGTTTCCTACTAAGTGAAACATAGAAAAAGGTGATCCTAAGTCCTAAGTTCTTAGAACAATAGGATTCAAGGCCTTTCTCTAGGGTTTCATTAAGATGGAGATCAACAAGGCGTATAGATTGAATTTCAACAATGAAAGTGAGCCAATCAGATCTGGATCTCCATCCTATTGAGGATTGGAATGGATTTTCTTTAATTAACCTAATTAGACTATATGAACTAATATGAAAAATATAAGAATTTGATAATTAACAGACTGAAACAGTAACTCTCAGGCAAATTTGGGAAGTGTAGAGGACTCTGTACCTATCCTAAAAAGTTGGTTTTAGTGTGAATAGGAGGACTAATTTTCCCAAGGGCATATGAGTCCTTGAATGCCTCTCTTGCTCTATTTTTGAGGTCCTCTGATGACAAATCTGAGCTTCTAATTCTCAGTTGCAAAGTCCTCAGAACATAGTCAGATAATTCTATAGGTGAGTTTTTGCGAGTTAATAAGATGTAGGGATTCAATTGAAACAATGAAAAATTTGTCTTCAAGCTTCCTTCAATTCTCTTCAAAATTTAAATTTGCACATTCATAAAGAGAAGAGATGTTGGGCCATTTAGGGGCTTGCCTTAGTCAAACCCTGTGTTAGTTTTTCCACTTCCACAAAGGGTAATGTCAACGATAAAATAGATAAATGATAGGAAGGAATGATGAAATCAAAAAGTTTTGCAACTCACCACCATTCAATGGCTTCCTTGAAGGACTGAAGTCATGCACATCACTTCAAGGTCTTGGATCTTGCTTGCTTGAATGCTCAAATTTCTTGGAGACCTACAACAAGGGTTAGCCTTCATAAATAATGATAACATAAACACATATGAACTCACATAATATTTGACATGATGTTAGGATCTTGAATTATTGTATTAAAGCTCTGAAATCCTGCTCTTGACTGGCTTCATAGTGCTCTTGATAATAATGATTTCCCATAAATTCTCCTTAGTTCTTGTTAGATTTTGAATGATGCAATAACTAGGTATTTATAATAATTTATTCAATTTTCCATAAATTAAATCCAAATAGCTGAAATTTGCAATTTGAATTTTGAATGTTAAAATATTGACACCGACATCTCCAAAATTGGTCCCCAATAGAATAGTGGGGCCCATACGCCCTAGAGCGAATGGGTCATAGCCCTATTTTTCAAAACATTAAGTGTTGAGGGGAAAACATTAATTAGATGTATTTTTTCAATGCTTGCAATTTATCAAAAAGTGGTACAAATGGGCTATAGAATGCATAACTTAGGAAATTAGGGACCCAATTAGGCTCAATAATTTAGGGGGGAAAAGCATAGTGTGAAATTGTCAAGAGTGAAATTTTTTGATGCTACACTAAGCAATGCTGGAAATATCCAACTTATAAAAGCCTCCCTAAAAAGCACTCCAATGTACCTACTTTATCTATTCAAAATCCTTAGGAATATGGTTGAAAATATTAAACAAATTTAGAGAGGCTTCCTCTGGTATGGAACTAAAAAAAATAGATTTTTTCTCTTGTTGCCTAGGATATTGTGTGCTCCCCTAAATAGAATGGTGGGTTAGGCCTAAGATTAATCTTATGAACAAGGCCCTCTTGGTTAAAATTGATTGGAGATTTATTAGGCATAAATCTGAATAGGCTAGTTTCATGAAGTCCAAGTACCTAAATGGTAGAGATGGAATTATTCTATTACAATCCCAACAATTTCCTTTGGTTTGTAATATCTGGAACAAATTAGTTAAGACTAAGGACACTCTCTCTCTGGGATTGAAATGGAAAGTTTACAAAGGTGATAATGTCAAGTTTTGAGAAGATCCCTAGACGTCTATTGTTCCTCTTGAAAATCATCCAATATGCTCTACAACCCATATTGATTTAAAAATAATGATGGGATTCATTATTAAGGACTACCAGAATCTTGAAAATAGTCCTCCTTCTTGGAGGATTTCACCCAGTTGGTTTGAGCCTCTTAATATTTTTACCAATGAACTCACTAACATCATGTCAACCTATAGATTCTATAGAATATCTCTCCCAAAAAAGAATATTTGGGAAAAATCCCACTCAGGGGATTACTCTATTCAATCTGGCTATAATTTGATTGATCCTCTCCAACCTACCTCTTTCAAGTAGAAAAATATTTGGGAACACAAAACTAATCCTAAATTCAATTTCTTTCGGTGGACAGTTTATCATAGAAATATTATGACTATTGGTAATCTCAAATAAAGAGGCTTTTAGATGGTGAAAAAATGCTTATTATGTGAACATGAGGAAGAGAACATAAATCATTTTATTATTCATTTGTTACATGTGGAATATCTAACAAAATATCCTCAATAATTTGTATATTTCTTAGGTTTGGAAGAAAAATGATAGACGTATTATTGACAACTAGAAGCCCCCTTCCTACACCCGTTAACTAATAAATTGTGGTGTCATACCTTTCTACATGTTGGATGGGTCCTATGAAAAGAACGTAAAAACATGATTTTTGTAAATCAACACAAACCTTGGGAGGTTCTAGATGATTCTATTTTTCACAAAGTTATTGAAAATATTAAGACGTCTGATCTTAAAAAGCTTAAGCATAACCCCTGAGATTTCAAAGAAAGGATAGCCAAAAAATGGGGCCTATGATAAAATGACCAAAGTTGACCTCTCCAAATTAGTTGCTTGCAAGACTAGAACTTGGTCCTCCCTGATACTAGTTGGTGCAAACTCAACTTCATTGGATCAACTAAGGGCAACCCAAGTCAGGCAGGTGGGGGTGGTCTAATAAGGAATGGTAGGGGCTAGATGATCAGTGCCTATGCTAAGAAATTGGGGGTCCAATCCTCTTTGTTGAAGTTGTTGCTACCCTCCATGGCATCCTTTTAGTTATTAGTAAATGTATTAAAAAGATAATTGTTGAAGGGGACTCCGAAAATTTTATAGACATGGCATGATCTAAAGCCAATCCTAGTTGGTCCTATGAAGATTTTATTAGAGAGATTACATTAAATTTAGTTAACTTTGATGAAGTTAAAATTCAACACATTTATAGGGAGGGTAATGGTGTGGCCAATTTATTAGCCAACCTTGGCACCCAAGTTGAAGACATTATATCATGGCATGATATTTCTTCTCTCTCAACTTAGAACATTGGCTTATAAGTTAAGAATGAAATAAAAAATAATGATCTCCTTTCTAACAAGTGATGTCCCTAGCTATCTCCTCGACATGAGGGAAATTACTATTTTGAAAGTTTGTAATAATGGTATGGAGAGGAGGGGTAATATATTTACCTTCTCGATCATTCTTTGTATTCTTATGTGGTTTCTCAGGATTATTCCCCCTTGTGAAACTACTGGATATTATTGTACCTAGGCTCTTAGCAACTATCTCTATTCAACCATGGGAGGATATTTGTTACAGAAAGAGTTGAATAAATGTGAGAGTGTCAAAAATGATTTGGATTTTTGGGTCTCACCAATTGTTAACATATATTTATCACAAATTAATTTGTTGTATATTATAGAAAAATTGTTGTTCCATTGACAACTTCGATAAAAAAAAGGATATCTTTTTATGGACCCATGTAAAACATTATTTTTTATCCTTAGACAAGCTATGTGTGCAACCCAAATTCTCTCCATGCTTGATGTCTCCAAACCATTTATTGTTCAAATCAATGCTTGTGGAAATGGTATTGGAATTTTTCTCATGCAAGAGGGTCACCTAATCACCTTTACTAGCAAGGAATTATTTGGGCACAATTTGGATTGCTTCACTTATGAGAAGGAAACAATAGGCATCTTACATGCAGCCAATCAATGGAAGCCATACTTACTAGGATTAAATTTTTGAATAAAAATGGATCCCAATAGTCTCAAATATTTCTTAGAGCAATGTGTATCCTCTCCAACTTAGCAAAAACGGGTCCCCAAAATCATATGGTATTCCTATGAGATCACTCATAAGAAGGGAAAGGAGAATTTGGTTGCTAATGCTCTATCCCGTAAATCTAAGGATCATGTCACCCTTTTTGTAGTTTCTATGCCCTTTTCTGATTGGCTACACAATATCCAACGAGTGGATTTGGGACTAGACCACTCAACATCTTATCCAACATTTTTTTAACCCTAATTCATCCCCCACCCACTCTTAGGATGGAAAAATATATAATATAAAGGATGTATGTTTTTCCTTCCCAACTCTATTATATGTCCTAGAATTCTTCTTGAATTTCATTCCTCTCATTTAGTTGGTTTTTCAAGGTTTTTGAAAACTTGAGGGGGTACATCATAGTTTCTTTTAGTATGGGATTAAGGAGGATATCAACCGACTCTTTTTTTAATGTGATACACATCAATGTTAGAAAGGAGAAATGGTGGCCATTCCAGGCTTGCTCCAACCATTACCCATGCCTACTCAAGTTTAGGTATATACCTATGGATCTCATTTTAAGACTTCCCAAGTCTAGTGGAAAATTAGTCATTTGGTGGTGGTGGATCACCTCTTCAAATATTCCCACTTATGTGCCTCAATCCATTCCTACACCTCCTCTAGCATAGTCCATACCTTCCTTGACCAAACTTTCCATCTCCATGGCATTCCATTTTCCATCATCTATGACCATGATGCTACATTTACAAGTTATTTTTGGAAAGAATTATTCAACATAATAGGCACATCTTTGAAGATGAGCTCCAAATATCATCCTCAAATAAATGGTCAAAATGAGAGTATCAACAAATTCTTGGCAACATATCTTTGATATTTTGCCTCTTTGCAACACCACCATTGGGTCAAGTGGTTACCTCGTGTATAATGGTAGTACAACATCTCATATCATGCAACCACAAAAATGACTACATATGAAGTATTTTATGAGAAAAACTCACCATCTCTACTTTCTCACATTCCTAATAGTTCTTCAATCAAACAAATGCATAATATCCTCAATGTATGACATAATATTATTGAAAAATTTCAAGAAAACCTCCACATGGTTCAGAATCACATGAAGCAACATGTTGATCACCATTGTTTTGAACAAGACTTTAAACCTAGATATATGGTTTTCCTCTAGTAGTACCTAGTGAAACCCCTAAAAATGATTTTTGTTCCATCTCAAAATTCTATAAAATTTGGTTAGTTTCAAGTCTCTAGGCTTAGGGTTTCATCCACTATCATGCCTCAGGGTTTGTGTTGCTAAAACCCTTCCCAAAAACCCTAAGTCTTGTGTCCTTTGTGAGCGTTATAATTCATCGTTGATCCATTATCGACGACACCCGATCAATTAAGTTGTGACTTATTCCTTTTAACTCATTCTATTGACTGGCCCCTAAATCCTATAAACCCTGTCGATACCTGCCATCTTAATAAAAACATTACCTTTATACTATGTGGGTAACAAGTCAGTAAAATATTTGTGAAGACCTAGGTTTGGGTTTTAGTATTTTCAATTGGTTGCCTAAGGTTTCACCTTAATCCTTATGTCCCCATTTATTGTATGCCTAACAATGGCCCCTCTTTAGAAATAACATTTGGCATGTGCAGGTTTTCAACAATTATGATGACTGTTCGATCACCATTAGCAGATCCTAGTTGTTCCTCGTGCCCTAGCTCTGCTCTATTTTTCATTTAAATATTCCAATGGGCTAGCGAGCAAGTGCCATGTTCCTTCTGCATTGGTGGGCCCAACACCTTTGAAAGGTCAGTGGGCGGTGTTTTAATGAGATCAACGATGGTTGTTTGGTGTTGTGGATTTATCAGGGCTGCTCCCCGCCACCCCGTCCGATTTTATTTTTCCTTAAAATAATGCCATGGGCTAGCGGGCTAAACACATCTATCCTATTGCCAGAGGGACCCACCTGATTTTTGAATGCAATAAATGCTTTGCCAGCAAGGATCAATGATTGATAGTGGGTGACGTGGGTCAATCTTGACCACTCCCTGCCATCCCATGCGGGACCCACCCATGCCTCTCGTTTCTTAGCGAGGAAGCGGGCAACTGCCACATGGAGAAATCTAGAGGGAAAGAAAGACACTAGTAAAGGCAAAATATTAACAAAGTATTGCCATGAGGACATGAAGGATAAATTGTGCGTTATCAAAATTAATTTCCTCTACACATGTTCAAGATATGATGGGATATTTTGATCTTGTCCGTCAATTCTATCAGGAGATTGTACATGCGAGCTGGTCTTTTGTGTTAAGGCAATCACAAGTTGATGGTTTGAGATCAAATCTTGGCCACTCCCCATAATCCCATTGATAAAAGAAGCAAGTGGGTTAATTCTCACGGGAGAGTGAGAAAATTGACCCGACAGACTTTTTTTAATGCTAAGTGGATGATGGAGTGTGTGGATAGGGTGGATGCTTATCCACATGGTTTTCCTGATTGGACAAAGGCAACAGATGCATGCACTCAGCCTTTTCAAAATTAATTGCTTTGAATCAGATTATATGTCGCTCTATCTCACCGTGTGATCAATGGTGGAGATTCAAAATCAAGTGGTTGCTTGTTAGCTTGCTCGTGTGAGCCTCCTTTGAGCATTAATAGTCAACACGCTCCAATTGTTTGATATAATGAGAGTTGACATCCATTTTCTTCACAATTGCAATCATCAAGAGCTAAGAAATTGATCCTATGTCTGAGAAGATGGTGTAAAGAGCTTGGAAAGAAATTGTAGAGGCATTGAAGATAGTTCTCCGAGGTAAGTTGGTATTCGCATTTTTATGTGTCGACTGTGCATAAGTTGGCTAGTCTAGGAAAATTGTTGTGGGATCTATAGGTTTTAGCTACCTGGGGTTTGCAAGGGTTTGATTATTTGCATAATTCAAGTAAGTTGATAGGATTTGTACATGGTCTTGAAGTGTCTTTGTCCTAAAAATTTGTAAGGTCTCTTTGTATTTGAAAATTCATAAGATTTAGCCTTGTTCCTCTATAAGAATGAGTGAGTTTAAGCCCATTAAGTCTGTCCAACTTGTAAGCAGGTCCAAAAGGATCAAT
Organism: Sequoiadendron giganteum; assembly: GCA_007115665.2. Taxonomy (NCBI): domain Eukaryota; kingdom Viridiplantae; phylum Streptophyta; class Pinopsida; order Cupressales; family Cupressaceae; genus Sequoiadendron; species Sequoiadendron giganteum. Next base: position 424,920,692 of record CM021108.1, read on the forward strand.
ATGCTTGAAACCCAAGATGATACACCTGAAAATAAGCATGGTACACTGAGAGCTCCTCTAAGGCCAAATGACAAGAAGAGAGCTTGTGATAGGTCCATTAAAGGTAAAGCCACGAACACTTACAACCTGAGAAGTAGGGTTGTTGTTTATAACCTGAGTAAGCCTGGTGTTGTGTCTTTGAACGAAAAAATTGCTAAGAAGGAGGAAATTAAGTCAGGGAAATTGGCTAAGTACAAGAGGAGGAGGAAGAAGAAGAAGTACCACAAGGCCTATGATTCTTATATGGGGAATCTTGACACCGCCATGGAAGATGGGGCTGGTTCTTCGAGTGATAAGCTAGACACTGACCCAGACTATGCCCAGTACCTTCTCACACCGGCAAGTCGAGAGGATTCTGATGATGGAGAGATAGATTCTCCAGTTTTAGCAAAATCATGAAGGGGACATGCATACTTTGATTCTAAAGATGATGAACCATTGCAGAGGTTGCATCGTGGTTCGGTGTTTTTGTTTTTGATGATCAAAATGAAGGAGAGGTGTTGGATGTCGCTGCCACAATGGAAAGTTTTCCTTCTTCAATGGGTGTATAATTTTTTTTCTTAGGTGGTGACGCAAAAAATTCTTTGGTTGACATGGACGAGGGGTTTTGGTACTGTTGCAATGATGAATGATGCCTTTTGGAAGGCGGGTAAATCTTCATCGATGGAAAATATTTTTTGTCTTTTACTTTCCCCCCACCTTGTAAGATGCAAATATAACCATCTGGGGTTCATTCAAGTTGAAATGAAATTGAGTATCAAATGTAAATGTGACTAAAATTACAATTTGGCTTGAAGCTTGTTGCTCCCATCTTTCTATAAATAGGATTTCAGGGCTAGTTACAAGGGTCCGAATTTTGGGTCTCAGGTGGTCTAGGTTGGAAAACTGAGTTCATGTAAGAGTAATTTGTAATTCATGCATAGATGAATAAAATAGTATGGAGTATAGGGTACACTCTAATTTGTAATGAGATTAATTAGTTTTACAGTAGCAACAACATATGAATGAAATTGCAAATTTGAAAACAGATTCTCTCTTATGTATTTTGTCTTCCAAGTTATAAATAAAATGTTGAAGGATATTTTTGTTTATCTTCAATCGTTTTGGTTGAATGAATGATTTTATTTCTACATTAGTTCAAAGAACTGATTAAATTCTTAACTAATATCATGGATTTGTGAAGGGAGATTCAAGGACTACTAAGTAGTTTTTGTTTTTGACACACTAAGTTGAATATTGTAATGCAATATGTCAATAGTCTACAAATGTTGAATCTAATTGCTAATGTATTACATATTGTTACAAGTGTGACTCCGTTACCCAAAGATAAAGCACTGGTTTATTTGTTTGGTCATCTTGAATGTAAATGAGCTAGCCCTGCACCTGACCAGGAGCGCAAAATAAGAATGAAAATCATTGAAACTTTTTACTACAACATATCATTATGAAATATCACTCATTCCTTGCTTTAGGTAGAAATTCACTCCAGGGTTGGCCAAATTCTTGAGGGGTTTTATCTATTAACATCTGGGAGGAATGTATCTATTTGTTTCAATGTTCATGATAAAATGGCAGAGGTGTATCATATGAACATTGTCAGGATCACCCTCCTAGGTTTCATAGAGCTCGAGAGTTGAGGTCTATCCTAGCAAGCTAGTACCTATTCGTTGGCCAATCCTCACCACTATTTATCATTGAATTGTGGTGAATTCATAGATAGTGACTGAGATTAAGTTTGGTTCTAAAATAATAACCAACAGATTGGCGACTCTATAGGGGAATTCCATAATAGGTCTCTAGTTCTAGATCATAAGTATTAGAGTCGAATACTTTGCAAATGCAAGTCCATTTTCTATTTAGATTTGGTGTCAGTGGGTTAATTCTTAGATATGTTGCTTAGGGTTTGTTGTGTTCTCTTTGAACTTGCAATTTTTTTTAAAGATCTACAATAATTTCATGAATATTTTCATAGTTTCTCACTAAGCGTGGGTGATGGCTCCTGAGATCTTTGCACCAATGTGCATTATTTGAGAAAATCTAGAAAATTAGAATTAAAAATTTCTAAGAAAAGTAAAGTGGACCTAAGATCACATGATGAAGTGCCCTGATGGGAAGCTGGAAAGAAAATTTCAAAAGACTCTAGTACTATCTTGAGAGAGTCAACGAATTTACTAAATCTGAACATTTGGTTCAAATATTGAGTGTTTAAACATGGAAAGTGTTGTGTTGCAGAAAATATAAAGGATTTATGTGTGACTCTGCTATTGGAGAATACCCAAAGTGAAATTAACCTTTGAAATAAACTTCATATTGTTAAAGTTAATTCCTCTATGAAAAGAGGTGGTGACTCTTAGCAAAGAACCTAATGAAATTGTGATTGTAGCTCCTGATCTACAAATATTTCCAATCAGAAGGGTTATTTACAACAATTGCAATATATCCAGGTATTTCCCATGTTTTGACTTTTAGAAAGCATAAATTCATTATGAAAACCCTATGCAAAAGTTTGGAACAATTGTGGTTCCCTATTATTTGAAATTAAGTACTAATAAAGGGAATGGTAGTGGTGATTTTACATACTTCTAAAATATAACTTGAAGTTTCTATATTATGTTGAAGAAGTATACTTGTTATTGAAATCTACCCATTAGAAAGATCTTAGGCACAAATGTATTTGAGTTATGCATTTAAGGCCATGATTAAATCAAGGAATAAGGCAGTGAATGATCAATTATAAAGTTGATGTTTGAGGTCTGTAAAGGGGTGAAAGAAAATGTATCATTCCTTTGTATGTCCTTGTGGAGTGTCAAGTGAAAACATGCAGGATGTACAACCCTTGTCATGCCATCAAATAAATTTCTCTATTGGAAGGTTTAGACCGTTAAAATTCAATGGTATTTAGGGTTTCCCAAACCACGTTCCTAATGATGTTAGGGAACATTTTCCAAAGTTCATAGGGCAAGGTTCAAAATCAGCTTATAGGCATTTGCATACATTTATGGATTTGATGGGAGATTATGAGATAATTCATGAAGATGTTGTCACAAAATTCTTTGTCCAATCTCTAAAGGAGGATGCTAGAGATTGGTTTTCATATTTTCCAGTGTGTTCTATCTCTTCATGGTAACATTTATAGAACATTTTGGTGAAAGAATTAATCCAAGTTCAGTAAGGAAAAAACTCTTGGAAATTCAAAAGCATGAAAAAGAGTTAGTCCCAGCTTTTAATCTCAAATTTGCAACGGCAATAAGGGATATCCCTAAAGTATGAGACCAAGTGATGCAAAGTGTTTGGTTGTATATTTGGGTGCATTTGATGAGGAAATAAGTTATTTGTTGAGAGATAAGGAGCCCATAAAATTACATCATGCATATCAAATTGTTGTAGATATTGAAAACAACTTGAGATATTCAATGATGAAGGGTTATATGGCTGCAAGTGCAAGTCATTTTAGTACACCTCATGTGAATAGGTCAGGAAACAAAAGTGATTGTCAAGATGATGGTGCTTCTATTGTTTCGGATCGTCCATCATTACCTAGTGCAATCAGTGGTGAATTCCAAGTTGAATGTCAACAAATTCTAAGTAATGATAATCAAATTCCTTTTGTTCAAAGGTTGTCTAACATGAAAAGACATAAGGGAGAATCACCATATGACTTGATTGCAAGGTTTTTGGATGAGTTGTTGGAAATCCCAAAGAATCTTAGACCAAAGGATTTAAGGTGCATTGACTTGTTTTGTGAATTTTTTGAGCCAGGATTGAGTACCTTGCCAAAGGAGTTGAAGCCTCATGATTTTGATCAAATACTTGATTGGATGAGGATTCCTGAGGAAGCCAAGTGTGATTATGCACAAAGTATGAAATCCCAAGGTGTTAGCGGTGGCTATCTTATTGAAGAGAATCATAAGGAAATGCAAGTAAGTGAAAAGGGTGTATCAGAGAATAGACATTTGTCTTATAGTGTGGGTGATGATAGTGATTATAACCAATTCGCAGGCAGCCTATGTGAATATCAGTACATTGATGATAAGGAAGAATATGCATTTGCAATTGTTGTTGATGCCTCATCACAAATCAATGGTCAAGGTACTGAGAATGAGAGTTTGAGCTTTCACTCTGAACACTCTGAGCATAGTGCATGTGATAATGAATCTCCTTGTGATGATGATCATAGGGAAAATGAGGCTTTTGATTATTTTTATGAGGATTATGAATATTTTTATGAGGATGATCTAGAGGAATTTTATTTGCATGAAGGATGCAGTAATATTAATGTTCATGAGGTTTTTCCCTTACAAGTGAGTGAACAAATTCCATGTGATGGATACCGGGAACACAATCCAGTTATATTAGGAATTGAGTGTGCTAGCGTTGTGAATGATGATGAGTTTGAAGATACGAATGTATGTGTTCAATACCCTAACCCTAAGCCCAATGTTAAAAATGATGAAAATTGTGGTGCTAACCAGCAAGACCATGTCCTAGTTGCTCCTGGTTGTCTATATGGAGCAAAGATGGAATATGAAAATTTTGTAGCAAAAATGGACATGATTGTTTTCAACAAGGAATGTATTGAGGAGGAAAGGGATGAAGAAATTTGTTCAATTGCTAATGAACAATAGTCAGATTACGTTTGAGTCATCAAACCTATCAATTGATGATGCACACAAATGCCTTTTTGTTGACCCTATTAATTCTGAGTTATTTAAGCCATCCTTTCAAACATTTTGCATTAAGTTGGATAATGATTTGAAGAATGTACTAGACTATGTTAATGAACTTGAAATATAGGTATTCTATGATGCATGGGATGTTATTGATAATTTTGTTTGTGGCGATGACCCTGATTTGAATAAGAGAAAAGATACCATGGGTTTTGATGAATCACTTTTCCAAGGTAGTGGAGCATATGACAATATAACTAATTTACAATGCTCAGGTGAGTGTGAGTATTAGATTGAGAATATGCATGTGTATGAACACTTTTTGTCTGTCACACAAAATGATTGATTGTCTGGTTTGGGACCTATTGATAGTGAAAATGACACAAACAATGTAAAACATAATATTTCTACTATATTTCTCCTGAAAAAGAAAGACAACATATAGTAGCCTAACTCCCAAGGTCCTGGTAGTTGGTTCTCAACTATCTGATGTCACCCAGTTGGCCAATGCAACTGTAATATTCAAGGGGGCCTTTGTTGGTGATAAGGAATACAAACAAAAATGGATTCATCAATCTATGTTTAATGGGGGGTTTTAATAAATAGAAAAAGATAGATCAAGGCATAGATCAGTAAAATATGAACAAAATTCTCTAACATCTAGACATATATTCTTAACAATGAATGCTCCTTAACAGATCAAGAAAACCATAACATGATGCAATTCACAGAACAATCCATACCATTGCATACATTTACAGTGCTTAGTTTAACCATCACAATCATTCATCACAATAACCTTAAGATTTAAAAGAACAAACTCTTCATTCGTTTCCAATAACATAGATCAACAGACATGTAACAATTCCATCCATAGACAATTTAATGAAATAATCTTTGAAATCTAGTTTCTCCTATTGATTCCCATCAAATAAGAAACATTTATGCAAAACAAACTCACTAGCATATAGACCGATTATAGTTCATTAACCTCATCCCAGAAACTCAATTCCAACATAACACTATATAAAAGTGTATCTCAATTCAACTAAACTTAAAACAAAGTATCTTTACTTAAAGCTACAAGTTCCTATCTACTACATCAGGTGGCTAATTCTACTTTCATCAGCCGACATTTACAATATGGAGTTCAAAAATACATATAGGCATGCTAAGCACAAATCCCTCTCAATCAAAATTGAGATCCCCTCATCAAGGAATTGAAACCTCCTCAAAAACTTTAGACTGGCTGATCTCCAGTTCCAACGCTGATTGCCCTGTGAAATAGGAGAGAAAAGGGTGGGAATCATGTGTCCAAAATAGACCATCTTGATGCCAAATCATTCTTGTGTAGTTTGCTCCATAAGATATTCATCATAACTGGCGAAGACTTGTTGAAGAATATCTACATTCGACCCATCAATCCAGCTATCCTCAAATTTAATTCTCTTCAATTTTGCAGAGGCAAACCCCTTCATGTCTTTTAATTTAGTCAATTCTTTCCTCGCAACTTTCACTTCTTCCTTAACATCCATTAATCTATCTAATAATAGATTCTCTCCATCATCCTCTTTCTGCATAACTTCTTGAAACCTATTGTCCCATTTCTCTTTTAATTGATCCAGAGGCATGCCCTCCTTAACCGATATATCCACATTAACTAGAATAGCTACAATAGCTTCTAGTTCATCAAGTTGCTCATTCAGATCCTTACTAACATCTTGAATTTCATTCCTATGCTTGTATATAAAATTAGATCTAAACCGGATTATTCTAGAGGCTTTTTCCAGGAAATCTGCATTGTCTTCCTCGAGGATTGATTGCTCAAGGAGAGTTGACTTTGGGAATTTATTTATATCCTTTATTTTTTGGACATACCCCCTATATTCCTCTTCATGCTTTCCCAAAGCTTCAGTGTGGTGACTCATTTCCTCTATCAATTCTAGTGTTGTCTTATGAATCTCAAAACTGCTTACCAATGCCTCACCCACTTCCTGGTTAAGTTTATCTATCCACCTGTCCATCATCCCAAACTTATTCTTCATTTGCACTAGATCATCAACCTCTCTTTTGCTAAGAAAAATTGGTGTTTCCAACACAACAATATGTTGTGACCTAGGAGTGGAAACATCCCTTAAGAAAGTATGTAGCTGATCCAAATGAGCTTTGAGCTCATCCCTTCTTTGTTTGTCTTTCATCATTCTGGACTTGGTGGATGAAACTACAACATCAATTAGATTCATCTGTTGATTCCTTGTAGGCTTCCCTAAATTGACAGTGCCCAGTTGATAATCAGTGACCTGCATGTTTCCCCTATCCTTATCCACTACTGGAATTGCACATTCTACAATAATCTCCCCTACCTCGGTGAGTCTTGTGGAATGAAGAATTCTAGCCTTCTTCTTGGGTCTCTCCTTCATCTCTTCCCAATTAAGAGGATGTGGTTGAGCTATTTCTTTCTTTTCAAGATCAAGTTTCAACCAGGTACGAGCACTAGGAGTGGCAGCCATTACTGTAGAAGAAGAGGCATGAGTTGTGGAAGATAGTGGCTGTAATAAATTAAATTTGGGTTGAGAATCAACCTCCTGTACATTTTGTTGTTATTTTTTTGCATTCTCTTGTGCCAGTCTCTCAGCCTCTTCCCTATCCTTCTGCTCCTGTAACCTTTTATCTTCTTGCTCCTTTTTCAATCGTTCTTCCTCCAACTTCTTCTCTTCAAGCAGTTTGTCTCTTTCTCTTTCCAAGTCCTTGAGCTTGTCCCACGCTTCCTTCTCCTTCTGTTGCTGCTTAACAAGCTCTTCAACATCCTTTTCTTTCTGCAAGCATTCTTCTTCTTCTCTTTTCTTGTAGGCCTCTTCAACCATTTTAAACTTAGCCTCAAGGGCCTCCCTTTCTCTTCTTTGTTTGGCCTTCTCTTCTTCTAGCTCATGTATCTTTTGCACCATCTCCAATCCGTCATTTTCCTCCTTTGTCTTGAGCTCATGCTCCTTTTGTTGCTGTTGCTTGATCAATTCATCAGATTTTCGCTTGGCCTCTAACTATTGTTGTTGGAGTATTGCATCAGCTCGTGCTTTTGTATCGATTTCCTTTTGCTTTGCAAAAGCTTCAGCATGTGCCTTGGCATCCAATTCCTGATGTTTTACCAAACCCTTAGCTTGTGCTTTTGCATTTGATGCTTTCTTAGCTTCTTCAAATAGTACCCATTAATCCTCTGCTGTCAAAAGATGCTCATTTTCATCAATAGGCATCTCCTCTAGTGTCTCCTTATCTGACAAAGTACCCTCAGAGTTTGTTTCTACATCATGAATTTCCATCTTAACCTCCTTTCTGTTTAAAGTCTTTGCTTCCATATGAAGGGTTCCCCTAGGCACTTCTCCAACTGGTTGTTCTATTGGAGGGAGTTGAGTAGGCAACTCACCCATAACTAATGCTGAGGCCATAATTACTATTGGGACTTCTTCTTGTGCTTCAGGCAAATCTTGAGCCAGAGCTTCAAGTTCAAATTACTCTGTGTCCGAAGGGAAGAATTCCAAGGGCTCCTTTGGAGGCATTTTCCTCTTCGTTCTCATGTACCCTTGTGTGGTACTTGCACCTTTTCTTTTCTTGGAGGTTTGACCCCTAGGCTCCTTGGATCTCAGTACGACCCATTGGATATTTCTATCCAACACTAGTCTTTTTGTAATTTAAACAGAGACGCACAAAACCATCCCCATATGACCGAGAGGAAAATACACTAACTAGGGCATCTTTTTGTAATTTAAATAGAGACGCACAAAAACCCTAGTTTATAAACCCTTCGACTTAAATAATTAGGGCACAAATTTGACCTATTTGAAACCAATCCAATCGATGCGTAGAAGAATTAGCAAGTAAAAACATAGATCAAAGAATGTTATAAACATAATGTAGTAGGCGATTCATACCTTCAAAAACCTAGGGCATCACGGTATGGGCACGAAGAAAATGTGAAAATGACCGTGGCAAAACAAACAAACAAGAAACGCCAAACATAAAAATAAAAGACAAAATGAAACCCAAAAAAAAAAAAGAACAAAAGAGAAGACAAGCAAAACAAACAACAGGGATTCAAAAGAAAACAAAGAGCTACGAACCCACACGAAGAACAAGAGACAAAACAAAACATAACAAACAACAAAATGAAAAACAAAAACCCTACCTCCAAACGCAATCCAACAGTCTGGTCCTTTGATGTGAATCTATGCAAAAATGTCTCGCTTTTGATTGAATCACGCTCCCAAATGCTCCACTGCAGCTCTTGTTCGTCCTTACTCTTTAAACAATGGTAATAACCATCGAATTAACCTTAATTAAGGTTAAAAACCAAGCTTCATATGTGTAAGGCACCTGTAATTAATGGCATAAATGCGGCAGATTAGAGTTGGAACCACAGAGGGAACACACACAAGACTGTTGTGCCATCGAAGTAAAGTCAGACAACAAAAGAAAGAAAGGCGCGACCAAAGTAAAGTCAGACAACAAAAGAAAGAAAGGCACGACCGAAGATGGAATGGAAGTTGATTTAGAAACTTTGTCCAAGTTTCGAGTTTTGTTCTGGTTCCGATTCCTGTTCCGCCAACAAAGAAGAAAAGGAAAGAAAGAACCAAAAGAAAAACACCAAGACCGAAACAAGAAAACCTATCACCGATCTCAAGTCCAAATGAACAAACCAAAAGGTGAAGGCGGAATAGAAATAAGTTCAAGACTATATATAAATCTCAGACTTAAAATCCATTCTGGCTCCAGCTCCGACAAAGACAAACAAAGAGACCAACGAAAAGACAAACGGGACCGGGATTAGAATGGAATCCTCAAAACAAGTTTCAACCTAGATTTTGTTCCGGTTCCGGAAGAACAACAAAAAAAGAAAAACAAAGTGTTGGAAGAAAGAATAACTCCAAACTTTGTTGAAAAACAACCAAGGACAAAAAACACAAAAGCGGGACCCATTTTGACCAAGGAAAAAGATGGGGTGGTTATGCAAGGCATAACAAATGGCGACTTGGCTGGGAAAAATGGTTTACCTATTTTCAAGACACCCAAAAAAATTCAGTCACCCAAAAACTACTCGGCTTATGAAGCATGTTAACTTGAATAAGATCAGATATATAGAATAAGATTGAGTTGGAATCTCAGATGTATGTGCTCATGAACCTTTTTGAATCTAAGTGTGTGCATATATTGTGCATCATTCTTTATAGACACTTTCTCTACTCCTGAACAACTATACCTAAGATTCAAGCTATATAGGTTGAGTCCTTTGACTGTCATGCAATGAAATCCTAGGCATTGCTCTGTTGCCAGACAAGAGTCCATAGCCCTGATGAAGATACCTCTAGTTCTCTCAAAGCATTGCTCTACTGCCAGACAAGCATCCATAGCCCCGATAGAGATACTTGATTCACCCATTTGATATTAAGTTTGCCTTTTCTCTCTTTCTCTTTTTTTTTTTTACTTGAGCTTCACTTGTAGAAACCTTTTATGAACTTTTCTCAATACTCAGATACAATCGGTCTGAAATGTGGGTTGAGAACTACAATGAATTTCAAGACAATCTTGGAATCGGATTTTTCACTTGAATCAGAGATAAAGCCACCTTGAAATAAATAGGTATTTACTTAGGCAGATGTTTATCTATTTTGGTGACATATTTTGATCATAATTCATGAGATATTCACAATGTACCCTTTTACCCTTAATAACTTTTCAAACCAACATTAGAATGGTCATAAGGCATGAGTTTTAGAATGAAATCTTTCAAAAGATGCTCGTTGAAAATACCTAAATCAATTTCTCTCCTAGTGCCTATAACATAATTTGAATAACAACCCCCTTTCTTGGGATGGATAGAAATGAAGATCCCCAACGAAACAAGACAAGACAAGACAAAAGAAAACAAAGAAAAAGAAACAAAGCGAAAAGAAAAGAAAAAAAACTTAATTACATATGATATAGTATAGTACAATTATTCCAAAGCATCAGACCTTTATGAACCAAAGTAGTGCTTGAGAAACTGACCATTTATTGGTAATGGAACAAGTTCTCCTGTCAAGGTACTCAAACGAAAAGCATTCTGGCCTAGTATTTCAGCTACTTGATACGGACCTAACCAGAGTCTATCAAATTTCTAGTGATCTCCCTTCTTCTCTAGCTTTGTCCCATAGTAACACAAGGTCTGATATCCTAAAGGCCTTGACCTTGGCCCTCTTGTCAAACCAACATTTAACAATAGCTTGATGTTTAGAGAACTGCTGCAAAGCAGCATCTCTTTGTTCCTCCATGTCGAGCAAATTGATTAGTCTGACCTCGATCCTATCATCCTTTGTATAAAATTCCTGCATAAACTTGAGGACAGGTATTTGCAAATGGATCAGGAAAACTAGGTCTTGGCCGTAGACTAACTTAAATGGTGAATTTCCTAGGGCAACTTTGATTTGGGTTCGATCTGCCCATAGGGAAAATCTCAACTGGGTGTGCCAGTCCCTAGGATTGTTTTCTAACAATTTCCTTATTACTTCCAATAGATTTTTATTAGTGGACTCAACCACTCCATTTCCTTGAGGGTAATAATTAGACAAATATTTCAAAATGATTTTATGTTCATAATCCCATTGAATAAATTTAGCTGAAGAAAAAGCAGGGCCATTATCACATACCGGGGCAAATGGTACTCCAAACCTGGTGGTGATGTTCTCAGTTAGAAACTTGATAACCACCTCTGTGGTGTTGTTTTTCCAGGGCTAAGCCTCGGTCCAATGTGTGCAGTAGTCAGTGGCAGTCAAGATGAACTTGTGACCTACATAAGAGTTTGGGTTAATGACACCTACAAAGTCTAGTGCCTATTGAGCGAATGGTCTTACCTCATACATTGGTTGCAAAGGCATTGCTAAATTTCTTTCCCTGGGTGCAGAGGTCTGGCATACATGGCATGTACAAACATGTTGGTGTGCATCTCGAAATACATAAGGCCAGTAATAGCCTGATCTAAGAATTTGATGGGCCAGAGGATCTACAGATCCATGTCCTATACCATGTCTTCCATGAAACTCAACAATGGCGTGCTTAGCCTCTTGTTGATCCAAACATCGCAGGTAAATTCCTTGAAAGTTCCTTCTATAGATAGATCCCCCTTTAAGCATATAATGAGCACTCTTCATCCTCAATGCTCTCCACTGAGTAGCATTCATCCCTTCTGGGCATCTGTTATTGAGGAGGAAGAAGATCAAGTCTATGTACCAGGGATCCTTAGTAAATGACTGCATAGTGTACTGCTAACATGTGATATTCTTGTCCACATCTACCATTGCCTTCGATAAACCCTGCCCTCGGATGAGTTTCATTAGTTGAATCTCTAAGTCAAAATCTTGAAAAATAACCATCCACTTTCCTCTTCGTTCTCCCAATTCACTTTGCATTAGGAGAGATTTTACAGTAGGATCAAGAACTATGGCCATTACCTGACTTCAAAGAATGTAATGCCTGAATTTCTTTACCGCTCAAACTAATGCAAAGGCTTGTTTCTCTAGGGGCGAGTACCTAACTTCTGAATTCTTAAATGGAGAGCTCATGAAGGGGATAGGTCTTTCCTCTCCCTCACCTCTTCGTTGTGTCAAAACAACTGCACACGAATGGTCAGATGCGAGAGAATAGATATAAAAAGGCTTTAGATAATCTAGGCTAGTCAAAATAGGTGCCTCAGATATCGATTGTTTGATCTGCGAGAAAGCAGATTTGGCCTCATTGCTCCATTCTATTTTCGTCTCTTTCTTCATCATCTCATTAAGGGGTTTGAAAATTTTCGCAAACCCAATTATAAATTTTCTAACAAAATTAATCCTTCCGAAGAAGGATCTCATTTCTTTCTTACTTCCTGGCCTTGTCAGATTTAAGATGGCTTCCACTCTATTAGGATCTATGGATATCCCTTCTTCTGATATGATGTGGCCTAGGAGTATCCCTTCAGATACTCCAAACACACACTTTTTTGGATTGAGGGAGACACCATAGCTTATACACTTTTTGAGGACCTTTTCCAGATCTGTAGCATGGTCTCCTTGATTCTTGGAGAAGATAGTTAAGTCATCCACATAAATAATGATACACTTACCTATTAAATCCTTGAATTCTACGTCCATTGCACGCTGAAAGGTTGCCCCAACATTGATAAGGCCGAATGGTATCCTCCAATAGGAAAATGTGCCCCACTTGGTGGTGAAGGCATTTTTCATTCTGTCCTCATGACTGACAAGGACCTGATTATACCCAAAATAGCCATCCAGAAATGACATCATTTGGGACCCATTGACTATTTTTAATACCTCATCTAGAGAAGGCAATGGGTAATTATCCTTCTCGGAGGCATTATTTAAATTCCTGAAATCAACGCATAACCTGATCTCCCCATTTTTCTTGCGCACAGGAACTAAATTTGCAACCCACATAGAATGTCTAACTGGGAAGATTATTCTTGCAGATAGGAGCTTTTGCACCTCCTTCTGAATTAGGGGCTCAATCAAAGAATTGATCGGGCATTACTTTTTATGGAAGGGCTTGGCTTCTGGCTTAAGAGGTATGGAATGTGTGATCACTGAACTGTCAAAGGTCTTTAGGTCGTCATAATTCCAAGCAATGGCTGCAATTTTCTTCTCCAAAAATTTAACTATCTTGTCCTTAATGTCTTGAGGACAAGTCTTTCCTATGAGAACATTCCTTTCAAGACCCGAGTGAGTCACATTAACAGATTCATACTTCCCCCCATCACTTTCTGTGGGCACCCTTTGACGAGCTCGTGGGTCAAAATCAAATATTCTCCCCAAAGCTACCATCTCCTTTGGAATACTATTGCTTTTCAACTCCAATATCCCTTCTGCATCACCATTCTCAGGATCCCAATCTCCTTGATCTCTTTCAGATTCATCTATTATTTGTCCTTCGAAGACATTTGAACTGGCCAAAAAGTCCAATATATGCTGGTCATCATCGAATACTTGAAAATTTCGGACATTATCTGGGACAGCTGGGACTGAGACTAATTTAACTGAAAATATTTTTAGGTTAGATTCTTGCATAGGCTCCAAGGTATTAGCAACAACGACAAGGGCATCTGCAATTTTATTAGCTTCTCTAGGGATCAGAGTGATCCCAAAAGCGTCAAAGTCCTCAATCAGATTCCAAATTCTATTTATGTACGCAGCCAATCTTTTGTTATGACAATTATACTAGCTACGTACTTGCTTTACAATTACTTCAGAATCCCCCATTACCATGAGAGCTGTGACCTTATTTTTATGGGAAAACATAAGTCTACGAGCAAGTGCTTCATATTCAGCCACATTGTTCGTGTAGCCAAACTGCAACCTGTAAGATGCAAAGTAAGTCTTCCCTTTTGGGTTAGTTAGTTCAATCCCTGCTCCACTTCTTGCTTTGGACTTAGAGCCATCAAATTTAAGACTCCATAATTGATCTTTAGCTGGGATCTCTTTCTTCTTTTTGATAATAGGGGATGACTTACTTGAAATAGGTGGTGGCTCGGACTTTTGCTGGCCATTAAGAATTAAAGGTGATTGGGTACAAGGCTCACTTAAAGGATTTTCTATATTTAAAGCTTGCTCAAGAATCACTTCCTGAACAATTTCTTGGATCAAGTTGTAATCCAATTCATTTTTTATCAATGCCTTAGGCATTGGTAGAGTGTCTAAGGCAGGGGTATTGGAGAAAGGCTGAGACACCTCAATCTCCTCCTGAAACTCAGAGCATAGAACTTGAGTCTGCTCCAATGGTGTGAAATCTTCCCCTTGAGAAAGGCTGGTTCTAGTGAGGATGGTAGCGTCCTTAGCTTCAAATGGGAATTCATTGATGAGTGCTTGAGGTTGATCTTGGCCAATCAGTTGAGGTTGGCCTATATGGTTTAAGATATCTAGGCAGGGTTGACATGTCAATTCAGAATGATTCTAATAATGTATCCTACACCAATTAGGAAGCAACAAAATGCTCAAATCAGTCTCTTCTCCTAATACCAGCCTATCTTGTTGCAATTTTCTTATCAGAACTTGTTGGTTGACCGAGATCATTGGGTCACTTTGTTCTAGGGGTAGTACATCATCAGGATTGAGCACTGATAAGGTCAAACTTCCTCTTGCTTGTAAACTCCTATCTTAGTCTCGAAGTATGCTACTTCATTTGCAAAATCATATTTTGTAATCATGTTTTTGAGCTTAGGCTCACTCGCAATTCTAATCTGTGTTGCTATCCCTTTCCAGGGTAGTCACATGTGAGAGAAATCCAAAGACAAATAGCCCCCAATACTCTTCATTAGCTCTCGACTCAAGAGCATACCATATGTTTCTGGGATATTAGCCACTTCGATATCTATGTAAGTTTGGATCCTTGGATCCAATCCAACCTGTACATGCATGTTCTTCAGTTCTCCTACCACATTAACCTCGTTTTTGTCCAACTGAATTACTTTCTTATTAGTCTAGGTAGGACTTAATCCTAGCTTCTTGCAAATTGAAAAGTACATGACATTACCCGATGCTCTGGAGCCCAGCAGACAGTTATGCAGATTCTTTCCAAAGATCCTTAGACTTAAAAGGAAAGGTGGGGTACTAGTCTTACCTTTATAGATGGCCACATTCATCTCCTTCACTAGGATCACTTTACCTTTTCCTTTTGAATGATCTGCCTCCTCCAGGGCTTTCAACACAACTTCCCATTGGGCCGGACACCACTTCATAATATCAAAGAATGACAATGATGTCTTTTGTCTCTGCAATTCTGCAATAAAATCAAACTCTGAATCATTCCTAACTTGATATTTAGGAAAAGAAGGTGGATTACCTTTATTATGAGAGTTAAAAGGTCCCTTTGGTGGTGGTGGGTTATTATCTACATTTTGATTAGGTGGGACCATGTTGTTTGGGGGTGTAGATGTAGTGAATGAGCCCTTATTCTGATTTCTCAAGAAGTGACCACCTTTGGACTGGAAGGCTTGGGCATCATACACATCTTCTTCTTTTTCATTGTCTCCCTGCATGGGAAATTGATATTTTTCCTCAATGGTCTCATAAGTCATAGCAATACTTATTGACCCACCGTCTTGATTGGAATTTCCTTGTGGAGGGTGGGAATCAACTTGCGCAATCTTCACCATTTTTTTTATCTCTGGGCAATTGACCTCAGAATGTGCTACAGTATCTTGTAGTCTACACCAATTAGTCATGAAATTGAGGTCCACCACATTAGCAGTGTGTGGTTTATCCTCACCAAATTGATAGTTATGGGGAACTCCCCCATTCTTGGGTCCAGTGTTCCACTGCCTATTGTTATTGTTGGACCTCTGATTGTATCCTCTGTTCTGATTTTGATAATTTTGGTTAGAGGAGTTTTGGTTTTGGAAGTTCCTATTGGTGTTCTGATTTGCATTCTGGTTAGAGTAACTACCCTGGTTGTTATAACCTCCCTAATTTTGATAATTATGGTTTTGGTTCTGAGGGGGGTTATATCTAAGTTGTGCCATGTCATTGGGCATTTGAGATAGAGTCTTTTTGAGAGTCTCTACCTCATTGGTTAGTTGTACAGTTTGTTCATTTTACACAATCTTCCCTACAAATGGAGAATGAACATGAGTTGACCCTCCCCCTTGCTGGTGGTCGATTTGAGACTGTTGGGAAGAATCTTGCATGCCATTAGCAAAAAAGGGCATGGTCGGTGAGGCTTGTAACTCAGAAACAGGTCCATATTGGGAGTAAGGCATCCCTAAGACCATGTTGAACAATGGTGGGTTAGGCATCTGATAACCCATGGGAGGGAGAGCTGCTCCTAAACTTTCTGATTGTAGACTTATCTATTGTTGCAATTTAATGGCTAGATGATACTTTAGACAAAGAGTCAATCTCATTGGCAGCATAGGTTCTCTGCAAGAATATGACAATCAGGGGATCAACAACTCTTAAATATGCCTTAATGGTAATATTTCCAGCCACTAAGTAGGGGTCTTGTAACCTATGGAAAATTCTTTGGAATCTAGTGTTAAATAATGGCAATGGTTCATGATGTTCCTTTCTTATGGTAGTGAATTGATGATACAAGATGGTCGGGTCTACGTAGACCCAAAATTGATTAATAAAAGCATTTTCTAAATCCGCCCAGGTTAGAATAGACACCTGGGGCAGATTCAGATACCAGTTGTATGCCATGTCCCCCAAACAATAAGGAAACAACCTACATACAACATCCTGGTGAGCCATCTGAGCACGGGTACAGGCATCCTTGAATGCTTGTATATGTTCCTCTATGCTTCTTGATTCTCCATGCATATACTTGGGGAAAAACCTTTTTGGATTATTTGGTGGATCATGGATACCCCCAGGAATATTCCCTAATGGAGAGGGGTTATTCACAAAGTAAGCAATGGGTGGTGGTGGGATTGGTTGAGTAGGTTGGACCGGTGGTGATATAGGCCGAACCAGTGGTGACACAGGTTGGACTAGTGGTGATATAGGCCAAAACAGTGGTGACACTAGTTGGACTGGTAGATTAGGTTGATGGGGCGGTAAAGATGGATTTGGCCGAAACCCAAGTGGAGTAAGTGGTGGTGACAATGGTGGGATCAAAATTCTATGAACTTGGGGTCTATGTCTAATCGGGGTTCGAAGTTCAATTAATGGTTCAGGATCAGTAGAGGATCTGAGAATCCTCCCATATTTTTTTGGTGAGAATGACCCAATTCTAGCAATCTTGTTCCTTCAGCCCTCCTTCTAGCGCCAGATCTATTGATGGTGAAAATGACACAAACAACATATAACAGAATATTTCTACTCTATTTCTCCTGAAAAAGAAAGACAACATATAGTAGCCTAACTCCCAAGGTCCTGGTAGTTGGTTCTCAAGTGTCTGATGTCACTCAATTGGCCAATGCAACTGTAATATTCAAGGGGGGCTTTGCTGGTGATAAGGAATACAAACAACAACGGATTCATCAATCTATGTTTAATGGGTGGTTTTAATAAATAGAAAAAGATAGATCAAGGCATATATCAGTAAAATATGAACAAAATTCTCTAACATCCAAACATATATTCTTAACAACGAATGCTCCTTGATAGATCAAGAAAACCATAACATGATGCAATTCATAGAACAACCCATACCATTGCATACATTTATAGTGCTTAGTTTAACCATCACAATCATTCATCACAATAACCTTAAGATTTAAAAGAACAAACTCTTCATTCTTTGCCAATAACATAGATCAACAAACGTGTAACAATTACATCCATAGACAATTTAATGAAATAATCTTTGAAATCCAGTTTCTCCTATTGATTCACATCAAATAAGAAACATTTATGCACAACAAACTCACTGGCATACAAACTGATTATGGTTCATTAACCTCATTCCAGAAACTGAATTCCAACATAACATTGTATAAAAGTGTATCTCAATTCAACTAAACTTAAAACAAAGTATCTTTACTTAAAGCTACAAGTTCCTATCTACTACATCAGGTGGCTAATTCTACTTTCATCAGCCGACCTTTACAATATGTAGTTCAAAAATACATATAGGCGTGCTAAGCACAAATCCCTCTCAATCAAAATTGAGATCCACTCATCAAGGAATTGGAACCTCCTCAAAAACTTTAGATTGGCTGATCTCCAGTTCCAACGATGATTTCCCTGTGAAATAGGAGAGAAAAGGGGGGGAGTCATGTGTCCAAAATAGACCATCCTGATGCCAAATCATTCCTACGTAGTTTTCTTCAAAAGGTATTCATCATAACTGGCGAAGACTTGTTGAAGAATATCTACATCCGACCCATCAATCCAACTGTCCTCAAATTTAATTCTCTTCAATTCTGCAGAGGAAAACCCCTTCATGTCTTTTAATTTAGTCAATTCTTTCCTCGCAACTTTCACTTCTTCCTTGACAACCATTAATCTATCTAATAATAGACCCTCTGCATCATCCTCTTTCTGCATAACCTCTTGTAACCTATTGTCCCATTTCTCTTTTAATTGATTCAGAGGCATGCCCTCCTTAACCGGTATATCCACATTAAATAGAATAGCTACAATAGATTCTAGTTCATCAAGTTTCTCATTCGGATCCTTACTAACATCTTGAATTTCATTCCTATGCTTGTATATAAAAGCATATCTAAATCGGATTATGCTAAAGGATTTTTCCAGGAAATCTGTATTGTCTTCCTCAAAGATTGATTGCTCAAGGAGAGTTGACTTTGACAATTTATTTATATCCTTTATTTTTTGGACATACCCCCTATATTCCTCTTCCTTCTTTCCCAAAGCTTCAATGTGGTGACTCATTTCCTCTATCAATTCCAACGATGTCTTATGAATCTCAAAACTACTTACCAATACCTCACCCACTTCCTGGTTAAGTTTATCTATCCACCTATCCATCATCCCATAATTATTCTTCATTTGCACCAAATCATCAACCTCTATTTTGCTGAGAAAAACTGGTGTTTCCAAGGTAACAATTTTTTTGTGACCTAGGAGTGGAAACATCCCTTAAGAAAGTATGTAGCTGATCCAAACGAGCTTTGAGCTCATCCTTTCTTTGTTTGTCTTTCATCATTCTAGACTTGGTGGATGAAGCTACAATATCAATCAGATTCATCTGATGATTCCTTGTAGGCTTCCCTAAATTGACAATGCCCAGTTGATAATCAGTGACCTGCATGTTTCCCCTATCCTTATCCACTACTGGAATTGCACATTCTGCAATAATCTCCCCTACCTCGGTGAGTCTTGTGGAATGAAGAATTATAGCCTTCTTCTTGGGTCTCTCCTTCATCATCTCTTCCCAATTAAGAGGATGTGGTCGAGCTATTTGTTTCTTTTCGAGATCAAGTTTCAACTAGGTACGAGCACTAGGAGTGGCAGCCATTACTGTAGAAGAAGAGGCATGAGTTGTGGAAGATAGTGGTTGTAATAAATTAAATTTGGGTTGAGAATCAACCTCCTGCACATTTTGTTGTTATTTTTTTGCATTCTCTTGTGCCAGTCTCTCAGCCTCTTCCCTATCCTTCTGCTCCTGTAACCTTTTATCTTCTTGCTCCTTTTTCAATCGTTCTTCCTCCAACTTCTTCTCTTCAAGCAGTTTGTCTCTTTCTCTTTCCAAGTCCTTGAGCTTGTCCCACGCTTCCTTCTCCTTCTGTTGCTGCTTAACAAGCTCTTCAACATCCTTTTCTTTCTGCAAGCATTCTTCTTCTTCTCTTTTCTTGTAGGCCTCTTCAACCATTTTAAACTTAGCCTCAAGGGCCTCCCTTTCTCTTCTTTGTTTGGCCTTCTCTTCTTCTAGCTCATGTATCTTTTGCACCATCTCCAATCTATCATTTTCCTCCTTTGTCTTGAGCTCATGCTCCTTTTGTTGCTGTTGCTTGATCAATTCATCAGATTTCCGCTTGGCCTCTAACTATTGTTGTTGGAGTATTGCATCAGCTTGTGCTTTTGTATCGATTTCCTTTTGCTTTGCAAAAGCTTCAGCATGTGCCTTGGCATCTAATTCCTGATGTTTTACCAAACCCTTAGCTTGTGCTTTGGCATTTGATGCTTTCTTAGCTTCTTCAAATAGTACCCATTAATCCTCTGTTGTCAAAAGATGCTCATTTTCATCAATAGGCATCTCCTCTAGTGTCTCCTTATCTGACAAAGTACCCTCAGAGTCTGTTTCTACATCATGAATTTCCATCTCAACCTCCTTTCCCTTTAAAGTCTCTGCTTCCATATGAAGGGTTCCCCTAGGCACTTCTCCACCTGGTTGTTCTATAGGAGGGAGTTGAGTAGGCAACTCACCCATAACCGATGTTGAGGCCACAAGTCCTGTTGGGACTTCTTCTTCTTGTGCTTTAAGTAAATCTTGAGTCGGAGCTTCAAGTTCAAATTCCTCTATGTCCAGAGGGAAGAATTCCAAGGGCTCCTTTGGAGGCATTTTCCTCTTCATTCTCCTATACCCTTGTGTGGTACTTGCACCTTTTCTTTTCTTGGAGGTTTGACCCCTAGTCTCCTTGGTTCTCAGTACGACCCATTGGATACTTATATCCAACATTGGTCTTGCTATTTTCTTAATATATGTAAATCATAGATTTTTTTCCAAGTACTAGAATAACAATGTCAAATCTTAATCTAAACAATAATCTAAAATCTAACAACAAAGAATGAATAAGTAAACTAAATAATAAAACCAAAATGATCTCACCGAATATGCGTTCACCCCTTCGAATTATCTCTATTGCTATTCTCCATTTTGCCTTTTCAGTATTCTTGCCCTCAGATTTTTGTGTTTGAATGCAAGTATAGCTTTGTCGAGTGTCTAAGAAAAATATCGAAGAATAGTTTCTCTTCTCAAAAGTGTATGATTTCGGGAGGAGGAATAATGATTGTGACAGGCCATTTTATAGATTTTGGGTTTTCGAATGATCAACTCATATTGAAAGAGGGATCGACAGACGAGATCTATGAATGCCATGCGATGTGAGTTGTGTCTCAGATAGAATAGGATTTAGAACGTGAGTCAGAACACGAGTTTAGGAAAGACTACAGATGGAGACTAAGTTAGAACGTGAGTTAGAACACAAGTTCAACATCTTAATCTTCAAAAATAGACTTTGTATGCAAAAGCCAAAGTTAGAAGTTGAAGAATAATGCATTCGAATGTGAACTTGAGTTAATTAATTAAATAAATATATTTAATTAATAAAAGCATCATGCATATGAGTTGGAACTAGTTAATCGACTAGTTGTGACAGAGAGTCTTCTCGCAGAGAGAAACAAGTGTTGAATTCAGAGATAACTAGAGAACTAAAAATAGATCTCGAGTCAGAAGGTGAGTGAATGACTTAGATAACTGAATGATAGAGGAATGTGACATAATTAATCAAATATGGATTAAATGTTAATTTAATTCAACATTCGAAAATAAGAGACTTTAATTAAGTAAATAAAGTAATATATTTAATTTGACTTTTGAAAAGGATAATATAAATAATTAAATAATAAATATTTAATTATAGATAAAGGGGGTTAAATTAATAATTAAATAAAGATATTTAATTATAGTTGGAAAAGCATGATAAAGGGGTAATTAAATAATAAATTATTTAATTGATAGATAAAGGGGGAAAAATTAATTAATTCGCAACATAATTAAATAAATATGATTTATTTAATTAATCAAGTTGAATAAAGGCTAATAATGAATTAATTAAAAAAGGGTATTTAATTAATAGAGGAAATATGTGTTAGAAAGAGTAATTAAATAATTAACATTATTTAATCAAGACCATGGATAATAGAAAATTATGTTGAAAGTGGTGTTCGCAGGCCTAGACCAATTTTCAGTGTCTATAGTTTGCCCCTCTTTGATACAATGTTGTTTCAATGTTGTATCAAAGAAAATATGCCTCGATCCTACCCTAGCATGAAATAGGTTAGAGTATGCCCCAGTGAAAGGGAGAATGACAAGAAGGTAGTGATATGCCCCCTGAAGAGGATAGGCGGGTTTGAAGAACACGAGTGTGCTCTCAAAATGGATAGATAATAGTGGTGAAGATGCAAAAAAGAAGAAATGTTAGCATGGATAATTCAAAAAGTTAGTATTGAAAAAGAATGGTTATTGATTGAGAAAAAAATCTAATCTTCGATATATTGCCAAATATGCTATGCTTGCTTGTTATCATCATTGGGTGGGACATGACACAAATGGATAGTACACACTATGATATGAGATAGACCATAGTGTACAAAGTTATCCATCTGTGAAAAATAGACAGTCGTAGACAAGGAGTGTCTTAACTCAGACTAAGGACAAGATGCTCCAGTCGTTTTGTCGAGACAAACCATAGACAACAGACAAATAAAAGATGGATCATGAGACGTCATTGCTCCTCTAAATCCTTGATCAAATATCCTTGAGGAAACTAGTAACATGACTCAAAAACCAATGTTTAAAAAGACAGTCGATAGACAACAGTCAAAGAAAAAGAGTCCTAAGACATCCTTGCTTCTCTAAATCCTTCAAGGGACATCCTTGAGAAAGCTAGTAACCAGACTAATTCACAAATCGATAATAAGATAAGACAAAAATAAGATATAAAGTCATAAAGCCAAATAAATGTATTCGCCAAAACTTGATCTTGTGGGATTGTTTGATGTTGATGTTTGACATAGCGTAATGTGAGAGAATGACACATACCGCATAAGACGTTGAGTCTGGTTTCGACTTGGTGACTTCTGTATAAGGCATGACAAAGCTTGGTTTTAGAAAGACACGTGTCGTATAAGATGTTGGAGTCTGATGACGTTGAAGTGACAAGCCACATGAGACTATGACAATTTGATGATATCTGTTGACAAGAAAGACATATCTTGTTTAAGACATAGGTTGATCGCTTTGACAATGTGTATGATATTGACTTGATGACTTTGAGATGTTTTGCCTTATTGTTGCATGACTTTTTTTGATTCTTTGATTGATAAAAGTGTGTGTATGTGTATTGATAGTGTATGACATGAAATGATAGCTTAAACTATGATATGCAACTTGTGTGATAGCGATTGTGAATGAACCCTATTGGACTAACCTAGTGTGGTCTCGAGAGCTCATCAATTGATTAGCCTTCCCTACGTTGTACACGTAGAGACCTCATAGTTCGACACGACCAATGACTTTGAATATACAAAGAGTCATGATTTTAAATGTGTGTGTGATACATGACAAACCTAGACTGACAGACCTAATGCCTCAGGGGCACATCGATTGATGGCCTTGCCTACGTCCTAGTCGCAGAGGCAACGTAGTTCGACTATGTCTATGACTGACTTAACATGACCGACTTGACATGACTGACTAGACATGATTGACTTGACTCTATTTTTGGTGTTTTCTGACATTTTTTTTTTGGATTTTTGGAGTTTTCTAATGTTTTTGGATTTTTTCAAGACATTGTCTGATGGTGGTGACAAATGCATGTAAATGATGCCTACACACAAGAATCCAAGGACAACCATGATCTTTCTCCTAGTCAAGCTGAAAACCAATTACTAGGTGATGATGATGACGACGTTGTTTGACATGGGAAGGACACATCCCGAAACAACGTGAGGATGATGATAAAGTGACCTAAGGATCAAGGTTTGCAGCACGACGAGAAAGAAAGCCAAGGAATATTTTGGATGATACGTTAAAATGCCTAGCAAGATTGTATGGATTGGGCTTGTTGCATTTGGAATGACTTGGATAGGACTATATGGGATGATGGAAGGATGTTGGATTAAAATCCTTAGATGGTTGACAAGGGAAACCAAGATAGCTGATATGTATAAAAGATGATGGGTGGTGTTGGTAAAAGATAGGAGACATGAGGATTATGGATGGGATAATTATCCTTTGGTCTCCAAGGACAATGTTGCATAGGGATAATGAAGCTATGAAGGTAATTCCATGATGTTTCATGGATAGTGTATGACCAAAGGATAGTCATGTCAAAAATTTTCCCAAAGCATGATTTATGTTTGTACCCCAGTCCTTATCAAGATCAAAATAGGTGGGAAAATGGAGGGAATTGTTATGGATTAAATAGATGGATGGAAAGGTCATGAGGAAGACATGGGAGATGAGACAACTTTTCCCCAAGTGTAAAGATCCACATAGATAATTGCTCTTACACATAACGCCTATTTGCCAGGTTTTCATCATGGTACTTGTCCAAAGCGCCATAAAAATGGTTTTCACTATTGGACAAAATTTTTCTCTTTAATATTTTCCAATTTTTTTGGTGTCACCAGATGCCTGTTTGCCAGGTTTTCATCAGGGTAACAATTTTTTTGTTATTTCAATTTTTATTTTTTTGATTGCCTCGATACTTTAGATGATCACTGACTGTGTTGAATCCATTGATGGTGTTGATGTAAGGACTGGTGCCATGATAAGCCAATAATGACCTTTATGAAGTAGTTGTCTTGTTAGGATTATAGCGCTTGCATATAACTGATCTATGTCATTGTGATCCATGTTGATACTAGAGTTGGCCTTATCAAAATACACACATCGCGATAGAGTGCCATTAGAGTCCTTACAATAAAGAGTTGCTGCCAAGATGTGATGGATTTGTGACATGGGATTTTTGGACTTTAGACGAGATATTGGATTATGATGGATGATGGTAGATGTGGGGGGATTGTTCAAAAGTTTAGATGAATCACTTTTTATTTTCCAAACTTGGGATGTTGGATGGCGGAGTTTGGAATTTTGATTGGGATAGCGTTTGGAACCAACACTTTTATATGCCTTGCTTTATGACCATTGTGAAGGAGGTGGACATTTATTATATGTGGGAGTCCTCTTTTCTTGTGGCTCCACATTTTGATTGAATTTTGGATTTGAAATATTTTCTTTGCTTGATCCATTTTAACTTCATTTGTCCACTTAGATTTTTGAATGATTTGATGGTCTTTGACATTTGATTTTGAACTTTGGATTTGAAATAATTTTTTTCTTTTTGTTGGTTCCAAATGGAAGGTTTATTCATGTTGGAATGACGGTTTATGGTGTGGATGGAGGGATTTTTGGCAGCAATCTTATGGTAAGAACTACTCATGGCCCCCGTTTTGATGTTTATATCAGATAAAGTTGCCCCTAATATTGAGGAGGTATCACTAACATCATTAGATTCTCTAACTGATGAATAACCAAGCCCTTGATGTCTAGGAATTTCTTGAAGTTGTACTAGTTCTCGAATTCCTTGCTCATGTAAGCCTAGTCCTTTTCCTTGATACTGCATGTTCTGACAGATTTTGTTTGCAATGGGGTATTTTCTATTTTGAAAACAAGATGTTAGCCCATCATTGTGTATGTAGACACTGTTACTTGGAATCTTCTCTTCTGCAAGAAATCCTGCTCTGACAAATATAGATGATCCTATTTGATAAGATGTTGTAGCTTCATTAAAATGTTGGATATATTTATGATTAACATCTTTGGTTTGATTTTGTGAAACATTGGATTCTAACTGTTCTTCAAAAGATATCGGTGCTTCCATGTCGATGTAGAAACTGTCCTTATGGTCATTATCATGGAGTCCAGTGAATTTAGCTATAGCTTGATCATTTGAAAATATGTCTAGTGTAGAAGACTCTCGTTTTGGAGGAAGATCATCTATGTTTTCAAAGGAGGAAAGTGTCTCATTTTGGGAAATAGCGGTGTTCAAAGTTTGGGTAGGATCAACCTCAAATGTTTGATCATGAATGGCATAAAGGTCGATGAGCGGATCATTTTGGATTTCTTGATCAATGGTAGTGTCTTGATCAAAGATAGGTTTGTCTTGGATGACTTGATTGGGAATGAAATCTCGATCAAGGATAAATGTATTTTGGCTACCATGATTATCTAGAAGGACTTCTTGGATAGACCTAAAGATAGGGTCTTGGGATGGACTTCGTTGATCTTGACATGAAGGTGAAGCCATGATGTCATGCTTTGGACTTTCTTTTTGACATGTATCCTCAAGTGTAGGCAATGGGATGTGATTTTGGAGACCATGAATAAATTCATTCTCATGACTAAATGTAGGTTGGGATGGAGTGAGTAGGAATGGATTAGTGGATGATGGACTAGGATGGGATGTGGAGGCTTGGAATGGGTTGAGGGATGATGGACTAGGATAGGATGTGGAGGCTTGGAATAGACTAGTGGGAGGTTGGTTTTCCTTGTCAAGGTTAAGGTAATTGTAATTAAGGATGTTTGTTGTGGATTAATGGCATGGATTGTGCTAAGAGACTCTTGATAATGAGGGTAGATCGATGGAAGACTAGAGTTTATGGGTTATTGATAAGAGGGATATGTGGGTAGTTGACCATGGGTTGAAGTTGATTGGGATTTGGATTGGATAAATTTTCTTTTGAAGTCTATGGCTTGTTGGTATTGGCCCATGCAAAGTAATTGGTATTCAACTTGACTAGCAAATATATCAAGGTGAATGGAAGACATGGTGGTGGATGGTAATGCAAATGATATGGAATTATGTCTATGTTTTTGGATTTTCTGACAATAATGGATGTTGCTAAAATGATTTCTAAAAAGACGTAGACTAAGATGATGTATGGTAGGATGGACAATATGCAAAATTTTGAATAGACTATGACAATAAATGATTCTAAAATGGGTATAACCTACCACCTATGGAATAAATGCATGCAAAGATTTGTTTTTGACCAAGAAACCTGATTGTATGACAAGGACAGTTTTGACAAGGTGAATTTTCCAAACTAGACTGTTGAGTTGAAAAGATCCACTAAATGGGACTAAAATGACAAGGTTCAATGACTATGACAAACCGGAACATGAACATTTCCAATGACAAGGAAAGTTATCTATTTTGTGATATGCAATTTCCTAGGGAGTACCTATATGCATGCAACTTAGGATGACTATGACTAAGATGTATATGACACCTAATGATGGTAACTAAGATGTATATGACACCTAATGATGCAAGGTTTTTGAGCAAAATTTAACCAATTTCTAATCCAAGGTTGATCCTAAAAACCTAAAGCAAATAGTGACAATAATGTTTCGGACTCAACTCGTGGTTTTTGATGTTTTCTGTTGATAGGCAAATGCGGTTCACCTAATAGTTGCGGTTCAAATTTTGACAGATGCGATTTTTCTAACAGTTACGGTTTTAAAACTGGCGGATACGGTTTGCATGCACACATGTGACTCAGAACGTGACAGTTGCGACTCGTGATATGTAAACTATGAAAAGTGAATGTTTTGACAGACAAATGCGGCGTTTCCCCTAACAGATGCGACTCGCTAATACATATGCGACGTTTAAACTGACAAATGCGACTCGGTTTTCTGACAGTTGAATTTTTCCCGAAAGTTGTTGATTGACTTTGTTTGTTTGATCAAGATTTTGATGAATACAATAAAGAGCAAACACAAAAAT
Source organism: Sequoiadendron giganteum (assembly GCA_007115665.2). Lineage (NCBI taxonomy): Eukaryota > Viridiplantae > Streptophyta > Pinopsida > Cupressales > Cupressaceae > Sequoiadendron > Sequoiadendron giganteum. The sequence goes on from CM021108.1 coordinate 424,948,400, forward strand.
CAATTTATTTTTAGTTTTTGTGATGAAAGGACTGTTAAGACTCGAAAAAAAATTACAACCTAGTCTTTTAGGACAATACTTGTTGAATTCTTACTTGGATTTCTCTAGCTATGCATATTTATGGAGAATGACTAGTAGCTTGACCCCACTGGCTCCCCTCCACAACACTCACTTATACGAGGCAGCCAAGCTACTGTATCCATGAAACTCCTGTGGCATACATTTCATTTCCACACATAAACCGTAAGAATGTAAGACGGCTTCACAGGGCCGACCCTATTGCGCCAACAAGTAGGTAGGATTTTGGTAACTCTACAACAAGGTGTTTAATAAGGGCATTCCGTTCGTGGGACACTATCCAACGTCGGCGAGAGTCCATTTCTGTCCATCTCGTTGGAATAGTGCGCGTGATTCTTGGGCTTTCCCCAAGAATCCTCTTTTATATACCGGCTGGAAGTCGCTTGGCTTTAGCGTGCTACCGGTTTGAGTCGTCTTGGGGTGAGTACTTTTTCCCACCAAGACAAGCCCAAGTTCTAGAGTCAGCAACCGTTTCTCTTACACCCAGGATCGTACGACTGCGCAAGGGGAGAGGATACTTCGATGTACTGAATCGTAAGGGTTACAAATGTGTGCAAAAGCACCAGACAAAGAAGACAATGGTTCTTTTTAATCCAAATGACAATTTTCTATCTATCAAACAAAAATTTCATTTTAATCCCACACGACGATTATCTATCTACCAAACAAAAGCTTGCTTAAATAAATAAATTAACACAAAGGCATTAGGTCTTGCATGCAAATTTATCAGTAGTTCATTGGTCTTCAGCTTTCATCCTGCAGAAAATTGTCTTAGGTTTTTTTAATGGTCTTCTATGCTTCGTCCTGCAAACACTATGTTATTCCACCTAAACACAACTAAACAAACATTAGTGAAAATCCAAGCAACCTAAAAAGTGAAAACGAAAATATGGATGCACGAAAATCAATAAAAAAATGAAAAAGTTTTACTAGGTAGATGCGGCTTTTGGAGCCACATATGCAATTCGACTGTTGACAGGTGGATGCGGTTCACAAATTTGTTGACAGGCGGATGCGGTGTAGAGTTTAGCAGATGCGGTTCACAAATGCAGATGCATCACAGAAAGCCACAAATGTGGCTCACGAAGATGGATGCATCACAGGAAGTCCAATGCATAGCATAGAATTTCAAAAACCAAGGAAAAAAATTTTTACCAGTCAAATGCGGTGTAGAAAGTCGCAAATGCGTCACACAAAGTCACATGCGTCATAGGAAGTTAGATGCATAACATGAGAATTTCAAAAACCAGAAAAAAAATAAAAAATTTACCAGTCAAATGCTGTGTAGAAAGTCGCAAATGCGTCACACAAAGTCACATGCGGTGCTGAATGCCACAAATGCGTCACTTCAGCTCACAGCCGAAAAAAAATTTGTGTTTTTCTTGTAAAAAATGCTACCCTTAACGAAAATATGCAGTATAATATATGAAAATTCATCTCTTGACCCTTCCGGACGCAACCATGCTATCTATTTGATCTCAAAGCTTCCCCAAAAGTGTGATTTTTTTTTGGACAGGCAGATGCATTGCAAGATACCACGGATGCGGTGTAGAATAACAGATGTGGTGCGCCGTACGATTCCTGCAAAAAAAAGAACAAAAAATGGAAAAATGGAAAGACGAAAATATGTGTGAATTTTGAAGCGTGTTCACGTCAGGTTCACCAAATGTAAATCATAGATTTTTCTGCAAGTACTAGAATAACAATGTCAAATCTTAATCTAAACAATAATCTAAAATCTAACAACAAAGAACGAATAAGTAAACTAAATAATAAAACTAAAATGATCTCACCGAATATGTGTTCACCCCTTTGAATTATCTCTATTGCTCTTCTCCATTTTTCCTTTTCAGTATTCTTGCCCTCAGATTTCTGTGTTTGAATGCAAGTATAGCTTTGTCGAGTGTCTAAGCAAAATATCAAAAAATAGTTTCTCTTCTCAAAAGTGTATGATTTCGGGAGGAGGAATAATGATTGTGACAGGCCATTTTATAGATTTTGGGTTTTCGAACGATCGGCTCAGATTAAAAGAAAGATCAACGGACGAGATCGATGAATGCCATGCGATGTGAGTTGTGTCTCAAATAGAATGTGAGTTAGAACACGAGTCAGAACACGAGTTCAGGAAAGACTACAGATAGAGACTAAGTTAGAACACAAGTTCAACATCTTAATCTTCAAAAATAGACTTTGTATGCAAAAGCCAAAGTTAGAAGTTGAAGAATAATGCATTCGAATGCGAACTTGAGTTAATTAATTAAATAAAGATATTTAATTAATAAAAGCATCATGCATATGAGTTGGAACTAGTTAATCGACTAGTTGTGACGGAGAGTCTTCTCGTAGAGAGAAATAGGTGTTGAATTCAGAGATAACTGGAGAACTAAAAATAGATCTCGAGTCAGAAGGTGAGTGAATGACTTAGATAACTGAATGATAGAGGAATGCGACATAATTAATCAAATATGGATTAAATGTTAATTTAATTCAACATTCAAAAATAAGAAACTTTAATTAAATAAATAAAGTAATTTATTTAATTTGACTTTTGAAAAGGATAATATAAATAATTAAATAATAAATATTTAATTATAGATAAAGGGGGTTAAATGAATAATTAAATAAAGATATTTAATTATAGTTGGAAAAGCATGATAAAGGGGTAATTAAATAATAAATTATTTAATTGATAGATAAAGGGGGAAGAATTAATTAATTCGAAACATAATTAAATAAATATGATTTATTTAATTAATCAAGTTGAATAAAGGTTAATAATGAATTAACGAATTAATTAAAAAAGGGTATTTAATTAATAGAGGAAATATGTGTTAGAAAGAGTAATTAAATAATTAACATTATTTAATCAAGACCATGGATAATAGAAAATTATGTCGAAAGTGGTGTTCGTAGGCCTAGACCAATTTTCAGTGTCTACAATATCAATTGTCTCCTCCGCATCCCAAGCTACAGGATCTAAATTCTTGGTACCTACATCCTATGCTTCATATAAGGGATACAAAACTACACCATCATCTAATAGTGTTTCAGAAATGTCCACTTTGATCCCACATTCCACCATGAGTGGGATAGGTAGTCTTTCATAGTTCCTCTTCCTCAAATCATATTCATCCCAAAGATCACTCCAAAAGTCCTCCAACAGATTGAAATGTTTATAAAAAACGGAAGCAAGCAAAGAATTCATCTTTTTCTTTGGATCAAAATGCTTCCTAGCAGGTATATAGGCCCAATTTTAAATGCATTAATTCATTGCAAACAACCTTAGCTCCCACAAGGTGTGGGAAGCTGTATTCACCCAACTGCATGGGAACTTGTGACAACTAGTCTTATGCTTTATTCCAAATTTAGCATTTACCCCTAAGGCTTGATAAACAAATTCCATAAAAACCATCTTATTACTGCAGCATCTAGGGAGTAAGTGAGGATGACCATCAAACCCAGCCAGCCTAAAATAAGTAAACTTGGGGTATTGGATAAACCAATATCCCCACTCTGTAATGAATGCCATGGCCTCCTGGCTCAGTCTATACCTTGCATGTCCATTGAGCTGGTTAATAATAACATACATAAATGCATCAATAACTCTTATATAATGTAGTTCAGAGATCTATAAGGATAGTTGGTCATAATAGTTCCACACTTTATTATGTCCATCAACTTCTCCCAACACTCCCACTCTGTTTAACCCCGAAAAAATTCCTCTCCTTGTTGTTGCATAAATGACATAAGAGGTCATAAAGAAACTCTTGGTTTCTCTTACTCTAACCATTTTATTGTGTATACTTTCAGACACAATCATGGGCCAATCAAACTGTTGCCTGCCATGGAAGATTGCTTGAATGAATGGAAACATCCATTCTTTGAAGTGAAAAACATCCTTCTTTCCAAAGACTCTAGATAACATCATTATTATGTCCCCTACCTCTTTGTAGAACTCTGCCCTTTTAGGCTGATCTGGAAGCTTGATTAGAGACTTCTTCTCAGTCCTCATCCATTTCTTACTCAAATGAGCTTTGTTGGCTTCCTTATGGTTACTATACATTTTCAAAGCCTCTGCCTCATTAAGCTGGCTAGGATTCCTTGGATTAGGGACATTGAACATAAATTGGAACATTTGGGGAGTCAAATCAATGATGACATTGCCTTGTGAATCCACGCACTATCTAGTAGCCGGATTATAAGCTCCATTTTCTGTCATTATTAGTTCACGGCATTGGATTGACAAAGGAAAATCAACGATGTGAGCCAAGCCAGACTCAACTACCCTGTGGGTTCTCCCTATCACCTCCTCAACAAATATTTCGGAGTACAACTCCTCATAATGGAACGGACCCAGATTTGTATAAGTTATGTTTGCCCAATCAGACTCCACCTTACTAGCAGTGATGACAAGACCCTGATGATTGTACCTCAAGGTATAAGGGAGTTGTTCAGGTTTAACCTTTTTAGGATTAACTGCTGCTTTTGAAGTTTCTACAGGTTGACTCCTTTGAGAAGCCTCACCCGATGCTCCAGACATTCTTTAGTTTCTACAATAAAAACCCCAGATTAGATCTACAAGAAGTATAACAAAAAAAACGGTTAGAGATCTTACCCTTCATACACATCGAAGGCCAAACCAAGCATAAGACATCCCTAAAAATCCCTTTTAAAACACTGTCGGGGTCGAAACCGGAATGGGCATTGAGCTTTGAATAAACCATATGGCGAGATCGGAACCGGGATCGGAATGAACATTGATTTGGTAAAATGAAGAAATTTCAAACTTATATCTCGGTCCGCCTCCGGTTCTGACTATGTCGAACATCCTTTTAGATAACCTATAATTCATCGGAAGCGGGCCCGAAAATGGAGTCATACATTTATTACAAACCATATTTTGAGAAGGAAATCAATCCCGGCTCTGCCCCCAGATTAAACAATCATGACGTCATTTTAGGAATTTCAACAGAATAACGAATCACATCATAACCTAAGAAACGAAGTAACCTAAAAAAATAGAGGGGCTTAAAAAAATGACAGCCCAAAACCATCCCCATATGACCGAGAGGAAAATATACTAACTAGGGCATCTTTTTATAATTTAAATAGAGACACGCAAAAACCCTAGTTTATAAACCCTTCGACTTAAATAATTAGGGCACAAATTTATCCTATTCGAAACCAATCCAATCGATGTGTAGAAGAATTAGCAAGTAAAACCATAGATCAAAGAATGCTATAAACACAATGTTCCAGGCGATTCATACCTTCAAAAACCTAGGGCATCATGATATGGGCATGAAGAAAACGTGAAAACGACCACGGAAAAACAAACAAACAAGAAACGCCAAACATAAAAATAAAAGACAAAACAAAACCCAAAAAAAAAAAAATAGAACAAAAGAGAAGAAAGGCAAAACAAACGACAAGGATTCGAAAGAAAACAAAGAGCTACGAACCCACATGAAGAAAAAGAGACAAAAAAAAACATAACAAACAGGAAAATGAAAAACATAAACCCTACCTCCAAATGTAATCAAACAGTCTAGTCCTTTGATGCGAATCTTCACAAAAATGTCTCACTTTTGATTGAATCACGCTCCCAAATGCTCCACTGCAGCTCTGGTTCGTCCTTACTCTTTAAACAGTGATAATAACCGTCTAATTAACCTTTATTAAGGTTAAAAACCCAGCTTCATACGTGTAAGGCACCTGTAATTAATGCCATAAATGTGGTAGATCAGAGTCAAAACCACGGAGGGAACATGCACAAGACTGTTGTGCGATCGAAGTAAAGTCAGATAGCAAAAGAAAGAAAGGCGGGACCGGAGACAGAATGGAAGTTGATTTAGAAAAATTGTCCAAGTTTTGAGTTTTGTTCTGGTTCTAATTCCGGTTCTGCCAACAAAGAAGAAAAGGAAAGCAAGAACCAAAAGAAAAACACCAAGACCGAAACAAGAAAACCTATCACCGATCTCAAGTCCAAACGAACAAACCAAAAGGCGAAGGCGGAATAGAAATAAGTTTGAGACTATATATAAATCTTGGACTTAAAAGCCACTCTGGCTCCGGCTCCGGCTCCGGCTCCAAAAAAGATAAACAAAGAGACCAACGAAAAGACAAACGAGACCGGGATCGGAATGGAATCCTCAAAACAAGTTTCAACCTAGATTTTGTTCCGACAGAACAACAAAAAAAGAAAAAAAAAGTGTTGGAAGAAAGAATAACTCCAAACTTTGTTGAAAAACAACCAAGGCCAGAAAACACAAAAGGGGGACCCATTTTGACCAAGGCAAAAGATGGGGTGGTTATGCAAGGCATAACAGGACCGAAATCAAAAGATGACTTTATGGATTTATATGAGCCTTGTATTAATTTTGAGTTATCAAAAGGGGAATTGCAATGTGACTCCAAAGGGTCAGGATATATGTTTATAGGTGGAAATCTTGAACAAAGTATTTATGAAGGTTTTCATTTTGATGTGCAAATTGAATTTGATGTCAACCTTTATGATGTTAATGATCAAGTGGACTATGAATATTTTTAATTTCCATTCTAGTTGGATGAGTATTTAGTGAAGTATGATTGTGAACTGAATAAGGTAAAATGCTATAGTGATTATGAATTTCAATTAATATATGATTACAGATTTCAGATTGACAAAGTTAATGATGACAATGGAAAGTTCAAGCACATGGCAATTATGGTTAATTATAATGACCACAATAGGATTAGTTGGTGGGAAATTCATGGTAATATTTTTAGGTTTGGCCCAATGCAGATAGCAAAAAATAAAGTTTTTGACAGAGGTAAAGAATGGTTCTAAGTTTTTGGGGGCTTGGGGCCACCAATTGAAGTTGAATCCTATTAAAGTGCAGAATGCAAGCTAAAAACCTATACATCAGAAAAGGCTTCTGAGAAAATTTGAAGTGGGGAGCACATTGTAAAGTCTTGTAAATATTGTATATATGTCAATTTGCTTTGGTCTAGTTCGCTTTCCTTGTTCGAGCAGGTCTTGGTTTTGGTTCTCTGTGCTTGGTCTACTTCAACCCGAGATTCTTGGATCTGGCTCTATTTTGGAAGAACATACATCCCCAACAGGAGCCACTGGTGGAACCCCTAAAAATTCCTTGTGTTCCATCTCAAAATTCTATAAAATTTGGTTAGTTTCAAGTCTCTGGGCTTAGGGTTTCGTCCACTATCATTCCTCGGGGTTTCTATTGCTAAAACACTTCCCAAAAAACCCCTAAGTCTTGTGTCCTTTGTGAGCGTTATAATTCATCATTGACCCCTTATCGTCGGCTCTCGGTCAGTTAAGTTATGACTTATGCCTTTTAAATTGTTCTATTGACTGGCCCTTGAATCCTAGAAATCCTGTCGTTACCCATCGTCTTAATAAAAGCATTGCCTTTATACTAGGGAGTAACAAGTTAGTAAAATATTTGTCAAGACCTAGGTTTGGGTTTTAGTATTTTCCATTGGTTGCCTAAGGTTTCAACCTTAATCCTTATGTACCCATCTATCCTATGCCTAGCAGTGGCCCCTCTTTAGAACTAACATTTGGCATGTGCAGGTTTTTAGTGATTGTGATGATCATTTGATCACCACTAGCAAATCCTATCTGTTCCTTGTGCCCCTGCTCTACTCTATTTTTTCATTTAAATATTCTAGCGGGTTGCTGGGTAAGCGCCACGTGCCTTCTACAATGGCAGGCCTAACACCTTTGAAAGGTCAACAGGAGACATTTTAATGAGATCAACGATGGTTGTTTGGTGATGTGGTTTCATCAGGGCCACTCCCCACCACCCCATCCGATTTTATTTTGCCTTAAAATAATGCCATGAGCTAGCGGGCTAAAGACACTCATCCTATTGTCAGAGGGACCCACTTGATTTTTGAATGCAGTGAATGCTTTTTGGCAATGTCTATGTAGAATACAATCTGGCCATTTGACCAAATTGTATGTTGCATAGTCATTTCAATGCTTTTCCATCAAGGATAGACGGTTGATAGTGGGTGGCGTGGGTCAATACTGACCACTCCTCACCATCCCATGCAAGACCCACCCATGCCTCCTGTTTCTCAGTGGGGAAGTGGGCAGCCACCATGTGGATCAATGTAAAGGGTAGGAAAGACATTAGTAAAGGTGAAATATTAACAAAGTATTGCCACGAGGACATGAAGGATAAACTATGTGATATCAAAATTAATTTATTTTGCACGTGTTCAAGATATGATGGAGATCTTTTGATCTTGGCTATCAATTATATCAAGGGATTGTACACACAGGTTGGTGTTTTGCATTAAGGTAATCACAAGTTGACAGTTTGAGATCAAATCTTGGCTGCTCCCCATCGTCCCATTGATAAAAGTTGAAAGTGGGTTAATTTTCACAAGTGAACGGGAAAATTGACATAGCTGAATTTCTTTAATGCTAAGTGGATGATGCAGTGTGCGGACATGATGGATAATTATCCACATGGTTTTTTATGATTGGACAAAGGCAATGGATGCATACAGTCAACCTTTTGAAAATTAATTGCTTTGATTGAAATTATATGTCAATCTATCTCACCGTGTGATCAATGGTGGAGATTCAAAATTAAGTGGTTGCTTGTTAGCTTGTTCGCATGAGCCTCCTTTGAGAATTAATGGTCACCACACTCCAATTGTTCTATTATATAAGAGTTGATAGCCATTTTCTTCACAATTGCAATCATCAGGAGCCAAGAAGTTGATCTTATGTCTGAGAAGATGGTGTAAAGAGCTTTGGCAAGTTATAGAGGCATTGAAGATAGTTCTCTCGGGTAAGTTGGTATTCACATTTTTATGTGTCGACTGTGCATCAGTTGGCTAGTCTAGGAAAATTGTTGTGGGCTCTGTAGGTTTTAGTTACCCGGGGTTCACAGGGGTTTGATTATTTGTAGAATTCAAGAAAGTTTATAGGATTTATGCGTGGTCTTGAAGTGCCTTTGTATTGGAAATTTGTAAGGTCTCTTTGTATTTGAAAATTCATAAGCTTTAGCCTTGTTCCTCTGTAAGAATGAGTGAGTTTAAGCCCATTGAGTTTTCCCTATTTTTAAGGAGGTCCAACAGGATCAATATGCTTGAACCCTAGGATGATACACCTGAAAATAAGCATGGTACACTAAGAGCTCTTATAAGGCCAAATGACGAGAAGAGAGCTTGTGATAGGTCCATTGAAGGTGAAGCCACAAACACTTACAACCTGAGAAGTAGGATTGTTGTTCATAACTTAAGTAAGCCCGATGTTGTGTCTTTGAAGGAATGGATTGCTAAGAAGGAGGAAAATAAGTCGACGAAATTGGCTAAGTATAGGAGGAAGAAGAAGAAGAATAAGTACCAAAAGGCTTATGATTTTTATATGGGGAAACCTGATGCTGCCATGGAAGATGGGACTGATTCTTCGAGCGATAAGGCAAACATTGACCTGTACTATGCTTGGTACCTTCTCACACTTGTAAGTCGAGAGGATTTTGATGATGGAGAGATAGCTTCTCCAGTTTCAGGAAAACCACGAAGGGAACATGCATACTCTGATTTTGAAGATGATGAAACATTGTAGAGGTAGTGTCTCGATTCGGTGTTTTTGTTTTTGATGACCAAAATGAAGGAGAGATGTTGGATGTCGTTGCCACAACAATGGGTTTGTCTTCTTCAACAGGCATATAAGTTTTTGTCTTGGGTGCTGACACGAAAAAATTATTTGGTTGACGTGGACGAGGGGTTTTGGTATTGCTACAATGACGAATGATGCCTTTTGGAAGGCGGGAAAATCTTCATCGATGGAAAAGATATTTTGTCTTTTTCTTTCCCCCCACTTTGTAAGATGCAAATATAACCATCTAGGGATATTTCAAATTGAAATGAAATTGAATGTCAAATGTAAATGTGACTGAAATTGTAATTTGGTCTGAAGCTTGTTGCTCCCATGTTTCTGTAAATGGGATTTCAAGGCCAGTTACAAGGGTTCAAATTTTGGGTCTCAGGTGGTCTAGGTTGGAAAACTAAGCTCATGTAAGAGAGATTTGTAATTCATGCACAGATGAATAAAATAGTATGGAGTCTAGGGTACACTCTAATTTGTAATGAGCTTAATTAGTTTTACAATAGCAACAACATATGAATGAAAATGAAAATTCAAAAATAGATTCTCACCTATGTATTTTGTCTTCCAAGCTATAAATAAAATGATTAAGTATTTTTTTTTTATCTTCAATCATTTTGGTTGAATGAATGATTTTATTTCTACATTACTTCAAAGAACTAATTAAATGCTTAAATAAGATCATGGGTTTGTGAGGGGAGATTCAAGGATTGCTAAGTAGTTTTTGTTTTCGATACATTGAGTTGAATATTGTAATGCAATATGTCAATAGTCTACAAATTTTGAGTCTAATTTCTAATTTATTACAAATTGTTATAAGTGTGACTCTGTTAACCAAAGACAAAGCACTGGTTTATTTGTTTGGTCATCTTGAATGTAAATGAGTCGGCCCTACACTTGACCAGGACTGCAAAATAAGAAAGAAAATCATTTAAACATTTTACTACAACATGTCATTATGAAATATCACTCATTCCTTTCTTTAGGTAGCAATTCACTCAAGGGTCATCCAAATTCTTGAGGGATTTTATCTGTTAGCATCTGATAGGAATGTATCTATTTATTTTAAAGTTCATGATAAAATGGCAGAGGTGTATCATATGAACATTGTCAAGATTACCCTCCTGGGTTTCATAGAGCCCAAAGAGTAGAGGTCTAGCCTAGCAAGCTAGTACCTTTTCATTGGCCAATCCTCACCACTATTTATCATTGAATTGTGGCAAATTCGTAGATAGTGAATGAGATTAAGTTTGGTTCTAAAAAAATAATCAACAGTGCCTTATAAACAATCATCCTTATAGTTGAAAGTTCATTAGAATCTTACTCCTCACTTCTATTATTCATACAAAATTCTCCAACATATTGGTCTTGTCACTTACATGCTAGAACTTCCACCTTCCTATTGTACATTCACTACGTCTTCCATGTCTTTTGTTTGAAAAATATTCTTCGGCAATAGGTCGTTTCTTAAATTATTCTTCTTGAGCTTGATGTAGAATGATCCATTGTTCTCTAGCCAAATAAAATCTTGGATACATGTTCTCACCAACTTTACAATTACACAATCATCGAAGTTTTAATCTAGTGACATAGAATTGACCCTAAATATGCTACTTGGGAACCACTTCACCAAGTTCAATAGTAGTTTCCTTCCATCTATCTTTGAGGAAAAATATTTTCAAGTGAGAGGCAATGTTAGGACCCCTTAGTCCTAAGTCTTTGTTTATTTTAATAAAGGCTTTGGACACATATGCTTTGTGAGTTGTCTCTTGAGTTATTTTGAATGATCCCATATGCTTGATTAATATTAGTTAACTTGAATAGAATTAGTATAAATATAGGTTGTATGTTCTTATGCATCCATATATTATTTTATTGAGTGTTTCTTAAAGGAGGCTGCCTCCTCAAAGAGTCATGGGATTTATTAATGCAAATCTATCAATTTCATGTAATGTAATTCCTACATGTTGATATGTAATTTATATTTTTATATTTATATTATTGATATAACATATTACAAGAAGGATCATTATAAAATGCATTAATATAAAAGAGAAATATCTAATTCACAATAAAACATACAATGGTACAAAACTCTAAGAATGAAAGATGATGTATATAATATATTTGTCTATTAATACTATAAGTAAACCATCTATACATATATTTTTAATTTCATCATCATCTAAAGTAAAACTCATGTTAGTAGCTAATGCTTGAAATTACAATATGTAATCTATAATTGACTCTTTTTTTCTTATTTACATTTCATGAGGTGAATACTTTATGTCTTAGTTTTAATATTATAATGAAAAAATTTCATGAATCACTGTCCAAATCCTCAAAGGAAGTGCTAGAATCACATGAGAATGAGTAAGACCATATAAGTTCATGATCACTCAAATTTAATGTCACACCCCATTGTGTGTTTACCTATTTACTATTATTATGCTAGGGTAAATTATTGCATGTGTGAATGTATTTGGAATTCTAATTAGAAATATATGTGGTTGTACTTTGTTTATCAGGGAATTATGAATGAATATTTATTTTATTTAATGTTATATGAACGAATGCATTTATGGAATTGAATGGTTATTGAATTGGATATTCTAACTATGAAAAGTATTATGTAAATGCTTGTTTTGATGAGTGGTTGACTACCATGGAAATGTGTTAAGTTGGATGCAGGTTCATATTCAATCCTCCAAGAGCGAGGGGAAGTATCACTCAAGAGAAGAACTTGGTCGGGTAAATAGTAACAAAACCTAACCAAGCTTATGCACGCACCCACAATAGAATGGTTGAGTCAAGTCATAGTGTTGGGAATTGGTAAGTTGACCTTTAAGTATGATGTGTTTGCATTAGCAAGGATCTTGGTTATTGTTGAGTGCATTCTTGGATGATGTTTATGTGTTTGGTGTTTATGGGTTCTTCTTTATATTACTATGCTTGATCGAGTTGAGGTGAACACATGTTGAATGTAAGTATATGTATACATATGAATGTTGAGGATAAACCATACGCATAAAGGAGCACTACATAAGAGTATGTAGGTAGACATACCTATGCACGTTTATGGATGGGTTGCTTATGAGCATGGTGATATTGATGAGCTAATGCGACATGTATGTATATTGTATATATACATCACACGTATATTTTCCTATCAATAAGATAGTAATTATTTATGTGCTTGATTGTAATCAAATGTATATATAGGATATATACATATGCATACTGTTATGCCTTGCATAACCACCCCATCTTTTGCCTTGGTCAAAATGGGTCCCCCTTTGTGTTTTTATCTTTTGTTATTTTCAAAACAAAGTTTGGAGTCATTTGCTTCCAACACTTTGTTTTCTTTTGTTTAGAGTATGTCGGAATCAGAGCTGAAATCAAATTGGGTTCTAGAACTTGAAGCAAAACTCGTTCCGGGCCCCATCCTGACAGTCTTGCTTTTTGATCTTTTGTTTTGTCTCTATCGGAGCCGGAGCCGGAGTGGGCGTTAAGTTGGCATTTTATTCAAAATTGTAAAATCAGAGTCCATCCCGCCTCCGCCTACGCTTTTTCAACTTTTGTTTTAGTCTATGGTCTTACGTTAAGTTTTATTATGTCGGTCTTTTGTTTTACTTTTTGTGTTTGGTTTCATTTTGTACTTTGTTGGCAGACCCGAAACCGGAATGAGAACGAAGTTAAGAAATTTCTTAAGTTTTTGAATCAGTTTCCATTCTGACTCCGCCCCTGTCGTTTTCTTGGTCGTTGAATTTTTGACTGAAGTCGCACTGTAGTGAATTGTTGGTTCTCTTCCAGTTCCGACTCTGCGTAATTGCATTTAATGCATTAATGACAACTGTTGGTGTAGGTAAGAACCTTCATTTTACCTTCATTAAGGATTAAACGTATTATTATTATCATTGTTAAAATCTTAAAGAGCAAGGAAGAGCAGCGGCAGAGTTCGTTTGAGCGAATCGATTAAAGGAGAAGGAGATAATTGTTGCGAATCAGTTCAGAAGGTTAGCTGGGTTCTGTTGTGTTTGAGGTAGGGTTTCTTATTGTTGTGGTTCTTCATTTATTTATTGTCGCATTTTTTATGTTTGCTCGTGCTTTGAATCATTTTGTTTTGAACGAATTTGTGGTTTTTCGTATGTTTGTTTGAATAGGTTCTTATTTTATTTTGTTTGTCTGGTTGTTTCTTCATTTCTTTTGATTTTGTTTTGATTCTTTGTGTTTTAGGGCACGGTCGCTTTCACGTTTTAGTCATGATCACGTCGTGCTATTTTGATTTATAGTAAGTTAGGTTTTAAATGGCGTTAGTTAAAATTAGGGATTTACAGTGAGGTGGATTAAATTCATGTTTTTACAGTGAGTTAGGGTTAGTTGAATTTCATTTTTACTTAGGGTTTTGTCGCGTAGTCAATCTGGTGAAATGGTAAGGGTTAAATTCGTGCCCTAGTTTTATCAGGTTTTCTAGATTAGGGTTTCATGTCTTTCTGTGATCACATTTAAAAGATTAAAATATGATGCCCTAAAGTAACAGTTGTCCCCATGGTCATATGGGCGTGGTCGATTTCATGATGTATTTAAGCCCTCTTTTCATTTAATATGACCTTAATTTTAGTCATGAAGTTATGTGTTAATTCGTGAAAAATATTTGATGATGTCATGGTTAACATGGTCGGAAGCAGGATCGGAATTGATTTAGAGTCTTGAATGTCTTTTCTGTTTTGTGTCAATTCCATTTTTCATCCCGTCTCCGACTCCACCTATGGTAAGGAGTTTTACTTTATGAAAATGTTTACTTAACGAAAGCGAGAGCGGAACCGAATCCGAATATGAGAACATAAAATTTGAAGGAAATCGAATCAGTTTCCATTCTAGTTCTGGTTCCAGTCACATTTCCATTTTTGACTCCGATCCCGCCTCTTGTTAGTAAAGTTACCATTCCAGTTCCGACTTTGGTCCTGGCAGTATGTTAAAAGAGACTGTTTAGAACATGTTTCTGCCTGGTTCCACCTCCAATGTATACATGAAAGGTATGGATTAAAGCATGTTTTATGATGATATTCAAAGATCTTATTGGAGGTTTTTGTGGCAGGAAAGCTAGAAAATGTCAAGAACATCAGGAGAAGCTGCTCAAAGGAATCGACCGGCAAGAACATCAAAGGCAGTGCCCAAACCAAAGAAGATGAAGCCGGAAGAGTTACCTTATACCTTGAGGTATAATTACAGGAGTACTGTTATCAAAGTCAGCAAAGTGGAATCCGACTAGTTAGACATCACTGACAAAAACTTGGGCCAGTACAATTTTGAAGGGCTACATGCAGAAACCTTTGCGGAACGGGAAGGTCTAACAGGAAGGACAAAGAATAGTTGATTCCGGTTTGGCACATATCACTGTATTTCCCTTGTCAATCCAATGCCCAAAATTGATCTTAACAGCATCTAGTGCCTACAATCCTACTACCAGACAGTGCATGGATTCCCAAAACAATGTGATTATTGATCTTACTCCTCAAGCATCGCAAAGTATATTCAATGTCCCGAATCCTAAGAACTTGGTGCAATTGGATGAGGCAAAAGCCTTAGAGAAGTACAGCCAGTATAAGGACTCCAATAAATCTCATTTAAACAAAAGGTGGTTGAAGACATAAAATAAATCTTTAAGCAAGCTTGTAGACTAGCCAAAGAGGGCAGATTTCTATAAAGAGGTGTCAGATATAATTATGATGTTGTCTAGAGTTTTTGGGAAGAGAGATACATTTCGGTTCAAGGAGTGGATGTTTCCTTTCATCCAGACAATCTTAAATGGAGTCCAGTAGTTTGATTGGCCTATGATCGTATCCAATGCTATCCATGATCAGTTGACTAACATCAGAAACACTAAGTGTTTCTTTATGACTTCTTATATTGTGTATGCAACAACAAGGTTGGGTATCTTCCCAGGTTTAAACAAAGTGGGAATAATGGGAGCATTGGATGGATAGAAGAAAGTGTGGGAGCACTATGACCAGTTGTCCCTGCAAGTTTCTGAGACTCAATTCAGAAGAGTCAATGATGCATTCATATATGTAGTCATCGACCAATTGAATGGAGATGCAGGGTACAGGTTGAGTCAAGAAGCCATGGCATTCATTGTTGAATGGGGATGTTGGTACATTCAATACCCCAAATTCACATATTTTAGGTTAGCTGGTTTTGAAGGCCATCCACATCTGCTTCCAAGGTGTTGCACTAACAAGATAGTGCTGATGGAGTTTGTATATCAGGCGCTTGGAGTTAATGCTCGATTTGGAATAAAGCATAAAACAGGATGTCACAAGTTCCCCATGAAGTTGGGTGAGTATGGTTGTCAGCATCTGGTAGGAGAAAAGGTTGTTTGTAGTGAGTTGATACAGTTGAAATTAGGTTTATACACAGCTCGTAAGTATTTTGATCCAAAGGGGAAGATGTATGCCTTGTTGCCTTCGGTGTTTGTCAAACATTTCAATTTGTTAGAAGACTTCTGGAGTGACCGACAGGATGAGTATGATCTAAGAAAGAAGAATTATGAAATATTATCTGTCTCACTCATGTCAGAGCTTGGAGTTAAAGACAACATTCTTGACACATTGGTGGATGATGGAATTGTATTGGATCCATCCTATGAAGCTTTGAACATTGGCACCAAGAGCCTAGATCCAATTGACTGGGATGCTCAAGAAACCATTGATATTAAGCGGATTGGAAGGACAGTATTGGATAGGAGTGTGCAATGGTTAGTTCTAAGAAGCAATAATCCTTAGGGACCAGCCCCTAAAAAGGGTAAGGGATACAAAAGGATCAAGAGGAAGACACCTCCTAAAGAGCCATTGGAGTTCTTTCCCCCAGACATTGAAGAGATGGAACTTGAGGTGGTAGATGATGAAGAGGAAATACAAGAAGAGGGTGTACAAAAGGGATCAACTGTTTCAACGATTACATTGGGTGAATCATCTGCACAAGTCCCACTTACAAGGAAGAAGAGTAAAGAAGTTCAAAAGGGAGCTCTTCATAGCATGGCTAAAACTGCCAAGGGAAAAGAGGCGGAGAAGGAAATTTTGGATGTTGGGACAGATTCAGATGAAACTGAGTCAGAAAAAGATATGCAATAAAATATGCCTTTAGAGGAGGATACTGAGCAGGTTTTGACACAAGAAGATCAATGGGAGATCTTTGAAGAGGCGAAGAAGGATTCTAATGCAAGAGCTGCAACCTTAGAGAAACAAAAGGAAATTGAAGCCAAGGCAACAGTTGATGAAATAGAGAAACAAAAGAGGCAACAAGAACATGAACTCAAGGTCAAAGAAGAGAATGACAAATTGGAACTAATACAAAAGATTCATGACCTTGAAGAAGAGAAAGCAAGAAACAGGAGGGAGAAAGAAATCTTGGTTGCTAAGTTGAAACTTGCAGAAGAAGCTCACCGAAAAGAAGAAGAAACATAAAGATTAAGAAAGGAAAAGGATGCCGAAGAGCTGGTTAAGAAGCAAAGGCAGAAAATCTTAAGGCTTTGAAGGCAGAAAGATTAGAGAGAGAAAGACTACAGGCTTTAGAGAAAGAGAAATTGGAAAAAGAAGCTCTAGAGAAGGAAAAGTTAGATAAGGAAAAACTGGAAGAGAGAAGATTGGAAAGGGAAAAGTTGGAGAGAGATCAACTGGAGGAAGAAAGGTTGAAGAAGGAAGAAGAAGAGAAGAAGATACAAGAACAGAAAGATAGGGAAGAGGCTGAAAGGCTTGTACAGATGCATATAGTGCAGGAACAACAAGAGAAATCAAGGGTTGACTCTCAACCCCAAGTAAATGTACAGCCACCTTCTACCATTACTTCTTCTTCCACCATGATGACTGCTGCTCCAAGTGCTCCCACTTGGTTAAAACTGGACCTACAAAAAAGGGTAGTAGCACCTTCACAATATCTCAATTGGGAGGATATGCTGAAGGGGATTGAACAAGAGAGGCCTAAAAAGAAGGCCAAGATTCTACACTCTACTAGACTCACGAAAAAAGGAGAGATTGTTGCTAAGTGTGCCATGCCAATGACAAAAAAGGAGGTAGGGGACATGCAACTAACAGATTATCAGTTGAGTACTGTCAAATTGGGAAGACCCACTAGGAATCAACAGATGAACCTGATTGATGTAGTGGCTTCAACAACCAAGTCAAGAATGATAAAAGATAAACAGAAGAAAGATGAGCTTAAGGCTCAATTGGATCAATTACATTCATTTTTGAAAAGTGTCTCCTCTCCAAGATCACAACAGGTAATGACCATTGAGACTCCTATTCTGTTAAGCAAAAAGGAGGTAGATGATTTGGTGCAGGTAAGAGGTAAAGTAGAGATGGTAGACAGATGGGTGGACAAGTTGAATCGGGAAGTAGGTGAGGTTTTGGTTGAGGGTTTTGAAGTCTACAAAGGCACTGAAGAGTTAATAAGAGAAATGCATCTGTATATTGAAGCATCAGAGAAACAAGAAGAAGAGTATAAAGAGTATAGTCAGAAATTAGAGAAAGTTAATACATTTCCTTTAACTACTCTTCTTGAACAATCAATACTTGAGGAAGATAATAAAGATTTTGTTGGAAAAACCTCTCGTATACTCCGATTTAGAGCAGATTTCTTGTGTAAAGATAGGAATGAGGTTCAAGATGCTGTTAATAATCTAACTGAACAGTTTGAGGAGTTGGAAGCAGTCATTGCTATCATTGTAGATGTAAATGTTTTAACCAAGGAAGGCATGCCTTTGAGTCAGATCAAAGAGAAATGGGATGAAAGATTTAGAGGACTCATGCAGAAAGGAGATGATGGAGAAGATCTAATGATAGATCGACTGATGGATGTCAAGGAAGAAATAAAAGCTGCTAGAAGAGAGTTGGAAAAGATAAAAGGTATGAGAGGGTTTGCTACAGAAGAGTTGGAGCGAAGTAAGTTTGAGGACAGCTGGGTTGATGGGCCAGAAATAGATATATTACAGCAAGTCTTTGCCAGTTATGATGAGTTCATTGCAGATCCGGCTTCACATGCATAAATCTCTTGCATGCATGATTTCCTTCTTCCTTGCATGTTGCATGCAACATTGACAGTTTGAAGTGCATGACCTTATTTCTCTTCTATTTTCTTTTCTCTAGTTGAACTGAATGTCTAATGTAAGAAGTCAAGATCAAATTGATCTAAGTTTCCAAGAAATTTTTTTTTCCTAAAAAGGTGGATGACCTAAAATAGAAGTGGAGTTCGAATTTTTGTATATCTATAAATACCCTTTGGGTAGCATATTGTAAGGGTCAGCTAATTGAGAATAGAATTGGCTTACCTGAGATTAAGAGATAGAATTTTGTAGTGATTACAGAGATACATTGTACTTGATCTTTGTACAGTTAATAGAATTATAGGTTTAAGCAATATGGTGTTAGAATTGAGTTGTTTTATTTGATAAGGCTGATAAGTTATAATCTATTTGAATGCCAGTGATTGTGCTAAAGCATGCTAGTTTCTTATGTGATGAAAGTCATTAGAAGAAACTAGATTTAAGGATTATCTTTTTAGATTATCATTGAATTAAATTTATTGAAGTTTGTTGATCTATAATCTTGATGATGAATGAATGTGTGTTGTTTTGAAATCCTTGAAGTATTTGTGATGTGTAATTGTGAAGTTAATTAAGCACCTAAAATGTATGCAATGGTATAGATTATTCTATAGATTGTGTCATCTTATGGTTTTCTTGATCTGATTGGAAAAACATTCATTGTTGAAGATATATGTTTGGATGCTAGATAAGTTTTGTTCATTTTTACTGGTTTACCCTATGATCCATCTTTTTCTTTTGTTTGAAACCCCATTGATTTACTAAAACAGTTCGATAAAATGAGTCATTGCTTGAATCTTTTGTTACCAGCACAGGCCCCTTGAATATTACAGTTGCATGAACCGATTGAGTGACACTAGACAGTTGAGAACCAACTACCAGGACCTTGGGAGTTAGGCTACTATATGTTGTCTTTCTTTTTCAGGAGAAATAGAGTAGAAATATTATGTTTTAACATTGTTTGTGTCATCTTCACCATCAACACATACATGTGACAATATATATGTATGTGCAACAAAATGGAAATGTCCATCTGAATATATCAATATATGTATACATGTACATAGAGGTATATATATATACAAACGATAGTATATATAAAATATTAAATTGAACTTATTCATTTGAATAACAAGTGGAATATTAGACAAACTTATTTGTCAGTGATTATAGTTAAATAAATATATATATTTGAATATATATATATATACATACATATATAATAGCATTGAAAGCTATTTGATTATTGACATATATATGTACATATATATATTTATATATAATATGACATGGTCGAACTATGATAAAGGCCAATTTATAGTCTATAAACCATGGTTGATCTAATATAAATGCATCACTATTTCTAAGCAGTACATTGCTAATGCAATGAAACACATTATCCAAAGGGATATATGTGACGGAAATATTAAACATTAAGTTCATTGTTTAAAGTGCTTAAAACACATGAATAAAGGATATAAACCACAACAAATTGGTGCGCTTAATCAAAATCTCTTCAAAGCACTATTATAAGGGAGTCAATTCATCCTTAATATGTCAATCAACCAGCCTATGAATAAGTCGATAGAAATATGTGTTGCCAATAGAATGTTGTCTGTTTCTTTGGATAACCTGCACACAAAAGAATTGGGAAAGGTGTTGAAACTTGGCACCATAATATGAATTCCTTGTTTCCTATAGAAGTCTTTCATACTTGAAATTTGATTCTCATTTGTAGAACATGTTCATATTTGAATTAGTCAAGTATTATTGTCATACAAGGAGGTCAATCTATTGTTTACTGGGCTGAGTATTAGCTTAGAATGTTGCCACCTTTTTTGTATGAGATGAGTCAACTTGAATGGTTGAGTGGTGTCGATTGCCTTACCATTTCTTTAGGCATCAATGTATCATTATTTTGTATAAATAGATGAGCCAACTCTCTCATTTGGATGCCCAATCTATGGTTATAATATGTTGTTTTATTTTGTACTTGTATTTTCCAGAGATAAAGTTATTTTGTGAGCATAGAGAAGGAGGTTATTGTGAGGTTTTGCATCAAGTGGTTATAGTAGTTTGAAGTGAAGCCTAACAATATGACATTGGAAGGTTTAGAACTAGATTAGTCAATTGGATTAAGCAAATTACAGGCATGAGAATCTATTCTCCTTTTATTTGTCTTTTGTTATGAAAGAATGAACGTCTTGATTGACTTGTTTGGAATTGCTTGAGAATACTTGCATTAGTGAATATTAGTATTTGTTTATGGAAAGGAAAGGAAGTTGTTTTATGCTTTTCTATGAAGTGTTTGTATATAATCCATAATAGGACAGCTTATTTATCATTAGTATAATATACTAGGAATGATGAAACAAGGATAGTTTAAGGGTTATTCATTTCAAAGTTATTTGATTGATTTAGATAGCTCATAAGTCACACCTGGGATTTGATTATCCATTGAAGGGGGGGTAACTTATTTTTATGCTTTATGGGTAAAAATTCCATTGTGTTGTGGGAAAGGGAATAGGTTGTTTCTAAGGTTAAATACTACCTATAGAAAGAAATTACCTATGCATAGTTTATTATGGCCTTAATTAAAATCAATCTTGAGTAGTGTATGTGAGTAGGATGACAGTTACTCAAAGTACTAAGTGAGAACACTTTGGCCAAAGTAGTGTGATTTCCTTTGGCTCCATTGTCAATTCACCGTGATCCATTTATGCATGCTAGTTCAAGATTGTAGAGCCTACAAGTTCTAGTTATGTAGGACACAACACTAAGCTCGAAATGGTTGTCATTACAAGGTTACTCCACCAATATCTTTTTCGAAGGGTAGGGCTATCTATTGGATAATAGATGTGTGGGGGACCTCATTTGAGTTCGTGGTCAGTCGAAAAGCACTTGAGTGACGCTTCTCCTCCTTAACAGGTGACCCAAATTTGAAAGGAGATTCTCGAACCAT
Organism: Sequoiadendron giganteum; assembly: GCA_007115665.2. NCBI lineage: Eukaryota > Viridiplantae > Streptophyta > Pinopsida > Cupressales > Cupressaceae > Sequoiadendron > Sequoiadendron giganteum. The sequence continues at coordinate 424,970,174 of CM021108.1, forward strand.
CTATACCTATTACTTTGAAG